>MU225494.1:397363-506065 GCA_018584345.1 Thuja plicata | reverse complement strand
TACCTGGGAGAGTGTTAAGATGAAGTAAGTCTACATCTTTATCAGAACAAAGAAGGCCTTTTTGACTGGTAATTTTGTGACATTCTATGGGAGCTAATAAAAAAAGAAAGAAAAGGACTAAAAGACATGGGCCTCATGCAGGGTGCAGACTTGTGATCAAAAGTTATACTGTTGTGCTTGTGAGTTGAAGTAAGTTAGTAACATTTAGCATTTTATAATAGCTAGAGGTTAGGCCCAAGATGAAGCAATTTTAGTCGCTAGGAGACAATTAATATAGACAAACCAGTGACACTTGAATAGTTGATGTTCTTCTCTTCTGGTTGTGTCTAGGAGTTCAATGGTAATGACTATCCCATTTGACGAGCATGAAAACATAGTTGTCGAGAGACACAAGGAATTCAATGTGTGTTGGGAAAGCCGATGTTATGTGAATGTTATAAGCCTGTACAAGGAAAGAAGAGTAAGAGGAGAGGAAGTTGACCTGTTATGAGTTTCTCAAACCTGCTGCAACCTTCAATCTGGCCCGCAAAAACATGATTTCTAGATGCACAGGCACCGTATAAACACAAATCATGTTATGCAGTATAACTTACTGTTAAATGCACTCCTATCTGAGTAAGAGAAGTCAACCTTATCGACTGAAAGTACAGTTTCTATGAGTAATGAGAAAATTACTAGAACTTCTTTCTAGATAATAGCACCAAGATTTATTGTACAAAACACCATAGTTCAAAAAATTGTGACCCAGCAAACTTTGTAGACCCAAATTTGACTCAAAAACTTGGCAATACTCATAAACTTAAACCCTTCTAATTTTTTTTTAATGTAAAACACATTCACACAATGTATCAAATGAGTGTGTCGAAATGTTGGGGAAGTGTTTTCAATTAGACTTGAATACAAAATCACTACACTCTTGTGTCATCACGTGAATACAACACCATATATAATGTGAGAAGTTCAATTATCATCAAAGAGCTAAGTTACCGGATTCGGACCCTGGACCCCAGATCCGGGTCCGGGTCCGATCCGGGTCCGGATTCTCCTCCCGGTCCGTGCTGGATCCAGGCAGGGTTCGGATTTGGACTGTGTTTTAACTTTATGAATAAGCCACCGTTTTGTCCTATTCATTAGTGCGATTTCATAAAGGGTCGATATGATTATTAGCAAGCACACGTTCAAACTGAAAAGTGAGCAGCAGTGTTGATAAATAAAAAATTGCAGAGGTAATATCGTTCAAATCATTCAGTCTCTTACGGCAACAACAAAGACATTACATATATCAACGAAATGTTAAAATAAAAACAATAGTCTCCAGCCACCATAAAAGTTTGGCACAATAATGAAAGAACATGCAATTACATCTATGCGGGCAAAAATGTAAAAAGAGAGAGATATTACCAAACGGTGTTAATAAAAAAGGATAAAGAGACTAAATAAAATTATAAAATGATTAATAAAGTTAAAACACAGATCCAAATTTTGAATTTTCATTTTGTAATTCAGTAATTCAATGTGCTGATTTTCTTTAGAATCGTGAACATAGATCAATGATCAAGTATGCTACTTAAATTTTTAATGTTTATCTTGGAGATTTGGCATTGATCAATGATCAAGCATCATAGATTCATACTATGAAATGATTTAGTTCTAGAATTATGTATATTTCTCTTATTTTTTGTATGTATAATGCACACACACACACACACACACACACACACACACACAGAACCCCTACGAACCCAAACGGCAAATTTTTTTTTCACGAATCCACGAACCGGATTCGCGAGCCCGAATCCGAATCGGCAACTTAGTCAAAGAACACATATCCATGCAAGTTACAACTATTTACAATTTCCTCTTCCTTGTATACGTTGTGGTGATAGTTGTTAACTTTTCAACTAGGCGACTGAAGATCTAATGTAAAATAAATCATATTTATTTTCTTATCATTGCATCAATTACACAACAGTTGAAACTTCAAAATACAGAAGCACGAAACAAATAGATAGATAATGAGACATTCAAATCTATTTTTCATTCCTTTGAAAAGATTACAAAGAAACCTCTACAAGCTATTCAATACTCAGCTGCACGGTAATCTACAACATGTACTATGATGTTCTTGTAGACTACATTCTTCTATCTTGCTCTTATCTTTATACTTATCAACGAAAAATTTAATCTTTCAAATAGCATCTTTATCTCTTACAAGATATGAGTTTTAAGATAAATCTAAATCATTAATTTATATGTACACTTTATTAGAATTAATTAGCTAAATAAAGATTCACTTTATACTAAAAGTGAAATGCAAAATAGAAAATAACTTGAACCGCATGAACTATATCCAGCATGTTCACACTGAACCAGTGCAGAAGTTCCTATCGAAGCTAAAAGCTCCACACTCCCTCTTAGCAAGGAAGGAGTTTTGCACCAATCCAAGTTTGTCCTTGAAAATTTCAAACCTTTCTTTTGCTAAGGGCTTGGTTAGAATATTAGCTATTTGTTGATCTCCTGCTTCTTGGAAATTGGAAGGCTCAATGATGCTACCTGTCAATGCCATGTAGTTTGGAAGCTTCTTCTGAGACCTTCTCTCTGCGAATGTGCTCCTAGGAGCCTCAACATGCTCTTGGACATCCCTCAATGTTTGTGTGAACCATTGAGTATCTTGATAGAACTGAAAGGTGCTAAAGGCCCATCCTCCTCACCTAAAGGTTACTGTCCTGAACTGGAAACTACTGGTGTCTTTGGAGATAGAAGTTCAACCTTCGGACCTTGTGCTCCTCATCCTCTATCATTGGAATGGTTGCACGAGTCTTCTTGGATGCAAAGTTTTCCTCAAGCTCCATGTCCCTACTGACTACGACCTTTCTCTACTGTGGAAAGTAGACCTTGTAGGCTTTTAAAGTGTCATTGTAACCCAAAAATAAACTCTTCTTGCTGGAAGGTTCCAACTTTGTCCTCTTCTCCATAGGTATATGAATATAAAATGAACAACCAAAGATGTAAAATTTACTCACTGTTGGCTTAATACCATTGAATTCCTTCTCTGGCGTCTTTCCTTCCAAGATTCTACGAGGACGCTTGTTCTGGATATAGATTGTTGTGAGACATACTTTTGCCCAAAGAAACATCGACAAGTCTTGGTCATGAATCATGACCTTAGTAGCTTCTATAATGGATTGATTATTTTTGTTTGCAACACATTTTCTGTGGATTGTACGAAATGTTAACACCCTCTGATCCCTGCTTCCTTACTGTCAAACTCCTTGGAGCTGTACACACTCCTGTTGTCTATTCTCAAGACATTGATCTTCTTCCTTGTGTGATTTTCAACAGAGGTTTGAACTCTTGGAACTTGCTAAAGACCTCATTCTTGGCCATGAAGGAATTAGATCCAAGCTAAGTTATCGAATTCGGACCCTGGACCCTCAAACCGGGTCCGGGTTCGATTCGGGTCCGGATCCGCGGACCGGTCCGTGCTGGATCCGGGTAGGGTCCAAATCTGGACCTGTGGGTCCGTCTGGATTTGTAGTCCTACGGATCCCGACGGACCCACAGGTCCAGATCCGGACCCTACTCAGATCCAGTGTGGACCTCGAGGATCCCATGCCGATCCGTGCGGAGCCACGGCCAAGCATGTTAAAAAGTGGGTCCAACCCACTTAAAAATGTTTTTTTTAAATTATTATTTTTTGCTTCTAACCCTAAAACAACCCTTATTATGGAGCCTCCAAACCGGTTTGGGTTCCAATGATGATGTTGATCAGCCACTTGCAGCTGCTGAAGACCCCATTGATCCGGATTTTTTTGATAATCCATATGAGGATCAATGAAATGAAAACTTTAGTCTTTCATGATTGATGAACATTGAATCATGTTTCAAACTTTAATGAACTATATTTTGAATTTTCATTTTGTAATTCAGTAATTCAATGTGCTGATTTTCGTTAGAATCGTGAACATAGATCAATGATCAAGTATACTACTTAAATTTTTAATGTTTATCTTTGAAATTTGGCATTGATCAGTGATCAAGCATCATAGATTCATACTATGAAATGGTTTAGTTTTAGAGTTATGTATATTTCTCTTATTTTTTTGTATATATAATGCATATATACACACACACACACACAGTATATATATATATACACACACACGAATCCATATGAATCATAATGAGATTTTTTTTTTCACGAATCCATGAACCGGATTCTCGAACCCGAATCTGTCCCCAAACCCAAACTGGCAACTTAGGATCCAAGTCTTGTGAGAGAAGTCATCAATAAAGAAAACATAATACATGCTTCCTATAATTGATGTTAACAGCATTGATACACAAACATCTAAATCCACTGTCTTGAATCTCCTTGGACCTATGCTCACTTCTTGGGAAAGAAGCCTTAACATTCTTGCCAAGAGTGCATCCTCTACATAACCCCCTACTGTTTACTATTGAACTCTAGAAGACCCACGACTCTCCCTCAGAATAGGCAACACTTTGTGATGTAGACACCCCATCCTCTTGTGCCATAATTTGCACAGATTGTCTTTGTTATGAACTAGAGCTAGAACTGGTTCACTCCATAACCTGTATAGATTGCCTTCTCTAACTGCTATAACTTGTGTAGTATCTAGGCTAGATCTTTTCGGCCTGGTAATAACTTGATGCTTCTTGAATTCTACTGCATAGCCCTTAGCTTCCATTATCAAAACTGAATGATTTATTGAGATTAGGAGCAAAAAGAACTTAATCAAACTCCAAAGCATTACCTGACTATAGTTGAAAGGCAATTGTACCAACTCCTACTATTGGATACTTGGCATCATTACTAAGCTCAACTTAAACTGTAAAGTTATGCTCTCTTAAGTTGGTAAAATACTATTGAGCTGATGTAATATGCCTAGATGCTCCAATGTCCACATACCAAGCATTCCTTGGAATTGTGCTTCTAGAAAGACAAGATACGAATGAGAAATTCTTCTTAAACTTGGCAGCAAATTTGTTCATCTGGATTTCTACAAAGGATGCCACTTCCTTTTGTTGCTGTTTCTCTGTCTTTCTTCTTGTCTGGACATTGTGATGCATGATGACAGAACTTATGACAAATGAAACATTTGATTTTACTAAATTGCTTCTTCCTTGGCTGTGAGGATGGATCTTCATCCTTTCCCTTACCTTTGTTGTTACCTTTTCCTTTATTTCCTTTAATCTATCAAAAAGGGCTAAATTATCATCACCACCCTTCTTGTTGGCTTTTGATTCCATTTGGGTTTCCTCTTGCATAGATTCATCACACATACTTTCAAAGGAAGGAAGATTCTCTCGAGCACAAATGCCTTAAACAAATGGTTGCCATGAAGATGAGAACTCATTCAAAGCCAACTTTGCCAGCTTTGCATCTTCAACTTTCTCCCCAACTACTACAAGTTGGTCATGACGTTGTGTGACCTTGATCAGGTAACTAGTAATTGAATTTGATTTAGACATCATTACAGGTCTAAGTTTATTTTGCAATATCATCTTCCTGTTAATGTTTTCAATCTGGTAAATACTAACCAGAGCATCAAACATCTCCCTGGCTGTTTTTTTTAATACTAAATGAGGAACTAAATGATCTTTTACCACATCCTTGATCATCTGCTTTGCCTTTATCTCTTTCTTCATGTGAGTTGTCAACTACAGTGCATTAGTGGGTGTACCGTGTAGGCTCCACATCCTTAACTATTTGCCAAAGATCATTTTCTTCCAACAACAAAGTCGTCTTGAATTTCCAAGGCAAGAAGTTTAATGAACCATCTAGTCTATCCTCAAATCCGAGGCTACTTGATGCCATTATTTTTTTTCCTTCACAAAAAAACTTCTAGATTTAGAATTAATAAACTGCTAAAAAATTTGCAACTACCCGTTTCAGTGCCCTAGTTATTGCTGAAAACCCTAGCCACTGCCATAGCCGCTGGTTTGAACTTTGGTTGAATACTTAAACCATAGCTGTCACAGCCTAGAGCTTTGCAAAAGACTAGTGATCTAACTGCCCTAGTTGTGGTCTGCTATACCTTTTGCTACGAATGAACCAAGGCAGAAATTCACCAAAATATATTTTAAAACTGACATGGATCTTTGTAAAAAATTACGATTTTCACTCAAAAAATTCTTGCGATTTCTTGACAAAGAAAGTTGTGATTTTATATAAAACCTCACCCAAGATTTTCATACAAAACTTGCATGATTCTCCATGAAAAACCCTGCATCATTTTCAATTTGTCTAGGCTGCTATTTTCCTTGAAAAGTAGTCTGAATTTGCATAAAAAAATGGCTTGCGATTTTACATAAAAATAATTGCAAGATTTTAAACAGAAAAATCCTCAAAGTTCCTTCTCCTAGCTATGTGATTTTTCTCTTGCCTTTATTTGCTTTGATACCATGTAGAGTTTTTGACAAGGTGACTGAAGACCCAATGTTAAACAAATCAAATTTATGATTCTTAATATTTGATCAATTACACAACAGCTGAAACTTCAAAATGCAGAAGCATAAAACAAATGCACATTTACACCTTCAAATCAGCTTTTCATTCCTTTCAAAAAATTACAAGAAAACCTCTACAGGTTGTTCAATACTCAGCAGGATGGTAATCTACAACATGTATTATGTTGTATCTGTATATTACATTCTTCTATCTTGCTCCTATGTCTATACTATTCAACTAAAAATCTAATCTTCTAAAAAGCAACTTTATCTCTTACAAGAGATGAGTTGGACGACAAGTCTAAATTATGAATGTTTATTGATACTTATTAGATTTAATTGAATAAAAGACTTTTGCATTTTACTAGAATTGAATTGTAAAATAGAAATAACTTGAACCGCTTGAATCATTTCCAACATGTCCACATTGAATATGTGTGGAAGTTCCTATACAACCTAAAAACTGAATAATAGTTTGGAGCCCACTACTGATAGTTGGTTGTAGATCAACACTTGTATTAGAAGGCTGTAGCTCTACCTTTATTCTAGAAGGCAACGACTTCTCCTTTGGCTTAAAATCATCATTTCATATGATGTCATCCAATCCAACAACCGTTGCTTTTGTTGAAGTCTCCTTTTCTTTTCTCTCAAATAACAATCTTATCTGTTTTAGACATGGTGGTACCCTCATTGTGTGTGTTCTAGTTGCTATATAGATTAATTTCATCTAAGTCAATCATCTCTTAAGCAGTTGTGTCCACTTTTTTTGTGCTAAGGAGAAGGTTGTATTTTTGTGCGTATTCTATAAAGATGAGGTCATTTAGGTCATTTGTGTCAATTTGTTGTGTTTTTTTGTGTGAATGGCCTCAAACAAACTCTAGTTGTGCTCACTTCTAGAAATACTACAAGGTTGAGACATAATGCAAAGGGCTAGCTTTTGAATATCTGAGGCATTTCCTCTCTCCAATCTTCTCACCAATCAACTACATAGAAAACTTTCAAAAGTTGGTTAGTAAGCAATAGCTGTAAGTTACAAGTGAAGACTCATTTTTTTGTTACTTGGTGCTTGGGTGGTTCTCCCTCAGATAGCTAACAGTGAAGAAAAAGTTTTTTCTCTAATCTACTTGTAATTTTATGACTCCCAATAATTAGAGCCCTTGTGACAAGCTCAAGTGTCATAGGCCCTCCATAACCTCTCCATTGATATCTCTAAAGTCCTCTTGAAAAAATTGGTTTAAGGTGGTATCTTGCTGCATGAATGGGTTGATGGAATTGATTGTTCCACCTCCAATCAATTATCTCCCAAATGGATTCAAATTTGGTTGTATCCTTTATAGTAGTTTTGGATGGCCTATTTGGCATTGTCAATGGCCTCATAAATGTAATCTAGTAGATTTTGCTCCGCATCCACTAAGCACAAAACCCTCACTAAAGGCTTTGTTCCCTACAAATTAAAGTTATGATTAAACTAATTAGATTTAATCATTTAAAGAATAAAAAATAACGGCTACAATTTGAAATTTAAATTCTAGTTTGAAGTTACCTTGATTATCTTCTTAGCTCTCTTCCCATAGGTATCATCAAAAGATATCTCTGTGCTCTTTTTGTCATGAATCTTCTTTGAATATGTAATAACCCTCCCGAGAAGGCATTCAACGATAGCCTATTATATGCTATACACCGCCCAAAAGAAACAATAATTTAATAAAACCATTTTGTATCTACATGAAACAAAGGTAAGGTGTGTCTAAAGGAAGGATTCACTAAGGAAGTTATTCGACCAAGGAAGATTAATTCTATGTTCTATAATTCAATTCTTGAAGGCTTGCAAAGTCTCGGAATCTTATCCATTTCCATGGTATGCATAGGGACCACCCTGATTTGGAAAAGGGCGCGTGGGCAAAATAACCTTATACAGAAAAGGCGTGCAAATTCAAATAAGACAATCCACTACTTATATTCTGATACTTATGCATTCAAGGAAGTCATTCCCTGCATATTAATGCACATTAGCGATAATACGTTAATGATAATTGGTGAATTTAGGACGCATCTAATAAGACTATCACTGTCTAGGAGAAAGGCAATCAGTTTGATCAAAGAATTAATCAGTTAGTTAATGGTATTATTAATGAACAAGGAATAAGTCCGATTAGGGAAATGATTAATTAAGCTGTTTGAAAGAGACATGGTTGAGGAGATACAACTTCTCACATCATGCCCACTCGATAGCTATTAGAGGAGGTTCATGGTTCATCAAAGAGGGATGGAAGACTTGTATTTGTTAATCATTCAAACTCAGATCTAGAGTGCTCAAGGAGCCTATGATCTGCCAAATATTTGGAAGGTTCATTACCACCAACTACATGGCTTTGGACACATGAACAAAGAAACTATCAAGCAGAAACAGCGTCAAAGAAATCACATGATTAGAAAGCAATCATACTGGAAGAGTGATCAGTTTTGGGAAATTGCATGATTAGAAAGCAATCATACTGGAAAAGTGATCAGTTTCAGGACCCCATTCTTTCATACACCATTCAGACCCATTCATTTGCATGATCATAAGAAAGTAAATCAGAAATGGCGATCATATCATTACTAGGATTGGGTCCTCTATTTCTTCACATAGTCAACAAAATCTACGACGATTTCATTGTGTAATTACTCTGCAGATCAGAACTCAGACATATCCATATTAAGATAGAATTAAAACATTTATACATCAATACGATAATCCTTAGCAGTTTTATGCTTTGATAAATAGTATATAATAAGTTATTCACACATTCAAGATGGATCATTGCTAGATAGAACTTGTATGACTTGTTCTCACTCCTATCGTTCCGATCAAGTCCTTGGTACAATATCATAATTGCCTCTTGATAGCATACTTAACCAATAATAGATACAAATCTTTAGAGAACCCACAACGGCCATTACAGAATAAGATGAATCGAACTCTTCTTGGCTCACAAACATCTACTTCAAAGATGTCAGTAAAGTACACATTCTCTGCAAGGTGAGGAAATTAGTTGCAAATTGTGTCACACTTGCTCCGACTCGCTCTTTCCTCTTTGTGTGCTCTTTGATAAAGCTTAGAATCCAATCAATTTTTCCTATGCTCTCCAAGAGAAGGTCAAGGCATTAGGTGCAAAAAAGTGTGGGGTGCCTCTCTTGTAGTAGTCTCCTTGCGACAACATATGTTGTTTCATTCTCGATGACAACTTGCATTACATTTTAATGTCCACCACCAACATAGTCTCCTCCAGCATTGTACCCAAGTCCTTTGCATTCTTTACCTTATTTGAGAGGTTTATGGATTTCATTCGAAGAAGGTGTGGCTCCTTTCATTTTGTCCACTCATGTAAAAGTATGTTGTAATCCACACTTGCACCACTACTTGCTGTGGTCCTTTTATTTTTTGCATTTGTGATTGCCTTCTGGAGCAGTGACCCACTTATGTCATATGTAGAGGGCGCCCTTTTACTTTTCCTTGCAACTGTCGACACTATGATTAAATTGTTCCAACTTCCAACTGAGCTCTTTGCCATGTTGAAAGAAACGTTCTTGTAGAACCAAAAATTAGCACAAGTCATGTTTACTTCCTTGTGCTTCTCTTTGTTCCATGGTGTACCCTCAAGTGAAGGTTGTGATCCAAGTGGGTTTTAGGGAACAAAAAATCCTACGACTGGTGAAGTGGATGTGTTGTGAATAGAGAGACCACGATTGAAGCCCACAATCTTTGTCATATCTACCTTGGCTTCCCACACCATGTGAGGATTCATGATTACAATTTACTACTATTGCTTACTGCACTCATCCTATCCAATTTCTTTTGGTCCAATGATAAAAGGGCCAATTTCATCTCATGCTATACCTTTTGTGCTAGGTTGGGACATAGTTTGACATTGTGGCCAACATAATGTGTGAGGTGGAACTTGAGGCAATCAATGTCTCAACTCATCATTAAGCTTCAATAGTGCAAATAATAATCCTCATGGTTGGTCATATTATGCTATGCTTCCAAGTAGTGTCATTTCCTCCAAAGGGTCAACTTCCACTTCCCAATGCCATTGTGTGTTAAATGCAAACCTAACATTCATAATATTAGATAAAAACATTTTAATCTAGGATATTTAACGCAAAAAAGCAACATTTGAAATTAAAAAAAGGCGCTTTAAACCCTGAACAATAGCATCAACTCAAATAATTTTGAACATTAAGTAAATAATATTAAAATTGAAGGAAAACAACATTTTTTGATTCCATAAAGTGATTAAAGCCTAAATTGGTAAGAAAAAGCTTTTTTTCCCCAAAAAATAAATTAAAAAGAGAAAAGGTTTTATTCAATCATAAATGTTTTTTACAGTAAGTACAAGAGATACATTAGAAGGAAAAAAATAAACTGGTCCTTGGAGAGGTTTAGCATAGCCAAATAGATACTAAAAAACTGTTAGATGTGTCAACCCTTCAAGTTTTGAAATTTCAAACACAAGCTGTAAGGAGGCTTAACTGGATAGCTTCATTGGCTTTCTTGTGAGCTAGATAGCTCAATTTTTTTGGAATCGGCTTAACTTCTTTGGTCAAAATTTTCAAGGATCTTTGAAACCTGGGTAAGCAAAAGATGAAACTGAATAAAATTGATTGCCTGGTTACCTAAGAGGCATTGAATTATTAGCTTAGAATTCTAATAAATCATTAGATTCTGAAGGTTTTCTTTGATTGTGAGAAGGCGGGCAAACTTTCAGCCCTTAAGCTCAACATCATTATTTAAACCATAAAAAAGATAAATCATTTTGGGAAAAAATCGGCAAACCAGAGTAGGATTTTTCGAAAAACTTAGGAAAAAATTGGATTTACAAAAAAACGTAAAAATTGAAGAAAAACGATTAGATATTACTTTTTTGTAAAATGAAAGGGCATTTCCACAACATAGATATATTGAGAGCAAATAAAATATATAGTTCAACCATTAATTGTGGAAAATATAGTTTCATTGTTTATATTCATAGTGCTTATTACATTGCAATGTTGCACAAAACATATCACAATAGCATAAAAAAATAACTAGATGGAGACATATGTCAAAATATCAATTACAAATAGGTTGACTTTGTACAAAGTCAACCTATAAACTAAGTACAAAGTTCCAAAAAATCAAATGTAGCCAATGACATGCTAGGGGGAAAGAGGCCTTGATGATGCTTCTCCTTGGAAAGTCCCTGACCTAGGTCCTTCATGAACACTACTCGACAAGTTGGCCATTCACACGACTTCCAAATCTTTAGGGTTAAGAACATAATCATCAACATTATCATCTTGAGGCGCAACAATCCACTCAGAGATTGAATCGATCTCCGTCAAGGTCAATTGGGGAGTCATCCTCAATAGTTCCTGTTTTTTTTGCATGTAGAAATTAGTGTTTGCCCACAAGTGAAAAACACAATGAATACAACTTCAATTGAGTGCAAGTTATTGAAACTCAAACCTTGAGCTTTCTTCAACTTCAAGCGAAGGTTGTGGTGAACAAACACCAAGTCATTCATCCTTTTTTGTGTTAGACGGTTGCGTTTCTTGGAATGCATGTGTTCAAAAAATCTCCAATTACGCTCATAAGTGGATGAGTTGCATGGATGGGTCAAAATGCGTATTGCCATCCACCTAAGATTTTTGCATTCGTGAAAAAAAGAATCCCACCATTGAGCTGAAAAACATATTACGAGGAGATGATATCATGTAAGAATATCTTCAAATTATAAGAAATTTACTGATCACATCGACAAAATAAATGAACTATCAAAAGTTTATACTTATAGAGTCTACCTGGTTGTAAGGTCATTCTGCCTTCCTCGACAGCCCTAGATGAGAGAAAACCCCTTGCCTGCTTATACATTTGCAACTCTGACATAGCTTCTTTCAATTGGTCTTTGCCTGGAAACATTTTTTCCATGCACTTGAACAAGCCTTGTGTGATCTCAGCATCAATCTCTTTGAAGTCCATGTTGTAGAACAATGATGGATTGAGAAAGAACCCCGCAACATGGAGAGGTGAGTACATCTGTCCATCCCATTTCCTATCAATTATGTCCCATAATGGCTCATACCTCATCCTGTCATTTTCCAACCTACCCTTCATCGCCTTCTTGGCCCTATCCATGACCTTGTACAAATATCCCATTGGGGATTTATCCCCATCCACTAGTCTCAGGACTTTTACTAGAGGCTTTGAAAATTGTAAAACTTGTTCTATTGCTTCCCAAAAAATGGTAGAATACATGTACTCTGCCACTCTCTTGCCATCTGTTTGATATGAGAAATCCGAGTCCATCCACTCGACTGAAACAAACATGCGTCTCAAGTTCATTTTTTGTTGAACTAGAGTCTATAGTGCAAGGAAGTGTGTTGCAAACCTTGTCACCCCTAGTCGAACTAGCTCCTTGCCCCCTGTGAAATTGCGCATCATACTCAAAACCCTTGTGTGATTGTAAATAAATTTGGTAACTGTGCGAGTCTTCTGCAATGCCTCCTTAACCCATTCAATTTTTCCAATGTCTTCTAGGGTTAGATCAAGGTATTGTGCTGCACATGAGGTAAAAAATATAGAGGGGTATTTGTCTGTCAGGAGTTTTCCAGCAGCAACATAAGCGACAATATTATGTGTAATAAATTGAACCACATTTTGTGGCCCCACATCCATGACTACTGAGTCATACATCTCAAACAATACAGTTGCAGTTTTCATTGTATCTGATGCATCTACAGATTTCAAAAATATAGTACCTCTATCACAAGAGATGAGGAAGTTGATGAGGGTTCGGTTCCTTCTATCTGTCCATCCATCTGACATAATGGTGCACCCACTATTAGCCCACTCTAACCGATGCTCTTCAACAACATGTTGAACATATTTTACTGCATCATTGAGCATACCAACCCTCACTGTATCATAAGACGAGACTTTAAACCCAGGCCCTGTAGCTACAACGCCATCCATCATTGCTTGCCAATATGTAGATCTGCAAGCATGAAATGCCAAGGTAGAGGAGAAAAATAAATTTGAAATCCCCTTCATTGCTTGTTCATGGACAGTTTTCTTCCACCCCGTACTCTCCAAAGTGGTTTGTGTTCCTGGCATAGTACGAGGTGCGAAAAATTTATTGATGTTCCTTCCACCCATGTTTGGGCCACGTGCCATAGTAGGTGTTTTCCCACTGATCTCAGATTCCATGAAACCCTCCCTCCTATCATCTTCCTCATTGAATTGATTCCTCGTAATGCCTGTAGAACTGGAACCTATTTCAATCTCAGCTCTTGCCTTCTTTGCCTCGTTCTCAAAAATTCCATCAAGAGCTCTTTTAGCCTGGTATGCAACATCTACAGGGCATTTAACACATATTGTAGTGTTATTTCCCGCTTCTTTTGACAAATGCCATTTGAAGTGGTAAATTCCACCACTTACATCATTCAAACACCAATTGCATTTAACCTTTGTTGTACTACTGACAATCGGTGTGCAATGTGTCCACGCAAAGTCTTTCATACGTGGCATTGTGATCCAGAATCTGCACAAGCATTTTAATACATATACAATTTATTTATTTATTTGCAAAATATGCATACAATATACAGAAAATTATTACATTTAAACATATTACAGAATAAATATATACTAGAATTTTCTGTATACAAATTTATAGAGAAAATAGAATATATAGAGAAATATATATTGTAAAATGTATATAAAATCTATACATATATACAGAATATGTAGAGTAATATATAAATAAATATTTACAGTAAATTTTTATAAATTTTATGTATGAAATTACGTTATATAAAAAAATATTTAGTAAAGTTTTATAAATTTTATAGTAAAGTTTTATAAATTTTATACAGTAATATATATTTACTGTATATTTTTATTTTTTCTCATTTTTAAGACAGTAAAAATATAGTAAATATATACTGTATACTTTCATACTGTATACTGTACATTTACTGTAGAAATACAGTATGAAAATATATAGTAAATTTATACAGTATATATTTACTGTATTTTACTGTCTTAAAAATGAGAAAAAATAAAAATATACAGTATGAAAAAATATAATTACAGTATAAAAATATATACTGTATATCATTATATATACATTTACTGTAAATGTATTTATATGCTAGATACATATATATACTGTATCCCATTTAAATATTTACTATTCGTAAATATACAGTATATCATTTACAGTATATATGCTATTTAAATCTAGTTGAAACGTAAATACAAATTTCTAAATACAGTATGCTCGTATGATTTGAATACAGTTTGATTTAACTACAGTGTGCTCGTAAATATATACTGTATATTTACGAATAGTTATTTACACATCATTTAAATATTTGTGAGCATATATACTGTTAATTGGTGTTTTGACCGCCAATTTTCGAACTTGGAAACTTGGCCCCTTGATAACTTTTTCATATGTTGCTCTTCAGGCTCCCCTAATCCATATTGAAAAATGCTTTGTGGAGTCTTGTTTTATGAAGGCAATGTTCAGATTGACTGTCATAACAGCGAACCAAAGGACACATGTGCCATAGTTCGAGATCGAGAAAATAGGTTCAGATGGTACAATGTGGTTCTGAACCACTTTTTACCTGTTGAACAAGTTCAGTGGTTCATAGATGAAGTTTCAGATTGTGAGTCCCAGTACAGAATCGGTCCAAATTGGTTGATTTCAGAGGTGGCTGCTCATTAAGGAATTCAGTTTCAGTGATTCAGAACCTCAGGTTCATAATGATCCAATCTTAGATTGGAGTTTCAAATTCAAAGCAATGGAGAAAGATGACAAGAATCAGGCCCCAAATGGTGGATTGTGTATCTTAGTTTTAATCACATCTGAGTCGATCAGTGTGCATTATGTTTGCATTACTCAACCCATACATGTGAAAGCTCAGTTGGATCCCCAAAGTGGCTCGCTATTTGACTTATGGCATTAATGTCATTTTGGATTGTGACATATTGAATTAGACAAATTAATTAGAGCATTACATTTTTCATAATTGGCGGGTTGGCTTGAGTGAAAATCAGAGTTTTCATGTGTTTGAAATGATCCATGCACTCAGATAACGTGTCATGAATTCATGGAAAACTCATGGGTGGATGTGGAGCATTGCCGGTGGATGGATCGGGTCACAGTGATTAAGCCAGAATTTCAAAAGAGCCATTACCATTCCACGATTCCCTCGTGCTACGACTATGGAGAACGACGTCTTGTGGGAAGAGATGGGATGTTTACAAATGTGTTTGGAATGGTTCAATGAGGTGTCGGCCTTCCTATGTACATGGAAGCACAGGTAGTGTGTGCGAACTGTTTGACAGAATTCCCAAGTTCTGTCAGATAAAACAGTCATAAATCAATTATGATCCTCGCTGCAGCCTAAGCGCTGACTCCAAAATGTTCGACAAAATGCCGATGTGCAGAGTGGTTGATGCCTTGACAGTGGTGGCATAAATGAAAGTACTCACACAGAAAATGTATTTTGTTCGAAGACTTCACTTATTAAAACCACCGACAACACTATTAATAGAGTGCTCACTGTCAAGAGCCCGATCTTGATGGAGACTCTAATGAAGAACAGAGCCGACGTAATGGTCGGCTGAAAAGAGCATCACAGTCAGGTAATTCATGTGTTGCTTCATTTGACAGGATTTGCAATGGCATCTGCAAGTTTGCATAGAGGACACACAGTTAGATGCGGGGACCTCCTGATCTCACTCAGCGCTAGAGATTGAATCTTATTGTCATGCACACTAATGTGAGTGAGAAAGGTGGACAGGTAAATAATTGAAGACAGAAAGATTAGAATACTGACGCCCGGGCAGTTGCATTCAAGGCATTTTTAATATCAACATTATGAATAGTCAAAACCTCCAAATTGAGCACAGAAAACTGGTTAAAGGTGATGCACGAAGGTCATGATGCAGAAGTTGATTGTTATGATGATCAGGTAGTGTGGGCAACAGTGTTACTTCTATACCATCAGGTCAAATGTCTCTTTTATTGGGATAATATGAATCAGGATGTCCAATGTCTCTTTGAAATAGCATGAAGAGTTTTTAGACACGAAAAGCAACAACATGAAGGATCTGATGCTACACGAACTCTTCATTATCGTCCCTGGATTTCATTCAAGGACAACCACTTAATCTCAACCGAGCATAGAAGACACCCAATGTAGTTAATGGTAATCAACATTGGAAGTGGTTACAGGTTCTATCCCCGTGACATCTGCCAAAGGTAATTGGAGTCGCAAGTTGAAACAAAAGAGAATGGGGCATCGATTTCTCATATCATGGTAACTCTTAAAGAGACCATGTCGGCTTCAGATGGAATAAGCTCTCTACAGTCGCCAAGTTCTACAACCCCATTCCATAATATGGCCAGGAATTAGACTACTGAAAAAGGTGCGGGCTTAAGACGTCTCCAAAAGGATGTCATTTCCAAGAACAAAATGAAATAATTTGTCTAGAGCTCAATGATGTTGGCACTCAAAGGCAACTTTTGAGAGGTTTTGGACTCTTTTAGAGTTATTCTTCAAGAACATTGAAGGCCCGATGCAATTTCTAAATCATTTTCCTTCACCGATTTATTGACATAGTTGCGGGGTGATACTAATGTCAAATGCATTCAACCTTCAACCTATATGCCGTCAAAATGAAGTAACTACCAAGGTATCATTACTCATCATACTTGAGAAATTTGTGCTACTAATAACTGAAAATCTAGATTATTGCAAAACCACTTGCTTTTATAATATTTTCAGCTAAAATGTTGAGCATATAGGGAAGTAAAAAGTTATTAGAAGAGATAATCATGGATGGTGGAATAAAAGAAAAGGCGGCATTTATTTTCAAGATTCAGTTACGAGAATGGGGCAGAGGATTATTTAAGGGAAGATTTTCAAGAGAGCGAGCTTCTTCTTTTCTGTAAGTCAGGCGGCTAGGGAAGGAAGAAGACTTTGGTACCTATGTAATGCAGGGAATGGGAGATTTTGTTTTCAGATAGTGATTAATGTACAGGAACAACAAAATCTTTGTTATTTTGTTGTGTTCAAAGAAGGGAAATACCAACACATTAAAACTTTGAGTTTATATGATTAATATTCATCTTGGAGTGATATTGGTTTTCTTTGAATACGTATGTGTTACATCTGATCATTAGCACGATCATTTTTGGATTTTGCGCTTTAGTTTTTCGTGTATTTGGAAAGAACATTCTGTCTTTCTCTCTTTGTTCTTTTTCTAATGCAGTGTTTGGGTAAATGAACTTTGTGTCATTTACTGCTTATTTCCTTTCGGTTAGTTTTTCCCTTCGCGTCTATGTCGTGTTTACGAATAGATGTTTGTAAGCCTTTATTGCTTTCAGGTTAAAAGCATTATCGATTATAGTTTAGTTGATTCATTGTAAATCCTACACAGGGAGCTGTACCCGGATAATTCAGAGGTCGCTTACGCTCTTCAATAGCGAAGTGACCCAACTGTTGGTGCTGGTTGAGTCTTCTTGTTTGGGCTTTTCAGGGTCATTTTGTAGGTGTTTTCTTGGAAGACAAATCTGTTCACCAACATATACATAGCCAGAAATGATTTAAATAGCTGTTTATGAATACTGTAAATCTAGTTGAAATGTCTATACAAATTTGCCAGCATACCTGGCTGTGAGCATACAAATTTGAACTTGCAAATCGAGTCAGCCCGCGTCGTCACTGTGGCTGAGACTTCCAAATAGCTCAAAATTGCTTCCAAACCAACCCGCGTCGTCCCTGTGGTTTCCCAAACAACCAACCCGCGTTGGCTATATAAGAAACGTCACTGTATTTCGTGCGCATTTTAGGTTTTCGGCATTTTTTGGCGCCTTTTTTCAGCCATTTAATCCCCCGATTAATCCCCTGTTTCATCCGATTAGTTCCAATTTTTTCCCAAAAAAAATCGTTGATCGGATTTGGCCGATTTTATACCGATTTTTTGGGGAAAAATCGGCCCGGTTCGCGATTCCCCATTACTCGGGTATAATCAGGATGTTTTCCTGATTTCTGCTTCTATATTTTAAATCATTGAACACTACATACAGCGGCAGTATAAGGTTGAATTTTGAGGTCTCATCAAAGAAGAGAGCAGGATATCTCAAGCATATTTGCAGAGGATGGCAGCCAACTGAAGAGTTGCTTATATAAACGGAAACCACAAGCTTCCATATTTTGAGAAATTGAAGTTCTGCTCTAGATAGCTTGTTAGTTTTTTTTTTGAAATGGACAAAATACAAGTAACATTCAACAACACAAAAACTGATTTGAATAGTTTGCAAACATGTAAATGCAGCCTTTAAGAATGAAATAAAATGCTGGAAATGCTTGGTAAATAGAAAAGAAAAACTAATCCGGAACTTGAAAAATTGTAGGATTTCACTCTTTGAATCACCTTCTCACTTCTTTGATTGCTTAGCAAATGCAACGTGAGAAGGGTTGGATGCACTTTTGAAGAACAAAGACCCCATTTTTTTCTGCTTTTTTGCAATGTTTTTCAACATTTGGTTTTGACCAGTGTGTGGTGACAATTCACTGATTTGTTGAGATGAGTTGCCATAGTGCACTCACCAAAATCAGGTTGCACGTGTCTGTGAGTTTCTTGTTTGTCAGATTGACTGAGTACGTGGTGAGTTCTACTGTGCAAAAGACAGGCATAATTTCTCAAAAGAAGGACGATTCCTTAAGGAGCAACTCAATTTTGATTGTGAGTCACACGGTAAACTACAGTCAATCAGCAGGTTACACTATCCAAGTGTAGTGGTTCTAAACCCATCGTAACTTCAACCACAGACCACTAACACATACAAAATCACCTCCAACTGGGTCTGACCATATGCACTTATTGACTGACTAGATTTGAATTGATTTAGATAATTAATTCTCTAGTCACTAGATTATTATCAGTTACTAACACTAAACCTTAGTTGAGTCTTACAATGCACCGTTAAGGCTAGATTAACTCTCTTAAAATTTAGAAATCACTTCTGAAAAATAGGAACCCTAAAACATCACCAAAAATTGTAGTTTTATAAACTAAATAATATAGACTAAGCTCTAAGGTATCTATAACATTATGATCTGCATTCTGCACTTATCAACAATGTCGGATTCATTTGATTGTCAGAAAGAGTTAGGTGCTGTGTATCTACAAGACGTTGGTTTAAATAGACAGCATTTGATGTAAAATGTCAGATTTTTTCTCGTAAGTAGATTTACTTGAAGCTGATGGTGTGTGAGTCAGATTCTAATTGATATAGGCTTATGTAGACTGCTATTGGTCTCCAATTAAGAAAAAATGAAGTTTCTAAGAAACATTCTCTTTGCTACATGATTTGAGTTTGTTGGTTGCATATTCTATTTGTTACTTGATTTACGTTTGTTTGATGTTTGAAATGATCTGAAGTTTGGCTTAGACAGTAATTCAGTCATAAAGCGACTAATTTTGGGTACTTTAAGTTTCTAAGTGATATATCTTGTTTATTTTTATTTTTATTTGATCTTATTAATAACTTTTAAAACTCAAACCCTTTCTGCCACCTAAATCATTTACTGAATATGTATCATGCATAGGCAGGCTTGGCTTCTGGACCAATTTGGAGTCCTTCATGATGGGCAGAGACCTTATGCAGGAGCTGTTGCAACTTGTACGTTCATCCTACTTGAATTAAGAATGTTTGACTCTTTGTTGTAGTTGAATTTCATTCCATTAGTTCATCAGCATATTTCAAATAAATTATGACTACGAGTTCACTGACAGATGATTTTTTTAAGGATTATAACCACTTAGGTGAATTGATTTGCATTGTATTAATGAAATATATATTTAAAATTAGGATAGAACCTCTTTACAAACCTTATATCTACTCTAGTGAATTGATTGGAAAGTGGAACAGCTAGCACATTCTGGTGCACAGATGGTCATCGTGAGTAATTCTTCAAGACGCTCATGGGTAACAATGGAGAAGATGAAAAAACTAGGATTTGATCCCAGTCTCTTTGTTGGTGCAATAACCAGTGGGGAGTTAACTCATCAATTTCTTCTGAGGTAGTGCCCTGACTGTTCTGTCTGGTTAACGTGAATGAAAATTACTTAATTCTTCCAAGTAAAAGTATATCATTTTGTTCTAAATTGCCAAAAAGGTAGCTTATGGTGCCCTGTCGACATTTTATATGGAAGAAAAGTTAAGGTCCACCATGAACTGCACATAATGTCTTATTCAGACTAAATCTTAAGAAGTACAACAACTTTTGAACTTAAGAGGTATATATTGATTGTGTATTGTTGCTATTTAAGGCATTAATTATGGGAACAGAACATTCTTATTGATGCTTCATACTTCTTTTGAATCCAACAATTTGGCCATATAAAATTGATTGGGGTGGTCTTGTAATAGTTTTGAGAGAATAGAAATGCTTCTCCTTTTCTTGGCAATTAAATGCTTTGATAATGATTGTAGCAAATCTGTCTCAGGAAGGTGAAGTTCTCCAAAGGAGCCTCGGGATTATGGAAGCTTTGTGTGCTAAAACAAAAGTGAAGAAAGCATATTAGAAATATATTTGTTGGGAAGAAAATATTGTAGTATTTGCTTTGATATCTCATTAGCGGTATTCTCCTTAATTGTATATCCCGACTCAGTCTAACTCCACACTTTCTTTTTGATATAATTTTCCTCTAATTTGCCAAACAAAGGCAGATAATTTGAGCATTTTAAGTGCTTAAAAAGGTCATATTTCTTTGGTTGCAAGTTGCAACTGATTTGGTAAGCCTTGTACACACATGCTCATTTCATTGGAAATGCCATGTCGTAGTTTGGTATGCTTTTCTTTCTGCAAATTATTCACACTTGAAAGACACAATCGTAGTATTTTCACTTATTAACTGCAGAAACCATCACCTTTATGATACTCTCTTTGGTAATGAAGACATTAGTATAGTTGTTACATACTATGTCAGATTGTTGTGGGGATTATGACATGGGCAGTATGCTCAAATGAGGCAATACCAGGAAATACCAGTTAGCTTGTCATAATGATGTCTAAAGACTCTAAACAAGTCCAGTCCCAGTTGAATTTCACAGTGCTTCTCTAGTATTTTGATTTCCCTATATTAGTGTACCATGATTATCTACTAACTATGCCTTGAAGTTGAAACAAATTAAAGATTCTTCTAACACCAATGCTCTATTTTGTAACAATAGGAGGAATGACCCTTGGTTTGCAGCACTGGGCCGACATTGCATTCATATGACATGGAGCGATCGAGGCGCAATATCCCTTGAGGTCTGTCTGTGTTCATTGTCTTTGGAGAATCTTATTTCAAGGTAGATGCTTAGTCAACAAAATTTGTGAGTATGATTGAAAATAATATCTGATGGATAAATGGAATGGTATTATTAATTTTATAGTGGAAAACAACTGAAACATCGTAATCTAATAATTATTGTGTTAGAAAAAGATAAGTAACTATCAAGAAGGTTGTGCCTCTTATATGCAAAATAGGTCGAACCAATGTAATAATCCTTAAAGTTAATGTAAATATCACTCATAAAGAGATGAAATAGAAACGACAATTAATCGGAGATTTGTTCAAGTTTTAATTTGTCGTTTGGGACAATACAAAGCGGAACCGCATGTGAGGTAAAACCTTTCTTCAAACTAGAAGGAGAAGCTCCCTTGTAAGATAAAGGCTTTAATAAAAACCCTTAAACACTAAACTATGGACAAGGCCTATATTTTGTTACAACATGCACAAGGTTTTTCACTGGGATTTTAAATATGCAATGCAAATAAGCTTTAATTGCACTATCCCGGGTATCAACACAAGCCTGAAATAGCTCACCTACTTACAAACAAAATGCTTTTTTTTAATACCTAAAAAAGACAACTAACCTAATTTGTATATACAATCTCTGGCCAGGTATATAGAGACCAAAAGTTATATATAACCATGATTGAACAGAAGCCTTGGAATTGAACATCAAATTTGATAGTTGATTCTATGAATCAAATCAAACACTTGAACATAAATATTCATGCCATCAATATTCTAATTAACAGTAATCACATTACAAAGCTTGCAATCATCATTAACTTGCATTTAATTCATAAAACCAGTCACACATAATGCAACCTAAACTCACATGAATAATAAACTCGTGTATATTATAACAACTCTATTCTCATATTGAACTCTGAGAGTCTGAACAATAATTTCAGCAGCTATTGTAGTAGAAACTCACCATTAGAAATTATGTGCCAATAGTGCTCATTTATAAGTATTTAGAAACTTTGCATGTTCATGCAATCAATTAGTTAACATATTTTGCATGGCAGTGCAATTTATTGAAGATAATTTGATAAATAAGTTAACTAAACTTTTGTCCAAAATAGGTTACTTGAAAGCAATCAATCTCTAAATATCAAAAACATAAAAAATAAATTGTTTCAAAAAAAGAAATCTGGTAATAGATTTCTCCCAACAATAGCTTTCTGCTATTGATAGCAATAGCTAAAAATTACATTTCTGAAAAATCATATGGCCTTTTCTTTTCTATCAGTTTTGGCTCCACAACTAACTCTTCTGAAACTTCAGAAATATTGAAATTGCATTCTTTACCTCTGATTCTCATGGCAACACAGCAGAGCTCATCTGGATAACCTGAATTCCCATCACATCTGTAATTTCCCCTTTCCGAAACAGTATATAATAATAAAATTAAAATATAAAAATAAAAAATACTAAAATATAATATATAATTTAAGTACAAGTTAATTAAGATTGCTATTTTAATTAGAAATTATCTCACAATGGTTTGGGCCTCCAATATATCTCAGCCCACACACATCGGTACTTAAAACAAGTGAGATTAACAAACAAGTATGGAGATGTCATTCGACGTTACCCAATCGACATGAATAACAATAAATGTCGAGCCACTCATCATCGCTAAATACCTTGGAAACCATCGTGGATGCTAAAGATCTGAGAATAAGATTGTCGCTATTCAGAAGGAAAGAACATGTGCCATTAACCGACAATCATTAAGCATGGAAGTACAATGAAGGAATGACTGCAAGTAAGTTGACAGCGATTAGAATTAAAGGATTGATTTGTATTATTCATGATAAGGCGTGTTACTGTAGGGAATCACATTTGAAGATTGCCGCCGCAGTTTTGAGAACTCAATATATATATTCATACAACACGTAAATCATCACTGGCAGACGGGCGGCTACAGGAAACTCATGGGCGACTAAATTGGCTAAGCATTGAAGATATTACAAACACGGTAATATTAAAGAATTCTGATTTGGGTATTTAGGAAGAGTGCAACTCCTTGGAAATTATGATACTCTTTAAGTCGACTCCTTAGACAGAAGGACAACGCCTATATGTCACTAGATTACCATTGTTTAGAATAGTAAATTCATCAGTTAATAATTATGAAAATATACGCAACTCCTTATAAAACATTGCATCCCTTCAAGTTATAACTATTGGCGAAAGATGTATAATTTGAGTGGAGGATTGTGAAGGGAAGGCAGGAGGGAAATAGATAAGAAGAATATGGATCAGAATGAATATCTGATAAGAACAACACAAGTATAATTATAGGAGTAGCAGATATAATGCAGTAAATATATGTATTATTAAAGCAGCCATCCTCATTAGGGAATGAAGAAAATGCATAAAGAGGAGAGTTTAGCATATGAAAAGGTGTGATTAGCAAAGAGGTATAATCTGGACCATATTATGAAAGGTTGTGTCTATCATCATTAAAGAGACATACAAATTGAAGGATCAATATGGAATGGAATTGAAAACTTATCTCTTCTTCCAATCCATAAGGATGATTATTTTAAGAAGAGAGAATAAAGACATTCAATCAATCAGAATAAGAGATAGATATCTGAATATATGCAGCAGATCAGACTGCTGTAAGGCAAACAGCAGACTTATATACTGATATAATTGGTCCCTCATTTGTTAGGAAGTAGAATATTACAAATTGCTACTGTTATATACACATATATATTTTAAGCAAACTGCTACCATGGGGGTATCACCCTTTTATTAATATCAAAATCAGTTACATAAGGTGTGCAACAGAATCCGGATGGCTTCCACAATTTCCTGAAGCCGTTCGATCTGTGTAGGAGATAATACATCTTTATTACCTGACCAAATAAGCATAGGTATCCATACGGTTTTGGAGCAGGCCCACATGCATGCTCCCAACAATTCCACCATTGGACCATTGTGATTCATTCCTCAATGCAGACAGCATCCGTGATCAAGCCCATTTTTGGGAACATCAAAACATGGTTGAGGGCCTCCTCCGCTTTTGCCTCTTAGCCGTGGATGGAGAAGCCGCCTAGTAGCCTTCACTGTCATTTCCTTGTCATCGGTGGTTCTTAGGATATTGTAAATGAAGCACTCCAAAAGCTCCAAGTTATGAGCATGCACCTGTGCGAGTCGTATTACCTCCTCTTCAATATCCGCTAAGAAAGAGAAGACTTCCTTTAACTGTTCCTCCAAATCTCTCTGGTTGCAGTTACACTGGATACCTCTAATCGTGATGAAATTGTTTCGAACTTTAGAGGTGGCTGATGAACTAGCCATTATCGCATGATAACACAGCTGAGAAACGGCAACAACTGCTCCACAATTATAGTGAACCTGCGCTGAAAAACATTTACAGTGATCGGGTTTGACAAAAAACCCCAATATAATGTAGGTTAGTTGCTGCTTAACTTCTACCGCTCGAATTTTGAGTAGCCAAATCGCTACTCAAAATAGCATCGATGCCTATCCAAGTTTCTGTGCTAATCGAAATCTGATTACTTGTCATATCAACTGCTACCTTTGATAGGAAGTCTGCGACCTAATTTGCCTCTCGGTAGATGTGTGCTAGAGTATAGTCCATATCGCTTAGGTCCTCCCAAATTGTCTTAACCTAAGGATCAAATTTCCAGTTCTTTTGTGAGTTTGAGGTAATAGCATTTACCACAAGCATCAAATATCCTTCAATGTCGATTTTACTCAGATTGTTTCCTTTACACCACCTCACACCTTCATATAGAGCCCAAAATTCAGCTTTGTTGTTTGTACCATCTATAGGTTTGATCACCCCTAGCCACAGAGCTTTTCCATTACTATCTCTTGTTATGAAAGCACATCCAGAAATATATATATATATATATATATATATATATATATATATATATTCAGGAGATATCAATAGAGGATAGGTTGTTGTTGTGTAGGGAGAGGCACGGTAAATCCTCACAAGGCAGGTGAATCCCAAGATGGGATATGGACGGGGTCTTGAAACCTCGAGGGAGCCTACTTGTAGATTGGTGTCCAAGCGCCCTATGACAAGTAAAAATCCATTCTCCTTAGGGTTGATGTTTAGGAGAGAAGGAATTGGGGCTCAAGTATGTTAACTGTCAAATATATTACGAATCATTAATTGTTTCTTAATTCAATCTGATTTAAATATATAGTAATGTATGTTAATCATTGGAAATTGGTAGCCTCCTAGTAAGGGACATTACAAAGACTAAGTTAAATTTCCATGTGACGTCCCTTGTCTGAAATATGATTTAATAATAAATAACAATAATAAAAATAAAAAATAAAAATAAACAAATAAATAATATTATGTTATAATATAATATAATTACAAGACAACTATGTATCTCAAGAGACAAAATTGTAGAAAGATGGATGGTTCAAGTATAATTGGCCATTATAATAACATTAAGGAAATATATCAAAGGGTGAAGGTCATATTGTTATATGAATAAAGACTATCCACATCAAATTTAATACAATCTATCGGTTGTTAATCATCATCAATTAACAGCCAAGGCGGCAAGTCAACAATTAAGTATAAGAGGAGGAGGAACGAGAATGCAGCGATCATGTAATAAGGAAGTTGGAAATAAGAGGAGTGAGTATTAACAGCATATGGAGTCGAGAGTCAAACATATCACTTGATGTGATGATAGAACAAGATCTCACACATGACCATCAATCAGATGTAGACGGTAGCTTTGAGGTGACTGAGTCAACAGACTTCGGCAAACAATCACTAGCACCCATTAGTATTGTGGAAGAGTATGAGTGTCAACTGCGTACATATTGAGGAGTTACTATTCAAAGGATTAGACATAACCATGAATGTCTACAACATATCATTCATAACCATTGAAGTGGCAGTGACAGATATCCATCTGTATGAAGGCAGCGACTAGTACGATCATAGCGTCAGTGAGTTACTTTGATAATTATTACAAATCAATTGATTTGTTAAGACAGCGGTTGAGGATCCTGTTGGCAGCGTTTCACACATAAGCATTGACTACTCAAAGGCTGAAGGGATGCGATGATTGGACTAATATATGTGCAACGTTTAATATTTGTTAAGTCAGCAATCACCAATTGACATGGAATGGTGCAAAAGGCATGAGACATGTCTTTTGAACATGACTTATCATCCATTCAAAGGTATAAGGAGGCTCTGAATCTCACTTCATTGATCATCAAGGGCGAATAAAATATATTTTCTTTTCTCTTTTTGTGGATTGGCTCAGCTGAGCAATTGCCTATTTGGCATTAATGATTGCATACTTAGAATCAAATAGATTGGAAATCAGAAATTATTATTTATAACTGGTTCTCATCAAAGGGGAGAGACCAGAAAGGAATATATATATATATATATATATATATATATATATATATATCATTTGTGCTCATTAAAGGAAACAATTCACATTATATTGCTGGCAAGCATAGTGTGATAGCAAATTATGCTGTAACGTATTTACAATTTAAATGCTGATTCACAGAATATTATATCTGAATTTTATTAGGAATAAAGAACCATTAAATGGTCATATATATATGTGTGTGTGTGTGTGTGTGTGTATGTATATATATCTATGTGTGCATGTACATATGATATATCTATATCTGTAATACATAAGATAATAATATATACATAGTCTATTCCTTAGTCACTCACTAATAGTGTTAAGATAGGTTGGTTTTGTCAGGATGGGTAGAGTAAAACGTCACAAGGTAGGTAAGGCCCAAGATGGGTAAGGACATACATTTCCAATGCCTTAAGGGAAAAGTCCTGAGATGGGTATGAACATGCACTCCCAATGCCTTGAGGGAACTTGCTTGTAGATTGGTGTCCAAGCGCCCTAAGGACAAGTAAATCCCCATCCTTCTTAGAGTTAATGTTTAGGAGAGAAGTAAGGAATTAGGGCTTAAGTATGTATTATGATTGTTTTGCTTATTTTTGGGTTCGATTGTGTAGCAATTTTTTAGCATCAATGTTTCAGATCACACTATATGATCCATCATCAGGATGCAAGAGGGAAAGGAAAGAAAAATGAATTAGCAAGAAAAATGACCATTTCTAATATATTATTAATTAGTAACCGTTTCTTAATTTAATCTGATTTAAATGCATAGTGATGTATGTTAATCTTTGGGAATTGGCAGCCTCCTAGTAGGGAATGTTACAAATTGCCATTTCCAAAAGCAATCCAAACCCTAGTTGGGAGTGTTAGGATGAATCAAGTATAGTCTTATTAGGGGACACTACATTCCATTTCCAAGCACAATCCAAACCCTAGCTGGAAATTTTACGATAAATCAAGTGAAGACCCAATAGGGGACATTACAACATCTTTGATTTCAACAACCACATTTCCAATGTGAAATTGCTTGTTTTTGACCATGCTGATCTGTCTAGAAAAGCCAATAAGCTTATCTACTTTGTCTTTGTTGAATTCGTGTGATCTTCTGAGCTTATCCTTTACCAATATTTGAAATTCAGTTCCAACCTAACTTCTGGCATGTCATTTTCCTTCATAGCATCATATTATCAACATGACATGGAGGATATGGAAGAGTAGATGTCCTGTTCAACATCAAATAGTTTACCTTTTTGTTCCTAGAAAGCCTTGACCACTGACATGAGAAGTTTGATCCTGAATTTATACATTATGTTGTAGATTTGAGCAGAATGAGAAGTTGGATGAGTTATTGATGGTGTCATTGATGTCAATATGTCTTTGTTGTCATTAGTGATTGGTTATTGCAGATGTTCTTGTGTTTTTTATGTAGTGGTACTGAGAGTTATGCTCCACATTTCTTCTATATTGCAAATCTATTCATGCGGATTGGATATGTTGTTAAGCAGTGTTTAGAGGTATTTGGTTCAAGTTTTTGTGCTCCGGATCGCAGTTTGAAGGAATTGGTGTTCACGAATGTGTGACAGTGTTTGGTCAAGTTTCCTGTGAGAAATGCATGCCTTGCTTGTTGGTTTCTGGTGTTAGGGATCTGCAATTGTGCTTATAATGTTCTTATCTTTGTTTGGTTTAGATAGTGTGATTTTTTGTGTTTTGGAGGCATGTGTTCAAAGTACAATGGTGTTTACTCTAGGTTTGGCTGACTTCGGGTATTTACACTTTCACATAAAAAGCTCTTGTAAATGTAAATTGAAGAGTATCGTGTATGTTGTATCTTTTGATCCTAGTCAAGACGTGATGTGGTCCACTTTTCATTCCTTCCCATTGCGAGAATGCTTAAGTGCCGACCTAATTTGTATTATGTTCGGTTAAGATGCTTAGCCGACCTTGGAAGATTTTGCAGGTGTGAGGATGGTATAAATAAAGGATGAATTGTTGAGGGAGTGGGTGTGATGGGAATTTGTGAAAGAGAATCTATCTCCTGTATGTGTGGATACTAGTAAGTGCTAAGTGTTGTGACATGCAATGTGGACTTTCATGTGTTAGCCATCGGAAGCAGTGAGCAGAAGCTATCTAAAAAATCTTTTAGTCAAATTGTAGAGGTAAATTAGTGGTGGACCTTTTCTCTTTTACTCCTTTTTCATTTGGGCAGTGAGCCCTTTGGCAATGAGCCTTCTTCCAGGCAATGGGCCCTTCGACAATGAGCCTTTACTTGCAATGAGCATTCTTTGTAAAAATCACCTTAATTGGTATCACCCTAATAGGTGTTTATATAATTGAGAATTAATCCTCTACATAGTTTTTCCCTTAACAAGGTTTTCCATGTAAATCTGGTGTTTCAATGTGTATGGTGTGTTGCGATTCTTGATTTTCACATGTTCCTTTCATGTTTACATTATTTTGTGATTAAGGATTAAAATAAGTTTTTGTGGATCTGATTGAAGAGAAGATTTATAAGTTTTATGGACAACTGATTTACCCCCCCTCCTAGTTGTCTTGTGCATTTAACAATTGGTATTATAGATTTGGTTCCTTGGAGAAGAGCTTAGCGGCTTGAGGAGATCCGAGATGGCGCACAAACTGACTATTCCTACGTTTGATGGATCTGACTATGCTTAGTGGAAGATAAAGATGCAAGGATATTTGATTCCTCTTGGTTATGAGGTTTGGAAGGTTGTTGAGAAAGAATATGTTGAACCATAGACTGGTGTGAATACTCCTAATGAGATCAAGTCTTTTGAAGATAATATCAAGGCAAGGTATGCTATTTTTAGTAGTCTCTAAATTTGAGTTAACTAAAGTTATGTTTATAGAAACTGCTCATGGTGTTTGGAAAAAGTTAGAGAATATTTATGAAGGTGATGAAAAGGTCAAATAGGGTAAGTTGTAGTATTCAAGAGCCAAGTTTGAATGCTTGCGGATGGAAGATGACAATATAGCGAGCTATATGCAAAAGGTCTTTGCTTTGAATTGAAAGATGATGAAGTTGTGAAAAAGGTACTTAGAAGTTTAGAACTCTTACTAGACCTTATAGTCATAAGGTCTTTGCTATAAAAGAATCACAAAATTCGGATAAGTATACCAGAGAACAGATGTATGGCTCCTTACTTGCTTTTGAAATGAGGGAATTTGGTACTAACAATGTGAAGACAAAGATTGCATTTAAAGCTACTAAATCTGTGAAGGCTGAGGAATCTGATGATGAAGACTTTGACGAGATTGAGGCAAACTTTGTGAGGAAGATATAAAAGGGAACCAAAAAGTACAAAGATAAGTTGCCCTTCAAATGTTTTGGTTGTGGTAAGATAGGTCATTATGTTTCTAGATGCCCTGACATAAAACAAAAGAAAGATAAATAAGAAGGCTTATTTTGTTAGAAAAGATGCTAGTATTTCTAATGATGAATCTGATTATGAAGAAGATGATGAATGCTTATTCCTGGCTATAAAGGAAGAACCTTGTTCTGCCAGCCTTGGTAAAATTGTGAAAGGAATATCTCCAGAAGATGATGCTAAAGTTGAAGATACTATGTTGTTTTCTTTTCATGCTAGAAAGGATAAGGATGATTGGATTATTGACAGTGGATGTTCAAATCATATGATCGGTGACAAGAGTAAGTTTGTAAAGCTTAAGAAATGTGATGGAGGTGTTGTTAGGTTTGGATATGATCAAACTACTAAGATAGTTGGAATAGATTCAATCACTTTTGATGGAAAGCATAATACTAACAATGTTTATTATGTTAAGGTCTTAAGACAATCTTTCGAGTGTTGGTCAAATGTGTCGAAATACAATCTTGTTTTTTTCAGATGTTGGTTGTGAAATCAGGAAAAGGTCTAGAACTGTAATTGTTGCTTGAAAGAAGACAAAAGGGAACGTTTATCAATTAAAGCTTGATAGTGGATATTGTCGGATAACTTAGACCAATGAAAGATAGTTATGGCACTAAAGGATGTGTCACATTAATTTTGATAATCCGGTGAGGATCAATTTAGTTCAAGATGTGAGGAATTTGTTGAAGCTTACAAAGCTTGCAAATGCCGTTTGTAAAGAGTCTCCAGTTGGAAAGCAAACAAGGTTGAGTTTTAAGGTCAAAGAGCAATCTTCTATTGAGCTATTGGAATTAGTGCACATTGACCTTTGTGGTCCAACTAGAACAAGAAATCAACAAGGTGACATGTATTTCATGCTTTTAATTGATGATTATTCTAGAATGACTTGGGTTACTTTCCTAAAAAATATCAGAAACTCTAGAAAATTTTAAGATATTCAAAGCTATGGTTGAGAATGAGATAGACAGGAGAATCAAATGCTTAAGATCTGATAGAGGAGAATTTACTTCTAATGATTTTTGTAAGAATCATGAGATAAAGAGGCACCTATCTACCCCTAGAACACCGCAGTAGAATGGCGTGGTTACGAGAAAGAATAGAACAATTTAGGAAGCTACTAGAACAATGATGAATGAATCAAATTTGTTGGAGAGAGGCAATACATTTTGCAATTTACACACTTAATAGAGTGCAAATTAGAAGAAACTTCAGAAAGACAACTTATGAGCTATGATATGGAAGGACTCCTTTTGGGAAACATTTCAGAGTGTTTGGAATTAAGTATTATATCAGAAGACATGAAGAAAACTTAGGAAAGTTTGACATAAGGGCTGATGAAGGTATATTCCTTGGCTACTCCACTAAAAGAAAAGCTTACAAATGTTACAACAAGGGATAGAGAAGGATAGTTGAAAGCACAAATATGAAGGTTGATGAAGACATTCCAACGAATACAAAAGTAAAAGCTAGATATGAATTAGATGAGTCAACCGACAAAGAGGAAGAAGAGAAGGTTGAAGAAATAGAAGAGCAGAATGACAAAGAAGATGCTTTGGTAAATGCTCCTAAAACTCCAAGTATGTACAGAAGAATCATTCAGAGAAACAAATCATTAGAGACAAGAACAAAGGTGTTATCACAAAAAGTAAGGCTGCTGAAGAACAAGTGAACTTATGCTTGATTTCTAAAATTGAACTGAAGACTGTGAAAGAAGCTTGCAAGGATCAACATTGGATGAGAGCCATGAAAAAAGAATTGGAACACATTGAGAAGAATTTGACTTGGGAACTTGTCCTAAGGTCAACAAGAAAAAATGTGATGGGAACTTAGTGGGTATTCCAGAACAAATTAGATGAAGATGGACATATATAGTAAGAAATAAGGCAAGACTTTTGTGTAAGGGCTACTCATAAGTGGAAGGAATAGATTTTGAAGAGACTTATGTTCCTGTGGCAAGAACGGATTAGAATGTTTCTGGCTTTTGCAGCACATAAAGCCTTCAAGGTTTTTTAGATGGATGTGAAATATGCACTCCTAAACGGGGAATTGAAAGAAGTATACATAGAGCAACCAAAAGGATTCAAACTATTAGACATGCCAAATATGGTCGACAAATCGAAGAAGACGCTGTATGGATTAAAGCAAGCTCCTTGAGCTTGGTATGCAAGACTAGACAAGTATTTATTGAATCAAGGATTTCAAAAAGGTACTGTAGATAGCAATCTTTATTTTAAAGTTGAAGAAGATAAAATCTTGATTGTAGTTGTGAATGTGGATGATATAATCATTGGAGGAAATGATGGTATGTGCAAAAAGTTTTTTGATGAGATGCAAGAGGAATTTGAAAAGTTCATGATTGGGGAACTAAATTTCTTTCTTGGTTTACAAGTCAATTAGAAAGATGATGGTATCTTTATTTCACAATCAAAATATGTTAAGGAATCGTTGAGGAAGTTTGGAATGGATAATGCTAAACTAGTATGTACTCCTATGGCTACTAGTTGTAAATTGAGTAAGGATGTTGAATCTCTTAAGACTGATGAGAGTAGATACAGATCAATGATTGGAAGATTATTATATTTGACCGCTTCTAGACCAGATATCATTCTTGTAGTTTATCTTGTAGCTAGATTCCAACAAGATCCCATAGAAACACATGTTGCTGCTGTGAAAAGAATTTTTAGATACTTGAGAGGCACTGATGACTATGGATTGTAGTATCTTAGGAAATTTGACTTTACTCTGATTGCCTATACTGATGTAGATTGATCTAGTTGTGCTGTGACAGGAAAAGTACAAGTGGGGGTACATTTTTATTTGGATCCCGGTTGGTTGCTTGGTCAAGCAAGAAACACGACTTAGTATCTTTATCTACCGCAGAAGCTGAATATATTGCTGTTGCACCTTGTACACAGGTATTATGGATAAAACAAACTTTGAAGGATATTGGAATACTATTTGATGAGCCTATTTCTATTTTGTGTGACAATACTAGTGCAATAAATATTTCAAAGAATTTGGTACTGCATTCAAGGACAAAACATATTTCAATCCGGTATCACTTTTTGAGAGAGTTTTGGAAAATGAGGTGAAACTTGAGTATGTGTTTACAAAAGAAACAAATTGTTGACATCTTTACCAAGGCACTTCTAAGGATAATTTTGAATATCTTAGGGAGAGATTGGGGGTTATTGCCCCTCCTTTTCAAAGCTAGATGCATATAGAGATGCATTAGTCTAGTGGATTCCATGTACAATCTTAATTTGGACTAATGGTGGTGGCTTCCTCTTAGGGGGAGCTAAGTGCAGTTGTGAATTGGTGTGTGTTCTTTAGGGGGAGCTAAGTAAAATGAGCAAGTACCTTTGAGTCTGGCCTTTGCCATTGATGTCAAAGGAGGAGAAAATCAGGCATGAGAGAGTTGTTATTGGGAGAATTAGGCATGAGAAAGTTGCTATTATTGATGTGTTTCCATCAATAACAAAGGGGGAGATTGTTGTAGGTTTGAGCAGAATGAGAAGTTGGATGATTTTTTAATGTTGTCATTGATGTCAACATGTCTCTATTGTCATTAGTGATTGGTTATCGCAGATGTTCTTGAGTTCTTCGTGCAATGGTATTGAGAGTTATGCTCCACATTTCTTCTATATTTCAAATCTATTCATGCAGATTGGATATGTTGTTAAGCAATGTTTAGAGGTATTTGGTTTGGGTTTTTGTGCTTCGGATCGCAGTTTGAAGGAATTGGTGTTCACCAGTTTGTAACAGTGTTTGGTAGACTTTCCTGTGAGAAATGCATGCTCCACATTTCTCCACTTGTTGATTTTTGGTGTTACGGATTTGGAATTGTTCTTATAATGTTCTTATCTTTGTTCGGTTTAGAAGGTGTGAGCTTTTGTGTTTCAGAGGCATGCGTTCAAAGTCTGATGGTGTTTACTCTAGGTTTGGCTGACTTCGAGTATTTACTTTTCATATAAAAAGCTCCGGTGAATGTAAATTAAAGAGTAACGTGTATGTTGTATCTTTTGGTCCTAGTCAAGATGTGATGTGGTTCACATTTCATTCCTTTCCACCATGGGAATGCTTAAGGGTTGACCTAATTTGATTTATGTTCGGTTAAGATGCTTAGCCGACCTTGAAATTTATTTTTTCTATTGATAATATAGAATTAACTAAGTACAAACAAGATAACCATCATAATGTTGTCTGACTGACTGAACTAGAAGTATAGATAATACTATCTCAAAGACCTATAATCTAGCATATTTACAATCAATATATGATTTGAAAGTTATTCAACAAAATTTACATATTAGACTCCTGCTTGAACATATATGCCCAAAATATACAAAACATATCAAAAGAGAAGTAATTCAGTCCTAACCTCTCTCCTGCCATTCATCACTATCATTGCTTTGTTTGAACTCATTGATTCTCCACTAATCCTCACTATTTTTCAGTGTTTCTTTCACCTGAATTGTTATCATCTCTGTTGGCCAAATCATCCCTCCTGTTATTGTCAATAGAGAGTTGTGTATGGAGTGAACCTTGGGTGCTGGGGTCTGTTAAGCCACTACTGTTGTAATCCTCAGATTCGGGAATGTTATATTGATTGTCTCTACTGTTATTTGCCAGGGCAGGAGCATCACTGATTAAGGTAGCACTTTGGATGTCTTTGAGAAACAACACCATAGCCCCTTCCTTTATCAAACTTTGGAACCTCTCTTTTGGAACATGAATGGTGGCAGTTACCTGTGACATGATAGAAAAATATGCGAGTTTTGAATTAAACTCAGTAAGATCCCTCCTCTTTGCTTGGAAAATGCCCTCATTTCTTTGTCTTTAAATAAGCTATAGGAATTCAGTGGTAAAGGTTAACCAAAAGTCATTGAGTTTACTGTCAAAAGCCTCCACATAACCAGGATTATTATTCCACTTAAAATCTTTGCCAACTAAGACAGACCAAATATTAACAACCCATTGACACCCAAAAAACAAGTGCTCATAAGACTCCATACAATTACAAACAGAACAAAATGGTATTTTTTACGCCTTGAGATACAAAAGACCCAATAACATGGTTTTTCAATAAAAGAATCCATTTGAAACAAATCTTTTTGGGCTCAACATGAGAATGCCATAGCAGCTCAAAGACTAAATGCCACTTATTGCAAGACCAATTCAAACCCCATGCTTGATTGATTTCACCAATTATGCTATCATTATTATTAAGGAGCTTATAAATTTGTTTGCAAGAAAATTTACCAAACAGAGTGCCATCCAACCATTTAATGTGATCAAGATTCTGAGTAGCATTTATACAGTGTCTAGGAAACCAGTTGCCCACTGCCTTGCAAGGAGAGTACATGTTTTTTCTGTGAACAAGGAATATCATGCCTGCTACTCAATTCTGCCCAGGAATAGATTTTGCTATCAACCAATATATCACTGATGAGGGAAATACCTTTGTTATGCCAGCTCTTAGCAGAACAACATTGGGTGAGAGCAAGGGGCTTATCATTGAGATATAAACCCCACCAAATTGACCTGTCCAGGACTGAATTATAAGGATTCTTCCCTATAGCATATGTAGAACATAGGAGTGGTTTAACATGTCCCCATGCCTTCCACAAAGCAGAGAATATCTTAGAGCCGAAGACCCTCACATCAAAATCCCCCAATAGGATATCAAGAAAAGGAACATTTTTCCAGGATTTCCCCTTTTTAATGGTGGAGTTGACAATATTATTTCTAATAAGGATTTTCCATGGTTCATTTCCTGAAACTACCTTGATGATCCATTTGGAGGCCAATGCCATACCTTGCTTCTTAAGATCTTTAATGCCCAGACCTCACTGCATCCTGTGGGTGCAACACCACTCCCACTTGACATTGTGTCTTTTTCTGTTACCTAAACCATCTGACCACAATACATCTCTAAGAATTTTTTCCAGTTTATTTGTTTGGTGATTGGCAAACATCCAAGTTGAAGCATAGTAAATGGCATGAGAGGATAAAACCTTTTGAACAACCTGTAACCTGCCTGCTAAGGATAACATGTGTGTTTGCCACTTCATGTGCTTCTTTTCAATTTTTTTGAAGATCCAGTTCCACATTTCATTTAGAGATGGATCCAGGGCAAATGGTATACTCAAGTACCTGGCAATAGAATTAGGTCCAGTCCACTGCCACCCTTTGTTACAAAGCCAAGAGGGAGGGATGTTGTCCCATCCAAGGATAACAGATTTGTGAGGGGAGATTTTGGCTCCAGAAGCTTTACAAAATAGCTGGATCCTACAAACAACTCTATCAAAGTTTTGTTCTGAGAGTTCCACAAAAAGTGAAGTGTCATCAACAAACTGTTCAATGAACAAATCTTCTTTATTAGGCAGAGAAATACCTTTGATAGGAGGGTCAAACTCAGTGGCTTTAAGAATGTAGGACATAGCATCAACAACAATCACATAAAGGGCCGGAGCAAGAGGGCAGCCCTGCCTGATAGATTTGCCAAGGGGGATAGGATCAGAAAGTTCCCCATTAACCTCAATAACTGTATTAGACTCCTTGAACAAGACAATCACCCAATTGCAGAAATATTCTGGAAAGCCTAATTGTTTTAGCATAGCCAACACAAAATGCCATTCAATCCTATCATATGCTTTTTCAAAGTCTAGAAGAATCATAGCAACTCTCTGATTGTCAGCCTTAGCCTAGTGCATAGCTTCCCAACTGGTGATTAGATTTTCAAGAATATATCTTCCTTTGATAAAGCCTGTTTGGGTTACTGAGATAATATTAAGACCTCAGATATCCTCTTAGCCAGCAGCTTAGCAATCACTTTATATGACATATTCAACAGAGTGATTGGCCTCCAATTTTTAACTTGAGTTTTGTCTCCTTCTTTAGGGAGTAATTTAATTAGTCCTCTATTGACATTCTCTCCTAGGGTCCCATTGTCAAAAGAATATCTGTATAGATCAAAGAGTTCCACAGAAATCCATTCCTTATTGGCTTTGTAGAATTCAGTAGGCAGGCCATCTATGCCTGGGGATTTCCCATTGGCTAGAGACCCAATGGTATCTTCCACTTCTTGGATGGAAATTTCCTTCCCCAACATGTCTTTTTGACTTTTATCGATTTTCCTCGGAATGATACTAATACATTGTTCCATACATAATTGGCTACCCTCATTATGCTCAGAGGTGAAGAGCTTAGTATAGAAATCAACAAATGCTGCCATAATATTTTGATTGTTGCTACTAAACCCCTCCTTAGTCTGAATCCCACTAATTTCCTCTGTGCACTGTTTGGCTCTAATAATGTTAAAAAAATATTTAGTTCTTCTGTCTCCTTCCTTGATCCAGTTGGCCCTAGCTCTTATTTTTGGCCCTTGGATTTTATATTGTTGGATAGTTCTAAGCTTCCCCTTGGTATCAATCAATTCTTTTTCTGCTTCCACATCACCACCCTTGTCTTGAAGATTCTTTTCAATTTTTCGGGAGGTTGGAATTGAGCATCTTTTCTTTTAGATTTCTATCGTTGGCCTCTTTGGTACCAATGGTTTGACATAGAGTTCTCCATGCATCAACTAGCTGATCCCATTTATCAATTGGTGAAGATTTTGCTGACCAGAATTTTGAGAGGATAGAAACCATCCTAAGTGCACTCAGATTGTCCTTGTTATTAAGCATGGAAGTATTTAATTTGAACATAAGTCTCTTAGTGTTACTTCTAGGTTGACCATCTTGGTCTTTGACAGTAATACATGTACTGATAGGGGAATGGTCAGACATGCTAGCAGGAGAGACATTAGTGGGGTATTGACCTTGGTTGTGGATCATACTGAGTTCAAACTTGGTAATGTATACTCTATCAAGTCTGCAGTAAATTCTGCACTTATTGGCCTAATTGTTACACCAGGTAAACCAAATACCATCCTAGCTACCGCTGAGCCCCTCCATAGGATCATAAATAGCAAAATGTCTCTTGAATCTAGCCCAAAAAAAGTATTCATTACCTTTCCACTCAAACCTCTCACGTCCTGATTTATCACTAGGACATTCAATCATATTGAAATCACCAACAAAAGTCCATGCAGCAGTAGGCAAGTTGATAGTTAGGCACTCCCATAGTTTGGCTCTCTCCCTATAGTCATTAGAGGCATAAATATTTATTCCCCTATAATTTTGTCTTTGATGTTAAGAGTAATCCATAGTGCTCTGTTGCATGGTGACAACCCATGAGCAATGATTTTGTCACTCCATGAGGGACTGACTAGTGTTGCTATTCCCCCTTTGCCCCTAACATGATTTGAATAAAGGCATTTAGAATTGTCCCAAACATGTATCAATACATTAAAAGCTTGGTAACCAGTAACTCTGATTTCTTGCAAACTAACTATGTCTTTACTTTTGAGATTATTGCACTATCTTCTTACTATATACTTCCTATCTGGCATTTCTAACCCTCTAACATTCCAACTATGAATTTGTACATTCATCATTGACCAATAAGGGGGGTTGTGTTCTTACATAATCTGGAGAAGCATTCAGGGATCTCATTCCCCTATGCCTTGTTTACTCTATCAATAGTTTTTAAACTATTGCTTCTTTCATGTCTTCCTTTTCTTCTTTTTTCCAAGGACTTCAATAAATCCATCTTCCATCATCTCAGTATTAACAGTGGGTTCCTTTCTTGGCCGACTCTCACGACTCTGTAGTAAAGGCATGGTTACAGATGAATCAATCCTATGTTCTAGAGATGATTTTGATAGTGCAGTAGGATTGGCATTTCTAGTAGCTTTTTTAATCCTAGACAGAGCAATTTGTTGAGCATTTTTGTGACTGGCATTATCATCATTTACTTTCTCTCTAGGAACTGAGATATATTGAGGAATAGCAGAGGTCTTCTCATTGGGTTCAGAAGAGGTTTTAGAGGCAGGTCTAACCTCATAGTCTCCCTAAAAAAGGGGATTGTTCAAAGTAACAAAAGTATCTGTATGGGAATCAACAGTACCATTACCCTGTTTAGGGTTTTGAGGGCTGCCATTAGTATTAACATAATGAAACTCTTTTTGAATGTTTTTTAACACAGGGCAGCCTTTTCTAGTATGCCCGTTCAACTTGTAGTGAAAACATGCTCCGATATCACCAAGTCTAACCACCTCCCATTTGAAAATCTCATTTTCAAAGTTCGTAAAAATTTCATCTGGGAAGGTGACACCCGGGGTAGGGGCTAAAAGAATACGGGCATTAAGATGAGGAAGGGTGATTTTGGTGTCTTCAACTTGCAGAACTGAACCCAGGGGCTTGAGCATACGAGGTAAAAAGGGCCAGAATTCTGGTTGAACTCCTTTGTGTTCAACCCAAAAGGGAGAAGCCTGAGAGACAACATGATTATGGTTCCCCTTTGGAGACCATGGAAGGGCTCTAAACATGGTCTTCCTGACATTCCAAAAACTTTTATTCAAAAACTTTTCCTGCATAGAGTGGTTTTTAAAGAATACCACAAAAAGTCCTTTTCGAACCATCCGACTGAAACTCACAAGAATGCCAAGTTTTTTACCTCAGACATTATTTATCCAGTCATCAAGGAATTTACGAGCATGAAGAAACTTTAAATCCATGCACACAAAGAAAATTGCAACATTTTAAAGCCTATTTTGCTCCTCTTTAATAACATTCAACATCTCTTCATTCGGTGACAAGGAAAGAGTATTACCAGCAGGAGTCAGAATCTTAGCTTCTCCTCCATCGGATTCGCTGGTGCTACCTGACATATCTTTGTCTCGTCAATTTCCATAGGAGTTGGGAGATTCTCCTCAGCCACTCACATTCTGCTTGTCAGTTAAGCAATCAGAGAAAGCAGTTCTGGGCATTTGGTAGCAGACCCATCCGCCACAATTGCTTTGTAGGAAGGCTTAAAGCGTCCAAAATCACGAGCACCATAGCAATCATCATTAGTCGAACCGGGATCAGCCTGCCTATCCTTGCAATGATTAGGGTTGTCCTCCTTCCCTCCCTTGTCAAGATTGCAATTGTGAGGATGGTATAAATAAAGGATGAATTGTTGAGGGAGTGGGCACAATGAGGGTTTGTGAAAGAGAATCTATCTCCTTATATGGATGAATTTTTGGTGTTATGGATTTGGATTTGGATTTGGTGTTACGGGGTTGACCTAATTTGAATTATGTTTGGTTAAGATGCTTAACTGACCTTGGAAGATTTTGCAATTGCGAGGATGGTATAAATAAAAGATGGATTGTTGAGGGAGTGGGTGCAATGAGGGTTTGTGAAAGAGAATCTATCTCCTTATATGCGTGGATGAGTAAGTGCAAGTGTTGTGACATGTAGTGTGGACTTTCATGTGTTAGCTACTAGAAGCAGTGAATAGAAGGTATCTACAAATTTTTCAATCAAATTGTAGAGGTGAACCAGTGGTGGATCTTTCCTCTTTTACTCTTTTTCATCTAGGCAGTAAGCCCTCCGAAAGTGAGCCTTTTCTTGCATTGAGCATTCTTTGTAAAATCACCTTAACCGATGTCACCCTAATAGGGGTTAATATAAGTGAGAATTAATCTTCTCTGTGGTTTTTGCCTCAATAGGGTTTTCCACTAAATCTGGTTTTTCAATGTATATGGTGTGTTGTGATTCTTGATTTTCACATGTTTCTTTCATGTTTACATTATTCTGTGATTAAGGATTAAAATAAGTTTTTGTGGATCTGATTCAAGAGAAGATTTATAAGTTTTTATGGACAACTGATTCAACCCCCCCCATTCTTAGTTGTCTTGTGCATTTAACACATTACTGTCTACTAAAAATTATGGTTTTTCGTAACTTCTTTTATGATTCCAACCCTAATCAATTTTTCCATATGCGGAAAACCATGTTATTTAGAAGCTCTAACAAGCCTTCAAAAGAGATACACTCAAGCATTCTTTGTTCTATCTCTGAGATATTTCCTCAAACTGTTTAGATTTTTCTATAATTTTGTAAGATTTATCAATGGTTCACATACCTTGGTCCTAAACCTAATTGATCAATTGTTGATTATCTTTTATGTATGCAACCTTGATCCAGATGCTTCCAATAGGTGTCACTTTCTTGCTCCAAAAAAAGGGACCTTACAACGAGGTCAATGATGAAGCCCACATATTGAATCTATCTGAATGGTGTACTCTAGATACTTATAGTGTACATTTTCTTAAATGAGCTTCTAACTTGTGTTGACACAATATGGTTAAGATAGGTATGATGTGTTGTACACGCTCCTCTCAAATATGGTTCAATTTGATAAATATCATTTAAGTAGATCATGGCAAAGGAGTTGGTGAAAGTTTCATATAATGTCATGATTAGGTGTATGAATGTAGTTGGCGCATTGGTCAAGCTGAAAGGTATCATCAACCTTTCAAACAATCCCTCTTTTTATTGAAAGCATCTTCTTATATCTTTAGGATTAATAGGAACCTGAGTATATGACATGTAATGTGCATTGTAGTCCTTTTTTGTTCTAAGACTGATGAAAAAAGTGCCTATGTTTCTAAATTCAATATTTTACATGCTATTTAATTCATTTTATGAATTTATGTAATTTTTAAATCTCACATGTTTCTTGAGTCTCAAGTCCAATTCAAAATTTTGGCCTGCTGATTTTATCCCGATTTGTGTTTTTGAACTTTAATCTAACCTATTTTAAGGATCCCATTTTACTCTTTATTGGTTTGATTTAATCTTTTGGTCATATTCTAATGCATATAGGTTGGCTTCCATCATAGTCATATCATATTATGTATATATGCATTAGTTTTTTTTTAAAATCTTATAATATAAAATAATGATACTCATAATTGCCAAAATGTCAATGATAATGTTTTTTTAAATAACTCATAATTTGCAAAAATAAAAATACTCATAAGTTCACAATTCAATGATTTGTCAAATTTCAATACACAATGAAAATCACAATCAATATTTAATACTCTTCATATTGATCATCATCAAAATCATCAAAGTCTAACATTTGGTTTAATTTCAGTTGAACCATAACGAGTTACAATGCCACTTCCATAGGCATGTACTGTACAAGCTGCCTCATTCAAAGATTTGTTTTGGAAAGTTGTTCAACAATAACGTCTAAGTCAACACAATTAAGAGTTAGATCCAATTCCTCATCTCCCTCATTGTAATCAAGTTTCTTAAAGCCTTTGAAACGACACAAACCTTCATGACATGTGCCATTTTCGCAATTTTATCACTTAAGGGCAAAATAATGTACACATGCATTTTTTGTGTATAAAGAATGTTTCAAAAATACAACTTTTTCCTGTTCTTTTGTTGGACAGCCCTTGGGTTCTTCTTGTGTTTGTCACATCCCTCCGGATTACTCATATTTGATACTCTGGTTTTGGATTGATGCCCTAGGCAGTATCTAGTTTCTTTTAGACAATGGTTTTGTTTAATTGATGCCCTAGATGGTTTCTGGTATATTATGACCATGGTTTTGTTTAATTTATGCCCTAGATGGTAACTGCTTTTATTCTTATTTTCATAGTGCATTGGATAGAGATAGCATATATAGAATGCCATGATGAATATCAATTGTATCTGGAATAGATGTAATTGTTTATCTTACATTACGCATATTTAATGATATTATAATGCCGTGGTTTCAGATTGACTACTTTTGTTTTGGACAAATGGGTGCAATATCATTTCGGCCTCTGAGGAAAATATCACAGGGAAAGGGGGATGGGATATGTTTATGGTCAATGGACATGAGATTTCAGGGAAACTGGTAAGAACTGTCAAGCAAAGGGCTAGTGTAACCTAGAAGGCTTAGGGTCCACTAGGATCTTAGGGAAGGTTGTTCGATGTCTCTCAGTCGTAAGTTTAGTATTGGTATTGACTTGCACCTTGTTCGGCTAACCTATTGTGACACTCTAAGTGTTAACGCTAGTGCCACACCCTTTTGTTTTCTTTGGTTATAACTTACCTTCGATATAGGTGTATATATATAAGTATGCATATATATACATTCGTAATATAAATTTATGTATATTAATGCGCATTTACATTCAAGTAATTAATTATGGGAAAAGTATCTTGGCCATATTTAATCACATGTATATGAGCGTGCACTTTGGATAAGATGTTGCGAATGTATATAAATGTATATTTATATTAATATATATATATATATACACTTTAAATAATAATGAAGACAAACCATTTATAAATTATAATCAACGTAATTATTTTCTCTTCATGACTTTAACATTTGATATTTATTATCAAATTCAGTATTTGGCTCGATTGCCACCTTTGCTTTGATCGTAGATGGGGCAACAATTTTTGAGATGAGCCTTGGGAAATATATAAGGGATGAGAACAATTTTTGTTTGGGGATTTGCACGGGGATTTCCATAGTCTTTCTTGGCTTGGTTTGAAAAGATGGGAAGGAAGGTCATTCTTGGAGTTGAAGCTTTTAATTTTCCAGTATTTTCCTCTTAATTTCCAATGGCATAAGACTCACAGAGCTCTTTCATTTCGGAGCTGCGTTGGAAGAAGTTTAGGTAGCAAAGCTTGTAAGCGTTCTTTCTCTGAGTTTATATGCGGTCTCTGCATTCTGGAAAATTGCAGAAGTAAAGAGACTTAGCCACAACAGGAAAAAGGGGAAATGGACTCAATCTTCCCAGTCATTCAAAAGGAGAGCTGACAGAGAAGAAGCTACCACCAAAGGGGATAAGAAGTACAAAGGGAATTGAGAGGATTCCTGTGTTGTTAAAAAGGGAGTCTCTAACCCTCCTCCCGACTCTCAAAATGACTGAAATCAAAGGTGGCAATCGAGCCAAATACGGAATTTGATAATAAACATCAAATGTTAAAGTCATGAAGAGAAAATAATATCGTTGATTATAATTTATAAATGGTCTGAGTCTTCATTATTATTTAAAGTGTATATATATATTAATATAAATATACATTTATATACATTCGTAACATCTTATCCAAAGGTGCATGCTCATATACATGTGATTAATTATGGCCAAGATACCTTTCCCATAATTAATTACTTGTATGTAAATGTGCATTAATATACATAAATTTATATTACGAATGTATATATATGCATACTTATATATATACACCTATATTGAAGGGAAGTTATAACCAAAGAAAACAAAAGGGTGCGGCACTAGCGTTAACACTTAGAATGTCGCAATAGGTTAGCGGAACAAGGTGCAAGTCAACACCAATACTAAACTTACGACTGAGAGACATCGAACAACCTTCACTAAGATGCTAGTGGACCCTAAGCCTTCTAGGTTACACTAGCCCTTTGCTTGACAGTTCTTACCAGTTTACCTGAAATCTCACGTCCATTGACCATAAACATACCCCATCCCCCTTTCCCTGTGATAATTGATATTCATCATGGCATTCTATATATGCTCTCTCTATCCAATGCACTATGAAAATAAGAATAAAAGCAGTTACCATCTAGGGCATCATTTAATTTAAAACCACATTTTCTAACATCTGAAGCCATCTAGGGCATAAATTAAACAAAACCATGGTCAGTATATACCAGAAACCATCTAGGGCATCAATTAAACAAAACCATTGTCTAGATACTGCTTAGGGCATCAATCCAAAACCAGAGTATCAAATATGAGTAATCCGGAGGGATGTGACAATGTTCTTCCTAGATTCTCTTAGGTCACTCCTAGGCACCCTGGGTTCCCAAGAGGACCCTAGGTGAATCCAATGGGGAACCCAAACTGGGCCCGAGCCCAAATTGCATAGGGTACCCAAGGGTTTCTAGAGGAACCTGGTAACCCAGTTGGCTACCATCTTGAAACAAAGTATGCTTTTGAAAACCAATAACTCCCTTTACGATTTTAGAAAAAACTAGACCCTTAACAAAATGTTTTTTTCCCTTTAAAAACTCCATCTTCAACCTAACTTTGAATGCTCTTCTAAAAAGGAATATTCTCATTTTAAATGGAATATTCTTTTCTACATTGTAGATCTTATAATAAGACAGTAGTAAAAATGAATTGAAAAAGAGAATATTGAAGTACTTAATCAATTGTATGATGACCCATTATGTTTGATGTTGGGAAAAATTGTTGTGTGCCTTTCTCTTGATGCCCAGTCAAGTAACTTTTATCCATGATGTAGGATATTGCAATTGTTGCCCGTTCCTTTTTTTGGTTCTTCCTTGCTACATATGGTCTTCTTTTGCTGCATGGTCTTGTATCCCATTTTCTGCATCCTCTGCCATCTTTCTTCCTTTTGTTTGTTTTTGTTTTCTGGGCTGTCCTCACTGGCAGTGCCCCTTTCTTTTTCTTTCTGCACCATGTGTTGCATGCTGCCACTCTTGCTCACGACTTTATCAACTCATAAATATGTGACTCAAGTTCGTTCTTTGAAAGAAAAAATTCATGCAGATAACATCTTAAAGCAAGTTCTTAATCGAAAGATTCTTCATCCTCACAATGCCTAGAATTTAATCCAATTGTGTTGATGCCACCTGTATAAAATGCAGGCGGTCTCTCAATCTCTGGTCAGCAAGACAAATTTTATTGATCAGAAGAGGAAATTACATTGGGTGTTCATAGACATTTTAGTGGATATCAATTTGAAATTTATACTGCACAAGAATGACAATCCCTGCAGAAAGCTAACCATCATGACCTTTCATATTCCTCTTCCATCTTAAAGTCTTATTTCTCTATTTTCTAGCTGTGAGGGAGTCTCAAATGAGGTGAATTTCTCACTTGCAATTGTTTAAATGTGCATGAGAATGACAACCTGTAGAAAGCCAACCATCATGACTCTTAATAAGCCTTTGCCATTCTAAAGTCTCATTTTTCTTATTACTCTCTATGTTTGTAATTTCTGAATGTTAAGGAGTATCAAATGAAGTATATATCTTATTTAGAAGTTACTAAATAAGGCTTACTCTATATCTTTTTAATAGCTTGAATCACTGGTGCAGGTCCTAGGATTAAGAATAGAGAGCCAATGTTTCTTTGGAAATGGTGCTAATTCATGCCCTGAGATTATGGTTATAGATTCAATTTTGTTTGAAAGGGGAACATAATCATTTCCTTTAAATATATTTCTATACTGAGGTTATCTCAAGTTTATCTAAGGCATTTGTGAAAAATTGTTTCGAATGAATGTAGGAGATTTGATGCTTTGATGAGGCAGTCACACTAGCCCCTAAATATTTATGTTTTTGTGTTAAACAGTAGATGGCCATGACCACATGGTTTTAATTGGGTGCTCTTGTAAGATCTCTACTGTTTATTCATGTTGGTCAATGATTCAATGGTGGCAGTTACATTAGTAGTGGTAAATTAGATGGACCTTGGGTTTGCTGCTCAGTTATGGGAACTTGTACCTCCCATATATATTTTTAATATGAAAATATGAGTTTCCTTTGAAGTTCAATCATGGTAACCCAGAATCTTTTTTTTTTGTTTTTAGTCTGGGATACATCATGATCTCTATAGATATTGTCAATTTGTATGGTCAGTTTATTCTTCTGCATTCCATTTTTATTATAGCACAGAAATAAAGTCTCAACCTAAGAGACATGTTATAACTCCAATAAGAGTAAAATGATCAATTTGAAATGGGATATTCATTTGTAGTTTCATTGTAAAATCTTTAAAGTTAGCAAAGTTTGTTGTCACAGGGCCTGGATTTACAGATTGTGGAGCATCTTGAAGCTGCTGATTTTATTCTGGCTCATGGTACTGAAGCAATTGGACTTGCAAATGATTGTGGTGTTAAGCCAATGAAACTGGATGAGTTGGAGGAGATCTTGGAGCATGCTGTGGAAAAGAGAATTCCTATGATAATTGCCAATCCAGATCATGTTACTGTTGAGGCAAGGGCCTTGCGTGTTATGCCCGGTACAATAAATAGTAGCACATTCTTATTAAAGACACCTGCATTCCAGTTGGTAAAGTTGTCATTTATAACAAATTTAAAATTAGATATCGTTCTAGAGAGGCATGCTACATTTAATGCTATTTGAAAATATACATCTTCTAATGGATGCTTGAGATGAACATTCCTTGAACAGGATCTTATATTTTAGGAATGAGATTTTGTTAAATCCCTAGGACACTTCTTCTAAATTATCTGTAATAAAATTGAAAATAATCAACTATATTTACTTAGATATTTAATGGACCTTGTGTAGTGGCTTATGGGCATCTCTTCATAAACTCAATGACAAAGCTGGCAAAAAACTTCATGTATTTTCTCTGAACTGTTCCCTCACTGATGAATTAGTTGGGTGCTGTGTTACTAGAGCAGGCTGATACTGGGAAATTATGAAATCAAATTGCTTAATAGCTACATTAACTTCTACGATTAACATTATGAGATTCCAAGAAAGTAATCTGAAACTGAAAGCGCTATTTTCTATATTTAAAATTTGATTTTATACTTTTATCAAATGTAGCCATCGTTGAAATTAGCTATTTTGTTCTAAGGGTTCAGTCAATCCATAACATCATGTCGAAATTTTCAGGTCATTTGCTGTGTTCTGTTTCTTTATACAAGGCTTACACCATTTTATTATTTCTTTTAGGGACTCTAGGCTCAAAATATGAAAAAATGGGAGGCCAAGTAAGATGGATGGGAAAGCCGGACCAGGTAAATAAATTTTCTAATATAATAGATTTCATCATGCACTAGGAAATAGTGGCTTCTATATTTATTGCATTTGTTTCGACTAGTATATATTTTCCTTACTTTATGTTTCTTGTAAATAATAACCACTTGTTTTGAAAAATTGTAGGCAGTGTAACTATTCATGCATATGAGGTGGTGAATCTGAATTGGGGCACATTACTTTGTAGGTTTCTTACATTTTATGGCACAAATTTAGTGATCATGCTATCATCAAACTCTATCTCCTTAAAAAACAACAGTATCCTACAAATGTAACAATCACTTCCCTTCCTTTGCAGCACAATTCTGCCAACTGAATTTGTGCCATAAAGGAAGGGAAGTGAGTGTTACATTTGTTTGATACTGTTGTTTTTGAAGGAGATAGAGTTTGATGATGGCATGATGATTGGGTTGGTAATTTTTAATGAATCAGAGGCCTCCATGAATACAAATTCTTTTCTTCTTGCTGCTGCTCTTATGGATTGTGTTCAAAGGTGATTGTTAAATGATAGCATTTAAAATCCTTGATAATTTGAGGCGCAAATTACTTGGAAATTGTAATAGCCACCCCCTGATGTGGACTTTTGCCAAGTCTGAATTTTTCCACAATTCTGATTTTGTTTTGTGTTTTGTTTGCTTTTTTCCGATTTTTTTGGATTTTGGTGTTTTTTTGATATTTTGGTTTTTTTTTCTTAAATGGAATGATTGCATGCTTAAAAAATAACCAAAAGCTGAAAAAACTACTTCTAAAGCTAGAAGCCAAGACTGATTTGAAAGCTGACTGAAATCTGATTTATTCAATTTTTTCAAGCAATACATAGAGTCGTACTAGGCTGTCTGTTTCTCAGGTCTGATTTCATGGATTGCACACGTATGGATTTGGCGTGTGTGATTTGTCTTTTGTTTCCCCTATGCAGATGCCCAAATGCTGATGCAGATCTCACCAACTCTGATTTCTATGCAAATTGCTGCTACCTTTGGCTATTGTCCAAGATTTGGATTGATCTATATGCAATATACGACTGTATGACAGGTAATATGTTGTTTTTTACCCTGAACTCCCCGATTTGACCCTTGTTGATTGAACAATACTGTTTCCTGCCCAAATCGGTTGAGTTTCATAAACAGATCTGCTTACTACTAAACATCCAAGCTGGGAGCAGTTAGAGGATAATTTGAACTATACAACCAAGCTGGAGTATGGGAATTGGTGAATATTGCACTTCAAAGCACTGATATGCAATTTGGTAAATGATATCTGCCTTCTCCAAATCAAATCTCATAAAAATTATACTGATCCCAATAGGAGAACCAACTGATTTTATAACAAATTCCTGTCACCAAGAGTTGGGGCTACTTCAACCCTCACCGAGTCCAAACCTGTTCAAATAACTGTTCAAACCCTCACCGAGTCCAAACCTCCATTGCTGATGACGAAGACAATAATCTGGATGATGGAGAAATGGCTCTCCAACTTTTTATTAAGTTTTCCTTTTCCCTCCAAAAGAAATCGACCTTCTTCTAGGGTTTCATATAAATTTAATTAAACTTTATTAAAATAAGTCATTTCCTCAAATATTCGGCCATGGAGGGTTATTTCTCCACAAGACATAAAAAACACATTTTAAATTATAACCTTCAACTTTATTTCCTAGGGGAATGTGCCCATGACCCCCTTTTTATTATAACTTATTATTATAATATATAAGTGACTATAAGTAATCACTTTATTACTAATTTATTTAAATCTAACTTAGGAAATAATGTAATTATTTCCAAATTATTCATAACCTGCTCATCTAGACTCCGAAGTGAATTCTGTCTGATGGCACCAGTCTAGAGGTGATGTCCGACCACAGTGAGCTAACTGACAGTTTCCTTCTACAATTTAGGTACCTCTCCTAAAAAGTAGAAACTGCAATCAAAGTCCCTTGGCCGATCTCAGAGGTCTCTTGAAGCATCTCGGTCAACTCCGAGTTTATCCCTAAAAAATAGGGATTCCTCCTAAAAGCTAGGAGAATGTCTCCAACTGGCCAAACTGGCTCACAAAGCCCCTGCGTGATTCCATAAGCTCTTGTAAGGGTCCCCTATTCATTTTGCTGGCCTACGAGAATCGTATAATAGGCCAACCTCCACTAGTAATCAAACTGCCTAAGGCACTAGGCACTATAAGGCCCTCATGATTTCCTGATTGTCCTGTTAGAGGTCCTTGGCACTAGGCACTCTACTGTCACCAAAAAGAAAATCGAGAAAGTTAGGTGCATCAGACCCATACAATGCCATGAAAGGTGTCATCTGGATGGGCATGTGGTAGGTTCTGTTGTAGCAATACTCGCACGGATATAACCACCTGACCCATGCCTTTTGCTGCCCCGATATGTAGTTCCGAAGGTATCCGTCCACCCATTTATTCACTATCTCTATCTGATCGTTTGTCTGGGGGTGGTAGCTAGTGCTCGGAGTGAGCTCGGTGCCACTGAGCCTAAACAACTCCTGCCAAAAATGACTCATGAACCTACTATCCCTATCACTGACTATGCTCCTCGACAACCCATGAAGTCTGAATACCTCACAGAAGAACAAGTCTGCCACCTACACTACTATATATGTAGTGGTGATCAGAAAAAAATGTGCAAATTTAGTAAGTCTGTCCACCACAACATAGATGCAATCTTTGCCTTGGGCTTTGGGTAAGCCCGTGATAAAATCCATCGAGATACACCTCTACTTCCTACTTAGAATGGGTAGGGGATGCAATAAACCTGCAGGAAAAGTGTTCTGTTAACTCTTCTAATAGGTAGGGCACTCATTAACATATCTAAGGACCTTTGAATTAAGACCCTTCCAACTGAATCTCTCTCGTATTTGCCGGTATGTCTTAAAGTACATGTAATGTCTCCTCCTCAGGGGTCAGTTGATAGTTGAGGTTGGCCTATTATACGGTTCTCGTAGGCCAACAGATTGTATGGGGGACCCATTCAGGGGCTTATGAAGACATATCAGGGCTTTGTGAGCCAGTTTGGCCAGTTTAGGGTAGTCTCCTAGATTTTAGGAGGAATCCCTATCTTTTAGGGATGGATTGGGAGCTGACCGAGACATCAGGAGACCTCCGGAATCAATCTGGAGACTTTTGGCATAGTTCCTATTCCCCTCCTCAGGGGTTAGTTGATAGTTGAGGTTGGCCTATTATACGGTTCGCGTAGGCCAATAGATTGTATGGGGGACCCATTCAGGGGCTTCTGAAGACATATCCGGGCTTTGTGAGCCAGTTTGGCCAGTTTGGGGCAGTCTCCTAGATTTTAGGAGGAATCCCTATCTTTTAGGGATGGATTGGGAGCTGACTGAGACATATCAGGAGACCTCCGAGACCAACCTGGAGACTTTTGGCATAGTTCCTATTTTTTACGAGGTTCCTAAATTCTAGGAGACTGTCAGTTAGCTCGCAGTGGTCAGACTACATCAGTGGACAGGTGTCATCAGACAAAACTTAGATTGGGGTCCACATGAGCGAGTTATGAATAAATTGGAAATAATTAAATTATTTCCTAAGCTAGATGTTAATAAAATAATAATAATAAAAGTGATTATGATAATCACTTTAATACAATAATAAATTATAATAAGGGGGTCATGGCACAAGTCCCTAGGAGGTGGTTAATATAAGTTGTAACTTAAAATGGGGCCATTTTATAATGGTAAATAAGGCCCTCATTTGGATCAAATTACTAGGTGGAGAGTATTTAAAACTAAACTTAGCAAAGTTTATAAAATGAAATATGGAGCAAACCCTAAATGAATCGAACCAATTTGGGGGGAAAGCAAATTGAAATAAAAGAAGTTTTTAGAGGCGTTTTGGAAAATTATCCAAGTTTATTGGTTTGCACCAGCGTTGGGTTTTGAGCCTCCATGAGCATTTGAACCAAAATTCGTCTTTTAGGAACGAAATCTCCTAAGAGAAATTGGAGTTGGACATAGCCCCAACTCTTGGTGACAGGTATTTGCAATGAAATCAATTGGTACTTCAGTTTGGGGATTAGAATTTGAGTGACATTTTACATATCAGAACTAGAAGGCAGAGATTTCCTCATAAGAAATATAGATCGGAGCTTTGGGAATAATTTTGATTTAATTTTGAGCAACCCAGCTTGGGCCGTACAACTTCAGATTCCATCTAGCAACCTGCAGCTTGGATGTCTAGTATGAAAGGTCAGATTTGTGCAAGAAACTCCATCGATTTGTGCAGTACACAACATTGTTCAATCAACAAAGGGTCAGGTTTGGGAATTTAGGGGGAAAACACCCACATACTACCTGTCATACAGTCATACATTGCGTATTGATCACCCCAAAGCTTGGACAACAGTCAGATGGTAGCAGTAATTGCATAGTATTTAGATGTGGTGAGTTCTGTAGCAACATTTGGGCTTTTTTTGCAAAGAATAAAATAGGACAAATCATACAAGCCATACCATACGTGTGCAATCTATGAAATCAAATTTTGAAACAACAGGCAGCCTGGTACGACTCTAAATGTATTGTGTTTTTTCCAAAAAAAGAATTGAATAAATTTGATTGAAATCAATCGTAACATGTAGCTTCAAAGTTTTTTTTTTCATATGGTGTTTTTTTCCTGGCATTGCAAATCATCTTTTAAAAAACAAAAAAACACAAAAATCACAAAAAAATAAGGAAAAGCTTGCAAAAAAAATAAAAATAAAAATCAGAATTCTGGCAAAAATTAGACTTAGCAAAAAATCCATATCCGGGGGTGCCTATTACAGTAGTATCAGAGCACAAACATTCTGCCATCCTGTGAATATCATGCAAACTATTGATGAGTGATCAACACTTTCTGACTTACACCAAAAGAGGAAATCACAAGACATATTTTAGAGTCAGTGACACTCTTACAGACAACATGGTTGAGAAGGAGAAGGCTAGATCCCTTAGTCCTAACTCTAGAATAGAGAGAAAGGTTGATACCATGATGGATATGATTTCTCAGTTATTGGGACAAATAGCTAAGTAGAACCAGTCACGAGATGAGCAGCCTTAGCATACTACCTATGAGACTAGCAAGCCATAAGGTGAGTGTACACCTCCAATTCAGTTCCGAGGCCTCTACAACCAATTTTCTCTCCACAAGAGGAGTCACCTACTCCATAGTGATGTGCGCCTGAGCTACATATTTCAGTGGCAGAGGAGATTCAACATCATTACACAAAGTATATGACCATACCACCTGAGGTCAAGGAGTTATTGACCCTTGACCAATTCATTGGACATAAGAGACTCAGGTAAGTTCAACAGGCAGAGGGGATCATAGGGCTCCACAGGGTAATAGGGATTTCCAACATGTTGTGGGCAAGTTGACCTCGCCACATTTTGATGGAGGAGATTGATGTTAAGCTTGTGCTTTTGTGCAGAAGTTAGATAATTACCTATCTTTGAGGCCTATGTTAGAGGAGGAGATTAAGTTCACCACTTTACACTTAGATGGCGTAGCACATGAGTGGTGGTACCATAGATTGATCACTTTGGGACATTGCTACATTATCTCCTATGACGAGTTCACTAATAGACTCATCAAGCGCTTTGACTGGAAGGAGCCGAAGACGTATTTCAGGGAGCTTGCACAACTCAAGTAGTATGGATCCTTAGAGGCTTACATATCCGAGTTCTAGAGGCTATCAGTGATGGTGAAAGACATCTCTGAGAGGAGATTGACGATTCTATTTGTTGAGGGGCTTATGGATCCTTTACACAGTTGGGTTAGAGCATTCGATCCACCCACATTATAGTTTGCCATGAAGAAGGCTAGGAGCATGGAGCATGCTGATTTGAGGAAGAAGTCTTCTTCCAAACATTTCCCAAGCAATAAGGACAAAAAACCATTTCATAAAACTTCAGAATAGCAAAAGAAACCATTTTAGAAACCCAATGATGAGTCCCTAAATGACTTAAGACGCAAGAATTTATGTTTTAAATGCAAGGAACCATGGGACCCTAAGCACAAGTGTGCTTCAAAAGGGAAAGCAAATAAGTTGGAATACCTTTCAGGGGATGATGCAAGTTCTGAAATTTCAGGCGAGCAGACTGAGCACTGTGATAATGAAGGAGAGAATGCATCAGAAGGGTTAGCAAAAGAGTAGGAAGATGAGAAACCCATGGTATGAGAGTGCATCCTGAAAGAGGGACCATTCAGGATGAGAGGGGTCTTAGCAAGGCAACGAGTGATCATCTTACTTGATACATGTGCTACACATAATTTCATTGATGAGAGGCTCATGAGTAGGTGTGGACTTCAGACAGATTAGTTTGCGGGAATTAGAATGAGAGTGGCAGATGGATTTATTCTCACATGTGCTAGGAGGACTATCAACCTCCCCTTGAGGTTGAATGATTATGAGTTTCAGACAAATTACTATGTGGCTAGTTTGGGCAAGATGGATGTCATCCTAGGAATGACATAGCTTCATATGATTGAGGAGTTCTACCTCAATGTGCGCACTATGGAGATGAGGTTTGAGGTAAATGGGAGGAAGCATGTATTGAGGGGGATGACAAATGGGAGCATCCGTATTGTATCCTTGAGGAGGATGGAGAGGCTGATTAGACATGAGCAGGTAGAGTGGGAAACAAAGTGTGTGTTGATGCTTACTGCAGTTAAGAAGTAGAAGTGAGATTATCCTCCACAGATTCAAGAGATATTGACTAAACACAGTAGGGTGTTCAGTGACATTCCACTAGGTATACCACCAGGCAGGGGTGTTGAACACATCATTGAGTTAAAGGAGGGTAAAAAACCCTTCATCATCACCCCATACAGACACCCCAAGCGACTCAAGGACGAGATAGAGAAGACAATAAAGGAGTTGCTTGGTATGGGGCATATCAAACCCAATAAGAACCCATTTGGATATGTAGTTGTGTTAGTTAAGGACGAGACTCTTCGCATGTGCATTGACTACCGAGCCTTGAATAAAAAGACAATAAAGAACAAGTACCCCATACCCCACATAGATGAGCTAATTTAAGTTACATAGAGCTTGTTACTTCTCCAAGATTGACTTGAGATCTAGTTATCATCAGATATGGATGAGAGAGGACGTGGAGAAGACAACATTCAAGTGTCACTGTGGGCATTTCGAGTTCCTGGTTATGCCACTTGGCCTAACCAATGCGCCAACCACATTTCAGTCTTGTATGAACAATTTGTTTTAGCATCGGTTGCGAGGTTTGTTTTGATCTTCTTCGATGACATTTTGGTGTTTTGTTGGTCTTGGGGGGAGCACTTGAGACACTTGGAGGTGTTAGACATTTTGGAGAGGGAGTCCTTGTATGCCAAGGAGTCCAAGTGTGAGTTCAGGATGATAAAGTTGCTCTATTTGGGGCATATTATTAGTGCAGAGGGAGTCAGAGTTGATCCAGGGAAAATCTAGGCTATTGTTGATCCAAGCTATTATTATTAATGTAGAGGGAGTCAGAGTTGATCCAGAGAAAATCTAGTCTATTATTAGTGCAGAGGGAGTCAGAGTTGATCCAGAGAAAATCTAGGGACGCTTTGTGAAGGGTTTTTCACTGCTGGCAACACCTCACAAATTTGACAAAGAAAGAGGCTTTCATTTGGACTGAGGAGGCACAACAATGTTTTGATTAGTTTAAGCAGTTGATGAGCCTGTGTCTAGTACTTGCATCACTTGATTTCACTAAGCCTTTTGAGTTACAGTATGATGCCTTAGGAGAGGGACTTGGTGTACTGTTGATGCAGGACAAGCACCCCATAGCATTCGAGAGTCAGAAATTGAGGGGGCCATATCGGAGTTACAGTATTTAAGATAAGGAAATGTTAGCCATCATGCATGCGTTGGCTAAGTTCAGGCAGTACCTTGTGGGCAGCAAATTTGTAGTGAAAACAGATCATAACCTGAAACATTTCCTCACTCAGCGGAATCTCAACGATCGTGAAGACAAATGGGTCAGTAAGCTTCAGGCTTATGATTTTGATTTTGCTTATATGAAGGGTAAGAAGAATATTGTTGCTAATGCCTTATTGAGGAGACCCCCCTTGTGTTCTATTGGAGAGATTGGAGATGATTGGTGAGGTTCGATTTCTGCAAAGTATGCTAAGGACACATGGGATACTAGTATTATTGATGGGACAGTACATGATGATAGATATACAGTTGTAAATGATTTCATCATTTACAAGGGGCAGATCTTGTTGGTACCGAGGTTGGAGATGAAGAGACAGATATTGCGTGCTTTTCATGATAAACCTATGGCCGGACATCTTGAGTACTTTAAGACATACTGACAGATACGACAAAGATTCACTTGGAAGGGCCTAAGTTAGAGGTCCTTAGATATGTTTGTGAGTGCCCTACCTATCAACAAAATAAATAGGAGCACACTTTTCCTATAGGTTTATTGCTGCCCCTACCCATTCCGAGTAGGAAGTGGGAGTTTATCTCGATGGACTTTATCACGGGCTTGCCCAAAGCCCAAGTTAGGGATTGCATCTATGTTGTGGTGGATAGACTTACTAATTTTGCACATGTTTTTCCTATCACTACTACATATGCAGTAGTACAGGCAGAAAACTTGTTCTTCTGGGAGGTATTCAAACTACATGGGTTGTCGAGGAGCATAGTCAGTAGTAGGGACAACAAGTTCATGAGTCATTTTTGGCAGGAATTGTTTAGGCTCAGTGGCACCGAGCTCACTCCGAGCTCTAGCTATCACCCCCAGATAGACGGTCAGACAGAGATAGCGAATAAATGGGTGGAGGGATACCTTCGGAACTACATATCGGGGCAGCAAAAAGTATGGGTCAGGTGGTTATATCTTTGCGAGTATTGCTACATCACAACCTACTACATGTCCATCTAGATGACACCTTTCATGGCATTGGACGGGTATGGTGTGCCCAACTTTCTGGATTTTCTTTTCGCTGACAGTAAAGTGCCTAGTGTGAAGGACCTTTTGCAGGACAATTAGGACATCATGAGGGCCTTGAAGGAGAACATCCATAAAGCTCAAAATCAACAAAAATAGTATGTCGATCAGCGTAGGGTTAAGTGTTCATTTCAGGTGGGTGATATGTTTATCTTATGCTGTAGCCCTACAGACAATCCACACTCAAGAAGAGTGGGGCTGAGCCACGTTATTATGGACCATTCAGGGTCATTAGATGTATCAATGAGGTGGCTTACATGTAGAAGTTACAAGCTGACAACAAAGTATATAATGTCTTCCATGTGTCTCGCCTTAGAAGGCGATTGGACATAATGTGATACCTTCTACAATGCTACGACCCCTTGATGAGAAGGGGAAATTGATTTTGGTCCTTGAGGCTTATTTTGATACCCAAGAGAGGAAATTGGGGAGGAGAGTTATCAGGCAATATGTGGTCAAGTGGAAGGATTTGTTGGTGGAGGATGCTACATGGTAGAGTGAGCACATTTTGTAGCACTTGGGATTGAGGTTGCTTGAGGACAAACAATCTCGAGGAGGGTAGACTGTAATGTCCCCTCCTTGGGCTGGTTAGTTGATAGTTGAGGTTGGCCTATTATACGGTTCCTATAGGCCAGAAGATTGTATAGGGAACCCATTTAGGGGCTTATGAAGACATATCAGGGCTTTGTGAGCCAGTTGGGGTAGTCTCCTAGATTTTAGGAGGAATCCCTATTTTTTAGGGATGGACTAGGAGTTGACCATGATACATCTGGAGACCTTTGGGATTTGCCTAGAGACTTTGGTGCAGTTCCTATTTTTTATGAGAGTTCCTAAATTCTAGGAGACTATCAGTTAGCTCGCAATGGTCAGACAACATCAGTGGACAAGTCTCATCAGACAAAACTCAGATTCCACATGAGCGAGTTATGGATAAATTGGAAATAATGAAATTATTTCCTAAGTTAGATGTTAATAAAATAATAATAATAAAAGTGATTATTATAATTACTTTATAACATAATAATAAATTGTAAAAAGGGGGTCATGGCACAAGTCCAGAGGTGATTAATATAAGTTGTAACTTAAAATGGGGCCATTTTGTAATGGTAAATAAGGCCCTCATTTAAATCAAATTCTTAGGTGGAGAGTATTTAAAATTAAATTTAGCAAAAGTTTATAAAATAAAATATGGAGCAAACCCTAACTGAATTGAACCAATTTGGAGGGAAAGCAAATTGAAATAAAAGAAGTTAGTGGAGGCGTTTTGGGAAATTATCCAGGTTCTTTGTTTTGCATTAGCGTTGGGTTTTGAGTCTCCATGAGGGTTTGAACCAGAATTTGTCTTTCAGGAGCAAAATCTCCAAGGAGAAATTGGAGTTGGACGTAGCCCCAACTTTTGGTGACATGTATTTGCAATTAAATCAATTGGTACCTCAGTTTGGGGATTAGAATTTGAGTGACATTTCTCAAATCAGAATTAGAAGGCATACATTTCCTCATAAGAAAATACAGATTAGAGCTTTGGGAATAATTTTGAGCAACCCAGCCTGGGCCGTACAACTTTAGATTCCATCCAACAACCCCCAGCTTGGACGTCTAGTATGAAAGGGTAGATCTGATCAAGAAACCCCATCGATTTGTGCAGTATACAACATTGCTCAATCAACAAAGGGTCAGGTTTGGGAATTTAGGGGGAAAACACCCACATACTACCTGATGTACAGTCATACATTGTATATTGATCACCCTAAAACTTGGACAACACTTAGATGGTAGCAGTAGTTGCATAGTATTCAGAGGTTGTGAGTTCTGTAGCAACATTTGGGCGTTTTTTGAAAAGGATAAAAGATGACAGATCACACAAGCCATTCCATACGTGTGCAATCTACGAAATCAGATTTTGAAACAACAAATAGACTGGTATGACTCTAAATGTATTGTGTTTTTTCTAAAAAAAGAATTGAATAAATCAGATTGAAATCAGTCTTAGAGTCTAGCTTCAAAATCAGTTGTTTTTTGCATTTGGTTTCTTTTTTCCTAGCATTGCAAATCATCTTTTCAAAAAAAATAAAAAATAAAAAAAACACAAAACTTACAAAAAAATTAGAAAAAGCAAGCAAAAACAAAAAAGACTTTTGCCAAAAATCAGACTTAGCAAAAAATTCATATTTGGGGGTGCCTATTACAGTACACTGGATGTTCGGCCATAGGTGCATCATGAAAAGCACGCAATTTCTGTCTCTTCATCTCCGATCTGAGTACTAAAAAGATCCAACCCCTTGTAAATGATGAGATCATTTACAACTGTATATCTCTCATCCTACTGTGTCCCATTAATAATACCAGTAGCCCATATGTCCTTAGCATACTCGGTAGAAATCAATCCTCGCCAATCATTTGCAATCTCTACAATAGAACACAAGTGGGTTCTCCTCGATAAAGCAGCAGCAACAATATTCTTCTTCCCCTTAATAAGCAATATCAAAATCGTAAGCCTGGAGCTTACTGACCCATTTTTGTTGATGATCGTTGAGATCCTGTTGAGTGAGGAAATGTTTCAAGCTGTTATGATATGTTTTTACTACAAATTTGCTGCACGCAGGTACTGCCCTAACTTAGCCTAAGCATGCATGATGGCTAACGTTTCCTTATCATAAATGTTGTAACTCTGCTCTGGTCCCCTCAATTTTCGGCTCTCAAATGCTATGGGGTGCTTGTCTTGCATTAGCACCACACCAAGACCCTCTCCTTGAAGCATCAAAATGTAACTCAAAAGGCCTACTCAAATCAGGTAATGCAAATACTGGGTATGAGCTCATCATCTTCTTATATTGATCAAAATACTGATGTGCCTCCTTGGTCCAAATGAAAGCCCCTTTCTTTGCCAAATCTGTGAGAGGTGCTGCCCATCGTGAAAACCCCTTCACAAAGCGTCTATGTAAACCACACAACCCAAAAATCCCTTAAGCTGGGTGAGATTCTTGGGTGGGGGCCGATCAATAATAGCCCGAATTTTCTCTGGATCAACTCCAACTCCCTCTGCACTGATAATATGCCCCAGGTAGAGAAAATTTGTCATCTCGAACTCACACTTGGACTCCTTGGCATTCAAGGACTCTCTCTCCAAAACATCCAGCACCTCCTCTAAGTGTCTCAACTCTCAAGTGCTCCCCCCAAGGTCGATTGAATACCAAAATGTCATCGAAGAAGATCAAAACAATCCTTCGTAACTAATACTGAAACACCTTGTTCATACAAGACTGGAATGTAGCTGGTGCATTGGTTAGGCCGAATGGCATAACCAGGAACTTGAAATGCCCATAGTGACATCTAAATGCTGTCTTTACATCCTCCTCTCTTATCCATATCTGATGGTAGCCAAATCTCAAGTCGATCTTGAAGAAGTAACAAGCCCTGTGCAACTCATCAATCAACTCATCTATGCGGGGTCTGGGATACCTGTTTGTAATTGTCTTCTTATTTAGAGCATGATAGTCAATGCACATGTAGAGAGTCTCATCTTTCTTCTTAACCAATACAATTGCGGATGCAAATGGGCTCTTACTAGGCCGGATATGCCCCATATTAAGCAACTCCTAAATTGACTTCTTTATCTCGTCCTTGAGTCGCTTGGGGTGTTTGTATAGGGTAATGATTATGGGTTTTGCACTCTCCTCTAACTCAATGATGTGCTCAATGCCCTTGTCTGGTAGTCTACCTGGTGGTATGTCACTAAACATCTTACTGTGCTTAGTTAGGATCTCCTGATTCTGTAGACGATAGTCACGCTTCTGTTGGTCTACTGCGACAGACATCAAAACACACTTGACAACTCACTCTACTCGCTCATGTCTAATCAGCCTCTCCATCCCCCTCAAGGACACTGTATCGATGCTTCCATTTGTCAAGCCTCTCAATACGTGCTTCCTTCCATCTACCTCAAACCTCATCTCCATAGTACACACATCGAGGTAAAACACCTCAATCATATGAAGCCATTTCATCCCTAGGATGACATCCATCTTGCCCAAACCAACAACATAGTAATCTGCATGAAAGTCACTGTCATTCAACCTCTAGGGAAGGTTGAGAATCCTCCACAACATAGTAATCTGCATGAAAGTCACTGTCATTCCACCTCTAGGGAAGGTTGAGAATCCTCCTGGTACATGTGAGAATAAATCCATTTGCCATTCTCACTCTGAATCCCTCAAACTCCTCTGTCTGAAGTCTACGCCTACTCATGAGTCCCTCATCAATGAAATTATGTGTAGGACCTGTATCAAGTAAAGCGATCTCTCGCTGCCTTGCTAATACTTCTCTCATCTTGAATGACCCCTCTGTGGATACTAGAAAGGCGTGCCATGGGTTCCTCATCCTCCTGCTCTTTCACTAATCCCTCGAATGCACTCTCTCCCTCACTGTCACAAGTCTCAATATGCTGGTCGGAAATTTCAGAATTAGTATCATCCGCTAAAATGTACTCCATCTTGTCTGCTTTACCCGTAGAAGAGCATTTATGCTTGGGATCCCATGGTTCCTTGCATTTGAAACACAAATTCCAGTGTCTTAAGTCATTTAGGGATTCATCATTAGGTTTTTGGGATGGCTTCTTTTGCTGTTCTGATTTTTTATGAAATGGTTTCCTGTCTTTCATTAGCTTAGAGAGTTCTTGCATTAACTCCAATATAGACTTCTCAGCTGTGGACATCTTTCCAAATGTATAATGCAACCAATGTCCACTACCCAACAGAGTTGCAGGAAAACTCTACTCTGATACCATTATAATAGCCACCCCCAGATATGAATTTTTGCTAAGTCTGATTTTATCCAGAATTCTGATCTTGTTTTGCGTTTTTTTTTTGGATTTTGGTGTTTTATTTATTTATTTTTTAAAATGGAATGATTGCAATGCTTAAAAAATAACCAAATTGCTGAAAAAACAACTACTTCTAAAGCTAGATGCCAAGACCAATTTGAAAGTTGATTGAAATCTGCTTTATTCAATTTTTTCAAACAACACATATAGAGTCGTACTAGGCTGTCTACTGCTCAGGTTTGATTTCATGGTTTGCACACGTATGGATTTGTCTTGTGTGACCTATTACTTCTATTTCCCCTATGTAGATGCCCAAATGCTGCTGCAGATCTCACCAACTCTAATTTCTATGTAAGTTGCTGCTACTTTGGCTACTGTTCAAGATTTTGAGTGATCTATATGCAATATATGACTGTACGACAAGCCCTGAACTCCCCAATCTGACCCTTGCTGATTGAACAATGTTATCTCCTACCCAAATTGGTTGAGTTTCATAAACATATATGTTTATTCCTTACTAAATGTCCAAGTCAGGAGCATTTAGAGGATAATCTGAACTGTATGACCAAGATGGACTATGGGAATTGGTAAATATTGCAGTTCAAAGCACTGATCTGCAATTTGGTAAATGATATCTGCCTTCTCCAAATGAGATCTGATAAAACTTACTCAATAACTGATCCCAATATTAAGAACCAATTGATTTTATAACAAATTCCTGTCTCCAAGAGTTGGGGCTATGTCCATCTCCAGTTTCTTCTAGGAGATTTCGTTCTTGAAAGATAAATAGCTGTTCAAACCGTCAGAGAGTCCAAACCTCCATTGCTGATGATGAAGACAATAATTTGGATGATGGAGAAATTGCACTCCGACTTTTTATTCATTTTCCCTTTTCCCTCCAAAAGAAATCGAACTTCTTCTAGGGTTTCATATAAATTTAATTAAACTTTATTAAAATAAGTCATTCCCTCAAATATTCAGCTATGGAGGGTTATTTTTGCATGAGACAAAAAAACACGTTTTAAATTATAACCTTCAACTTTATTTTCTAGGGGAATGTGCCCATCACCCCCTTTTTATTATAACTTTTATTATAATAGATAAGTGACTATAATTAATCACTTTATTATTAATTTATTTAAATATAACTTAGGAAATAATATAATTGTTTTCAAATTATTCATAACCGGATCGTTTGGACTCCGAACTGAATTCTGTCTGATGACATCAGTCCAGGGGCCTGGGGTGATGTCTGACCATTGCAAGCTAACTGACAATCTCCTTCTACAATTTAGGAATCCCTCTTAAAAAGTAGGAAATGCAACCAAAGTCCCCAGGCCGAACCGGGAGGTCTCCTAAAGTGTCTCTGTCAACTCCCAGTCAATCCATAAAAAAATAGGGATCCCTTCTAAAATCTAGGAGACTGTCCCCAATTGGCCCAGAAAGTCCCTGCGTGAGTCCATAAGCTCTTGTAAGGGTCCCCCATGCACTTTGCTGGCCTACGGGAGCTGTATAATAGGCTAACCTCCACCTTGCAACCAAACTGCCTAAGGAGGGGACATTACAGAAATATAGAACTAAGACATAACAACCTCAAAAATGTGACAAGAAAAAATTCTTCACTTTAATTAAATATATTACATCAATATGCATAACCATGCAAGTAAAATGAAATATCACAATGAGCAATAAAATATAACTACTGAGTAGAACAATAATTGCAAAATGAACTATCATCAAATGCAACTCAATTCCTCAATAATACAATGGGTCAAAAACTACAACCCTCATTATATTATATACACATGAATATCTTTGGCCATGAGCCGAATATTCCACATACATGCATGGTCTCACAAGTACAATCAATGTAACAAGTAACAAGAACAAGAACAAGTCTTCTTCTAGAAATTTCATGATCTCTCCTAGTCTTTGTTGTGGATTGGGAAAGGTATTGAACCCAACATTAGAGGAAGTCCCTTTCATCCCCATTCATTAGTCAAGGCGATAGAGTATCCATTCACAATCCAAGAGTGTGGTACATCACAACACTAGTGATTATCTTTTCTTAATTCATTCCTTTAATTAATCCATACTATATGTGTGAATCATTCATTTCAAAACACTAACACATAGCACAGTTCACAACACTCATTTCCAGCGACATTTACATACCAAAGATTCATCCCAATACAAACAAGTACTCTCAACACTTTAGATTCTTAGAACATATCATTTTAAACACTAAATATGCACATGAACTTTAATACATTAAGATCAACAACATGACACAGGACCAAACAATGAATGCAGACATAAAGAACACAAATATAAGAGTGTAGACATGTAGTATACTATCCTGATACCTAAGCTAAGTCCCATACAACACTAAGGCACAAATCTCCAAAATGGAAGTTCACCACCTTACAGAATACTGACATAAGTAAGCAGAGTTTGACCAATAGCAATCACAGTGCACCTTTCCACCAAATCCTATTAAGCGAAAAATGGTTTACCATTTGAGCCACAGGTCTTCAGTCAAAGATATCTCGGTTCTAGTGATGCAACGGGAAGTATGATGTACATCTATACGAGCCTATGAACTCTTTGCGCATCTAGAGCACTAGAACATGGGTGTTCTGAATGTAAGGTGAGATACAAATCTCAGACAATCTTACTTAAAAAGAGATGGCCTTCAAGTGTGCTGGACAATAGCACAGAGAAAAGTGGTGTCTAAGGTGATCTGCCTTATCAACACCCAAGTTTTTCTCAATCCAATCTATTTTGGTACCTATATAGTAACCAAGTACTTATAGCCTCATTGGAGACCATAGGTGAAGAGAAGCAGGGAATAAACTTCATACTTGTGCTTACACATAAAACACCTTAAACTTCACAGGTATATGCATAAATGGAGATAATACATGACCAACACTCTCTGGATTTACATGTAATTAGGTTGGACAATTATCCTAACCATCGATACAATAATCACATGCACAGTACTAACTTTATGTGTTTCACTCTGCTAGAACACTGACTGGCAAACATCTAGGATTAGAATGCAACTGTTAAATTATTATGCATAGTAGTAACAAGTGCCCTTTAGGAGAATCAATGCATGTTCCATGCGCTGGATAGTATAAGACTTTAAATACCTAATCATGATTTCATTTAAACTATGATAATTCCACTGAGTATTATCAGAGAATCGTCTATCTAAGTTGATATTAGATGTGTGTGCTAATTTAGTCTTATATTCAATGTACAGTGAAAAGTTTAGTTTGTTTGCATGACCTCTATTTTTGCACTTGATTACCAAATTAATTCAATTCAAACTTTCCAAGATACATATAATGTCTTGTTCAAAGGGAAATTACTAGTATGAGTTATGTCTTGCAATGTTGATGCCATCCATACAATTATGAACAAATTCTCCGAGTGTAAGGTAAGTGAGTCTGATTGCATAGTCTATCTTGTCATCTAGGTTCCAAATATTGCAACAGTTGTTACATATGATGATCTCCAGCAGAAATTCCCTTCATATGCTAGCCTACAACTTTCCCTCACTCCATACACTAGCCTGCAATTTCCCTCGCACTGTATACTAGCCAAAAGCTCTCCTTCCCTATGTATGTCCGCTTTCAACATCTATACATTTCGTATAATTTGCAAAGCTCTCTCCACCATACATGTTGAAGAATCCTCCACCATACAATTGTTTGATATCCAGCCATACGACAAAACAATCGACCGATTGTACAATATTTATACATTTGTCATTTCTAGCTGTAAACTAACTTTTCTCTATTGAACAACAATGTGGGAACATTCAAGGTACATGATCCATAGCTGGCAATGTTGTGTGGGTGTTAGTGAAAAGATACAACACTTATTTTAATTTAGTACAAAGCTAAGTTTTGAATGGTCATAGAGTGCAGGTACTAAAAGTGAAGCACACTTGTATCTGTGTAGTCTAGAAAAATTAATTGAGCTGTACTGGTACTGACATCTCCATGCATTGTATTGTGCTGAAAACCCTAGGTACAATGTAGGTAGGGAAATAAATAAGTTCAAATTCTTATTTCTATGTTTAGAAGAAGTTGCAGAATCAAAGCTGGTGGGGGAAGCAAACCAGCATTTCCAGGGTTTCAGGGAAATCTTATACAATCTAGGGACCAAAGCGAGGAGTTCAGATTGCAAGCAGCCAAGGTTTCAAGAAGTATTTTATTCTTGGAAGCACTGGTTTTACTAGTGTGTCATAGCTGAAAAGGGCAATAATCAGCCAAAAGCCAAAAATGTAGATAGCTATGGACAAAGCATTTGGAAAGTACAATACTCCAAAGGGAGATCAATTACTAGCACCTACTCCAACCTCTTCATGAAGAATGATAGAAATTTAGAAATTGTTTTATGGACAAAGCATTTGGAAAGTACAATAGTCCAAAGGGAGATCAGTTGCTTCCAGCACCTACTCCAACCTCTTCATGAAGAATGATAGAAAATTAGAAATTGTTTTACTCATAGCAAATACCAATATGAAGAAATATCGTAAAATTGGATGTAGCAAGGCAAGGGAAACTCCACAAGTTTAACAATTAAATGACAACTATTGTAGGCAAACAAGCTGGAAGAGTGTGAGTTGAAAGAGGCTCCATGCACAAGGGTGGATAAAATATTTCTGATGCCTTGCTTCAACATATGGGAGTTTGAACCGTACATGGTTTGAATTACTTTAAGTTGCAAAGTCCTCCACATTTTTTGAGCAGAGGTATAGGTTGTTTGCATGAAGATGAGATCACTTAGACACTTTTGTGTGAACTTGGTGTGCTTTTTTGTGTGAATAAATCAAATAAGCTCCAGCTGTGCTCATATTTAAAAGCACTACGTAGTTATAGGGAAAAATTCATTTCATGCCCCCTTTTTAGAATTAGTGACATGTAGAAGACGTCTAGCCTATCCTCGTTTCCTATTAGCTAAAGGATAAAACAAGAAAATGGTTAATAATAATATTTTAATTTGTGTTCGGTAATTTTTAAGAGGCAACTTAGTAATATCATTACACTAAAAATTAGAACTTTCTTTTTAAACATTAATATTAAAAAGTATTTTTAAATATTCTTGGAGAGAAATTTTATTCTTTTGCCCAATTTGGAAAGCTACTTAAAGAGAGACACATAGATTCATTGAGCATCTTGTTATCATCATTTTGCAAATCTACTTTAGAAATTCGAGTATATTCAATTTTTACAACCAAGGACAAACACCTTCAAATGATTGGAGATCTTTGGAGGACAAAAACCCTCTTGATTTTTGCCACTGGATTTGGAGATGAAAATCATTATCTCCAACATCGGCAATTCCATCTAGAAATTGTGAGCTAATTTTGATGATTTCATTTTTTTTTGAATTTGGAGTGGTTGGTATTTACAAGCAAATCTTCATTATCGCTGGTTTCCAGAATTTCAGAGTCGGTTGCTACTATTTCATCATCACTTGTTTTCTCATTGACAAATTGAGGCGGCAACATCTTGGGGGATTTATACTGCTTTTGGGCAATTGTACCTCATTTGTACAATATTATTTTCTGTTTGCAAACTAATTTTATTGCTTATATCCAAGTTGCCGATTCGGGTGCGGATGTGGGTGCGAGAATCGGGTGCGCGGATGCGTGAATTTTTTTTTGGGAGTTTTGGATATATATATATATATATGTGCAAAGAAATACAAGAAATATACAAAATTAAATCATTTGATAGTATGATACTTCACCATTGATCAAGATATCTGATAGTTCACAAATAATAAATATTCAAATTGAAATAACTAATAAGCCATATCATATACGTCTATGTTCACGATTCCAATGCAAATAAAAAAATCATAAGAATTACAAAATCAAAATTTAGTTCATGATTCAATGTTCATCAAACAAAGTCAAGATTCACTAATCAGATTCAGAATCATAAGGATTCTCAAGATAATCCACGTTCTCATTATCTCCAAATGCTGCAAGTTCAAGATCATTTGAACCCAAAGCGGTTCCACTTGTGCTAGATCCACCATGTGTCATGACGTTATCATCATCATCATCATCAATGATTGTAGTAAGATCTTGAACCATTGCATCCAAGTTCGCACACTCAGGGGCTACATCCCAAAGCTTGGTTGTCCCTTCCTTTTAGTGTTCCTGCTTATGTGACAAAAGACGCAAGTTGGTATGAATGTAAACCAAGTCTTCAACTTTTTTTGAGCCCAACCAGTTACGCTTCACTGAGTGGATAAAGGAGTATGTACTCCAATTCCGTTCAGGAGCAGAAGAACTTGCAACCTGGACAGTGTTCACAAAATTAAACATAAAAAATTTAAAATGAAAAGCAAATTAAAGAATGTTAAGCACTAAATTGTAGACTACAAGTGGTAAAATAAAAAAAACTTACTTGTGAGAGGACCTTAATTGCAAGAGGTTGTAGATTCTTCAATGGTTGACCATAGAGGTACCACCATGTGATAGCTCCCATGTCGTATTGGTCCTTTATTGCAATTGAACCAAGGTTTACTCTCGAGGCAAATAGCCAAGTTCTGTCCTAACTTTTTGTGCATTTCATCATCTTGGAAGAGTCTTGCAAAAACTTTGTAGCACCCATCAACAACTTCTTCATCTGCATATGGTGTTACTCTATTTGGCACAGCAAGTATTTCCTCGCTATAGTACCTCGGAGATAGGGCATATGCAAGGAGGTACAATGGGGTAGTCATCTTTTCCCAACGATGATGAATGATTGTTTCCACCTTATTGCATAAGGCTTCACATTCTGTGGGGTCATTCTCATGTTTTTGTATTTCAAATTTTACCTTCTCTACCATTGTGTCCATGCCATCATAGACATCCCCCAAACAAGGTTTATCTGTGTCCGCAAATCGGAGCATAGTCATGATAGGCTCGGTGAAATCCAATACAAATTGCACACGAGCCCACCAAATATCATCCAAGAACATTGCCTTGACCTTTTGGGCCCTCTCTGAATTTGAAGCCTTCCATATACCCCACTAGTTAGAAATATCCATTTGGCTCAATGCCCCTTGCACCTTGACAAGTCGTCTTATAACAATAGTATGAGATGCAAATCGGGTCTCGGCAACCTAAGCAAGTTAATAACAATATGTCAATAAATATTAAGCAAAGTTATATACAATTTGATAATTGAACATGACATAAAATTTATTCAAATTGAAATTAAAATAAATGAATTAAATTTAGCAATTACAATTTACCTTCAACAACTCCAAATTGGAGAATGATCTGAATATTTGCTTCACCCAATCTATTTGAGTGCCAATTTGTTGCATGACCAAGTTGAGGGAGTGTACGGTGCATGGTGTCCAAAAAATATGGTCATACCGGCCCTCAACCAAAGCACCTGCACCCCTACAATTTTTGGCATTGGCTGTAATCACTTGGACCAAATTCGCACTACCCACCATCTCTATGGCCTTAATGAGAATTCTGGAAATGAACTGTGAATCTTTCACTTCCCCTTTACAATCAACTGCATTAAAAAACATTGCCCCTTTGGAGGACATTGCAATCACATTAATCAATGGCCGGTTTTTTTGTATCTTTCCATCCATCAGAATCAATAGAAACACCTGAAGTTTTCCAAGAATTTCTAATTGGTTGAATAACTCTCTCTACAAAAGTCTTCTCTTTTTGCAATAGAGTGGTACACACCTTTTCATACCCAAGACTTGTGTAATCAGCCGATGCTTTATTGATGGCTGCCACCATTTCCTTCCAATATGGTGACCTCACCAAGTTGAAAGGAAGACCATTGCATAGAGGCAACGTGCAATAGCTTGATCAACAAGCTCTCTTGCCTCCATTTTAAATGCGATGTCCAATGAACCTCTTTTGCGAGTGGTAATTTCTACTTCTTCCTCTCCATTTTCCAGTACAGGTACTTGCAAGAATGGATGTTTGGAGAATACAATTGGTTTAGTGGGTAATTGCATTTTTTTTTCCGGATGGAGGTTGATAAGAACTTTGTTTTGATCTTTTAACCAATTTATCAACAACTTGTTCTTTTATATATGAAGTTATTTGTGCATTCCCATTCCTTGGCCAGCAGGGCCCATAAAATGAAGTTTGACCGGGGAATATGAGCTATTGAATGGTTTGCCTTCGTTACTTTGACAATAATTACACTTCCAAAGATATGAGCCTCCTCCTGAAACCTGTGATATTCTTGTGGTATGTCTCTATAGAGGAGATCCTACATCAATTTTGAAACTATCGGCTCTTTGCCCTCCCACTGAACTTTGACTACCGGTGGTGGCCATTTTTGCACAATACAATCTAATTTGTAGCCTATAATAAGAAATTAAATAAATTTAAATTAGAAAAACACTGTGAACATCAAGCATACAAGTGCAAAAAAATGATACAAAAATATTAAAATAGATAGCTAAACTTGTTTCTTTATTTCTTTAAAAAAAAAAGTGAAAAAAACTTGAAAAATTTCTTCCCAAACTTGAAAAAACTCATGAAAATTGAAAAAAAAATCATTAAAGGACTCAAGAATGGGATCAAATGCTTACCTTAAGATGCTTAAAACTCTTTTGTGGAAGCTATCTCTCACCCCACGAACGATTCTCTTCGAAAATAATCACCTTGCCTTCAAAATGCCAAAATGGAGACCAAATGTGAAGAGGCTGCAAGGAAAATGAGAAGAAAAAATAATGAATGGCCTCTTTTAGGGCCGTTTTAGGGTTTAGGAGCAAAAAAATATATTAAAAAATTCATTAAGCACGTGTTTTAATGTGCTTTTAAGTGTTTTTTTGTCCAAAAAAGCATCAAACTGATGCTGGGCCTGCGGATGCTCACGGATGCGCCCGGGTGACATGTCGATGCTCCCCGGAAGCGCATCCGGGCGCCCATGATGCGTTTCCGGGGAGCATCCACAGGGCACCCGGCTCCGCATCCGCTTCCGCCTCTAGGGCCACAGGGAGCGCATCGGCTACTAAGGCTTATATCATTGTCAGATAGTGACTGTATTGGGAGGGTTTATTTGCCACTGTGCAGCCTCCATTTGATAGTTCCTAGCTGTCACAGTGCCTTTCCAGCTCTGCCAGGGCCATATAATTCCCTGTTGTAGGTGCACCATGGTCACCAGCGATACAACTTTCTATATATGGTTAATTTCTTCAAGGATGGGCTGTGCAAGTCTAAACCTTATTCATGTTTGCCCAAATCTGCTAGCCAGACGGTTGTACTAAGTTTATGACTGAAATTAATTCGTTTGCAAATCTGAATTTGTGATTTCAGTGTATTATATTAGTCAATGTGATTGCTCCAAATGTTGAAATTAAATTAAATCAGTTTCAGATGGTGTCAAGTTGATGTTTGATTGTTCCAATCCTACCATTTGCAATTAAGGGTTTAATATAGTCATTTTCAGTCAATTGTAGATGTGATCAATGTTATTTTCAAGTTCAGCTCATTGTTTCAGTTCTCATTACAATTCAGAGGGCTAAATTGTGAAGATTTCTGGGGCTTTTGCGCTGCAATCTTCTCATCAAGCAATTGCAAAGAGAACATTCACAAGTTTATAAGCACTAGTATGCATGAAATATTTTAAATTTTAAAGTGAAGACTGATATTTTTTATTGTGTGGTGCTTGGGTGGTTCTCCCTTAGAAATCTAGTGGCAAAAGTAAAGCCTCTCATCAACATGCTTATGTTTTTGCAACTCTTCTATAATTACGTCCTTGACCTGAACCTCATACGACATCCTCTCAATGTATTTTGAGAGGACCTCTCATGAACATCTCAAAAATCATTTGTAAAGAACAAAATGGGTTTGAAGTAGTTCCTCACCACATGAATGGGTTGATTGTTCCACCTTAGATAAATAATTTTTAAAATGGTTTAAATTTTTCATCATTTCCTATGTAATAGTTTTGGTTGGTCTCTTTGGCCTTGTCCATGGCCTAATAAGTGTACCTCATTGAGTTTTTTCTCCATCTCCTAAGTGCAAACCTTTGAATAAAGGGCTTGACACTTGCAATCAGTTTCAAGTTACAATTAAATATAAAACTTAAAAGATTGAACAATATTTTCTAATTAGAACAAAAAAAAGTCAACTTGAACGATAAAATTTCAAATTTAACTAGCAGTTAGAAGTTTCCTAGATAATCTTATTACTGCTCTTCCCAAAGACATCATAAAAAGTTTCCTTTGTGACTCTTTTCAATCATTTGCTTCGAATAAGAAGAATCCAACCATTGTTGGCTCAGAAACATGTAATGTCCCCATTTTGGGACATTTTTGTTTTTGCCCTAAAACAGTAATTCCAACTCAGAGTGATAACTGCATCATATCATAAATATGAATTTGCCTAAAATGATGAAATTTTATTATAATATTCAGTTTAATAATTCTATGAATTATTCTGAAAAGAGAACTTATCTTGGTTTTCTGCTTTGTCATTACTGATTTCAGAATTCTTCCTTAATATTGATTTGTCTCTCTCCCTTGATAGTTCCTTATATAGGATCCGAATGGCTGCTCTTTGTATAAGGATTGATGTTTCTTGAGATGACTGCTTGATGGTTTGATTACTTGATCTCCTCCATTGCCTGATCACTTATATCTTCTGATCTTATCTGCTCTTTCTGAGCACCGATTTCTGATTTGAATTGTTTTCCTTGATTGATTGATCAGCTTGAAAAATATTAGACTAATTTCTACTGTAATATATTCATACTCAGACCTGATTATTCCTTATTCTCTGCTGGATTATCAGTCTGCTGTTTCCAAATTGCAGATTTGTAATTTTTTTAAAATATCAGATGTTCCAATGCCTTCTACAATGAAATGTTTCTCCTTTTAATATCTTCATTTTAGTTGGGGAAAGTCATGTCTTTGCACTAGCATTATAGCCTTTATCAAGGGACACGTCTCTTCCTTGATCTCCACTTTTGAAAGCCTTAAATGATGGTTATAATTAAGGTTGGCCCTATTAAATGATTGCTAATATAATAATATTTATTATTTAATCTCTTGGTCGGTCTTGAATTTCCCATTACTTATGTCACCTAGGGTTATATTTAAGGTCAACCAGCAAATAAAATGGCCAACAGTATGTTTTATAGCGGCATGACTAAATATGTACTTCAAAAGTTTTAGTATACTATAAATGCTTTGCAAGGTGATGAAGTTAGTTCCAAACAATGTGGAACTAGCTTGCACAAGCTCTTTCCCTTAGTGTGATCTCTCATCAAGCTAAGTATTCAATTGTAATTGAAATGCATTTGGTGATGTTCTTGGTGTCTTCCACCATGGATTCCACTCAATCAAGTTTGCCTATGTACTTTAATATGATATCAAGGCAATAGGCAACAAAAGGGGTTCACAAGTTGTGTGCCTCTTCTCAAGTAGTCTTCTTGTTACCATATATGCTATTGCATTTTCTATAACAACTCGGACCACACTTTCCATACTATAACACAACCTTCTCCATATTAGGCTCAAATGTTTTACTTAATTTTGTTTGAGGTATCGATGAATCTTATAAATGTTATCTCACCATTTGAAGCAAAATCAAGAACTATGTGATTCCTTATACCTGTCCACCCATATGATAATAGCTACATCTATACTTGCACCCTAAGTCGCCTCTAGATTTTATCATTGAAATGTGAAATATGGTAAACATTTTAGAAGTCCTTAAAATAAATTTGAAATTGCCATTAAATATGGTCCGTATTCAGTCATATGCTTTGAAATAGTAAAATTAGTTTGTGGTATCAAAGGTTTTCTACATCTGCATGCTATAGCAATGTTAGTGTTGGATCTATAGCAAATTGTAATGTCCCCTTTTCGGGGCACATTATTTTGTGCCTTATAGTTAGCCTTTTCATCATGGTTTGGTGGGCTAACCGAGGTTTGGCAGGTGATCAAAGGGATGTTTGGCCTAGGCATTTTCAGTTTCAGGCCAATTGGAGCAGTTTCCACAAGGTTTCTAGGGTGCTTACTATTTATAGTAAGTCAGCAGAACTCAGTTTTCCTGGCATGTCAGTAGTGGACTTAGAGTGGCAAGCTATCACACGTCTTCATCCGAGTTCGTTTGGCCCTTTGTTTTAATGCCAGAAGATTCCTTACTTTATTTTATTGTCACTTTATAACCCAACGGATATATTTATTTAAAAAGTGACTTCAAGTGGAATATGAAGAGACAAAGTGGGGAAACTGAAGAGTCACAGCTGCAGCTTTAAAAGAAGACTTGGAGTCTCATTGTGTATGCTTAGTTTTATGAATTTATTTTCTCTTGGAGAATCTAGAGAGCTTCAGCTTTCAGTTCTGAAACCTGAGGACGGAAACCTTCAGGCTTTCTCGGTGGATTGGACGGAAACCCAGTTCATCTCCGGTGTGGATTCACAGCAGAGTTCGCCATTGTATTCACAGGTTCTTTATCATCCGATCTTACTGTTATTTCTGTATTTTAGATTGGGAAGTTTTGTAATTCATGGTTATTGTATTGCTGTTGTATAATACGATACCATTTCTTTGAGAAGTTATTGCAATAATATTTGCTGGTTATTTCATTTAAATCAATATCCTGTGCATGCAAGTATATGTTTAAATCTTCGGGGTTACATTTGAGGGGTTTTTTGGGAAATACCCGCTTTGGGTCATTACAGTGGTATCAGAGCTGGTTTTCCTGCTAGCCTATGAAGTTTATTTAGAAACATATATACAGAAGGGTTTTTATGAGTAAAGGAATTCAATGGTATGAGTGAGATATCTTGAGAGTTCTCCAACAGATTTGTTGATTTAGAAGAAATCTGTGTTTGCCCTGAGACAAATTGGATTTCCGTGGAAAATATTCTGGTTATTGTTATGATATATGCAGAAAAAAAATGGAAGCTCGATGAAAGCCAATAATATTTGCCGAAGGAGAACTTTAAAAATTGCCGGCCGCTCTAATATTATAAATTGTTACTTTAGTTTGGCTATTGAAATTTATCAACTGGCATGTATAGTTGGATGTTTTAATAAGTGGAACCGTCTAATCCCTCTAACATTACCGCAAGTGATTTCTGAAAGTTCGATGTGTGCGGCCGAAAATATTCATATTTCGGGTTTTATATATTGGTGTAGCACTTGCGTGGGACCATTAAAATTAAATTGGATAGACATTACTATGTAGTGGTGGCATTTGATATTGGAAATCTATGATTTAATTATTTGTCTGAAGAAAAGAAAAATGTGTATTAATTGTGGGATTAGACTGCATTTGGGAAAATATTTATGTTATCTTTCGAGCCAGTTGCTGTGGGAATTGATTTCTTTTGGAGCCGAATCAGTAAGGGAAGCTGAAGCGTCAGGCACGGGGCACTATTAATATTATAAAAGCTGAAGCCAAATCATTTAGGCTACATTGGAATATAATAATATTTTGAATATTAAATCGGCTTGGAGATATTTAATTATTTTTCGAGCACTTTAAATCAGGGCGTCTATGGTGTTATCGGGAGGAATGTGTTGGCATTAATAATATCTAGTGGGGCCCTTTGCGACTTGGCATAAGAAATATTCGTTTGGGCAAGAAATTCTTATGGTTCAGAATCATAGGATAAGAGGTCGTGTACCATCAGAGATAATTATTCGACAAGAAAAAATTGTATTCATTGGGTCTTATATATTTATATTTCAGATAATCGGGAGAAGACATATGGAGCCCATGACAAATATTCATTATAACCAACACCAATATTTTTGATTGCCGTAAATAATTTCTAAAGTTCGTTATAGTTGACGCCAAATACTGAAAAATCGTAGCCTTCTATTGGTTCAAATTGGACTGGGAAACATTGTTTGGTATACTTGAAACAGAGCGCCTGCAGATTGTCGTGAGCCCGTCTGGAGCAATACGGGTATCATATTGGTGTCACAGGTAGATTGGAACCGGGTGTGACTGCAAGGGAAAGTCCCTACGAATGCGTGAAGAGAGTTGGGTCAACAGTTGATGCATTGTCATTGCAGACGGAAGGATGGCGTAACAACAGTCCTCTCTAGCGCCATTCAACGCGTAGTAGTCGGGAGGAGCTGGGTTCATAACAATAAGGTCATCGGGTAGAGAAGGCCCGCGGTAGCCAAGGAGAACGAGCGGGTTGTGTTAAGAAGCGCTAGTAGTATTGTGTGTAGATAGCAGTATTACTACGATTAGAAGGTGACGCACAGAAGTCTGGAAGTGTCTACTCCAGTCAACCACGACCTCCACTAGCAGTAAAACGCGTGCATAAACTTGGAAGTGTCGATTCCAGTCACCTACGACATCCTCTAGCATTGGAACGATCCATCTCTAAACATCCTATATCAGGCAGCTAGGATTATTACAACGGTATCCTTGATTTATTTGAAATTCTTATGAGTACTCAAATCAGTCACACCCAGTCAAGGTGCCAAGAAACATTCAGTCAATATCATCGGGTGGCATCATAACAGGTGCACAAGTTTGCTTTTGAATCATTATCGATTCCTGTGTATGCAGCGAGTAGTTTGGACTGAGTTTGCAGGTTTCCATTTATGAGTGTGGTTGTTACTGGTTATTGTTATTTAACATTAAAATACGCATTTGCCAATGAATTCCTATATGTGCAATATTTCTTTACGGGCTGAGAATCCTCATTAAAATATACCCAGTCTTTAAAGACCAGTTAGAATATATGTTATGCGTTGGAACCTATACCAAGAAATTGAACAAGTGGTAGAAACATTCAAACATCATAAATTTTGCAGTCCAATTTTAATAACTGCTAGCAGAGATCAATACAGAGATAACAAATTGTCTAACAAAGTTTTAGTAGTACAGTGGTATCAAGGAGTTGTGAAACTTTTGGGAGGTGCTAGCAATTCATCCCCTGAGAGTGGAACCTTACCCTTGGCAGCTACAAGTTATTCACATTCACTTGCAGAGTCAAGTAGTTTCTAGCTATGGGGAAGACGCAGAGTTTGGAAAAAGTCTTGAAGGATCTTGCTAAGGTACAACAACAATTAGCCCAGTTTTCACAACCTGATAAAAGGACAGAAATACTCAGCATGTATGATGAGTATAACACACTTCCTCCACAGGTTCAGAGTGATTTGACCTTCTCTAGTTTCATGGACTTTCATGCAAAGCTGCAACACAGGACTTTAATGGCAAAGAAGCAGTATCATGATTTGGCTCGAGATCTACTTGCACAAGATAGGTGCAAAAATTTATATGAAGAGTTTCCAGCTGTCATTAATCAACCCATAAGTGAACAAAAAACTAAACCGGTTATTGAAGAAAGGTCTTATGAGGTTGTCATCAAAGCAGGAGGTTGTAAAACAAATATTGAATCAATGCATGAAGGAGAGGCTAAAGAAGAGGTAGCAGAGGTTACATGATGGTTCACTAGAGAAGAGCAAGCAATTTCCATTGATTCTCAGCCTTCGCTTGTTCAAAGAAAAGATGGAAAAGGTATGGTTAAAGATCGTGACCACCAGTTGGATGTCTTTAACCATTCATGTAATGAGGAGTCATGTGACTTTTTTAGCAGCCCCTCACTTATGTACAATGTTGATTTGGATGACCCACTAGAGAATGCATCCCAAAATGACAATGATGAAAAGTATGCCTTGATGAGTCAGATGAAAGTCAATAATGATGCGATTATTGCAGCTCATGTTCACCATGATAGCACTCACCAGATTATTGAGGGTCTTTATAGGAAAGCTCAGAAAGAGACAGGACAAGGTAGTATAAGGATTGGATCTTATGCTGCAGATTTACAGGGGCTCAAAACAACTTTTGAGGTTTGGAAATAAGAATATCTATGCTTATTGTCGGATTGCGACTACCTGTTACAGGTTGCAGAAAATTGTGCTGAACAGTTATAGAAAAAGGGTGATAAGGCTAATAAGCTCAACATAGAGCTTAATATTGCTCAGGAAACATTGGAACACACATCTTTCTCTTAAGGAAGCAAGAAATCAGATTGTTGCCACTAGCCAGTATAGGGAACAGGACGACAAGGAAAGGTCCGAATTCTTTCAGGAGGTGATACAGGAACTTGACAGCATACAACATACCTATGACTTGGATAGCTATCCCAAAAGATCTTTGGATCATCTAGAGTTTCTTTATGAGCTAGATAACTTTCAGGCGATCGACAATTTCTTGTTTGAGATGGATGCTGATTTGACATTTGATAATCCTTTCTTTGAGTTGGATGAGGAAGGTATTTCCTATCCCCATGACGAGGATGAGGTTGATTACAGAATTTGGGACCCAGGGTCAGTTGTTAGAGGTGAATCTTGGTCACCAGGTTGGAGTAGCGGGACGAGCACAGTTGCTGAGCAGTGTGGTTTTTACACCCGCAGTCCAGGATGGGCAGTTGTGTCTTGTGGCATGATGGGTGATATGCCTTTCCTTGCTCTACCTCTCGTTGATGGTGAGATGTCTCATGTTGGCGAGCATCCCTTGGATCATTCCTCTTTCCACACAGCTGCGACACCTCTACGTTATCATACTGATTCATCCAGTGCTTATGGTAATTCTATCACCACATATTTTAGGCATGATGATGATGATCGGGTAGAGCTTATTTAGTATGGGGTTATTGAGCTTGGTATGATGATTATGCTTGTTAGGGTGAATTTTTCACACCATGGTATACACTGTATGACTCCGGGTATTGAGAGATAGTTATGGAATCCTTATGTTGTTTCAGGAATTCCAGTAGAGTTGGTTAGTGCATCGCATGTTGGCCACATTGTATGGGATGCATTATGTTTTCCATTCAGCCCACCTACGGAGAACTTTCTTTTTCGATTATTGCAGAGGTGTGGGGTGAGTGATTGGTTTGGTACGCTTCCTTGCTTGCTAGTGGAAGCCTTGTCCAACAGTTTGGGTACCTTGCCTCTTCAGTACAATTTCCAGTTCGGGCGACGGATCAGAGGGGCAGTGTTATGGCAGTTGGACATTTATGGTGATTCACTTCGTATGGGCATAGGGCATCAGGATATTTCAGCCAACTGGGGAGATGGATGGCCCTTTTGCTTATGGGATCCAGGAGGAACGTACTTGCGGTTGGTATTTATTCAGGGAGTCGATTGGTGTGAGGTTTGGTTTCCTCCTGCATCTGACCGTAGAGGTGCTGGTGATCTCAGTTGGAGTGAGGTTCTTAGTTTGGTTGAGGACTTTCTCACAGATGATGGTGGCACAGGACAGATTGGTACGACTGATCCTGCAGTGATTTGGGATCCTGACATTAGATTGATCGTTGTTTTGTTGCTGTGTGAATGGCTTCATAGGTCAGGGCATAATATTTGTTTCAGTTTCACACGACAGGTTGGTGGAGCAGCTTCCGTAAGGTTGGTTTGGGACCCAGGTATTATGATCGCACCATGCAAATACTGATTGCTTGAGGGTAAGCAATTTCCGGGAAGGGATGATTTGTAATGTTCCCTTTTCGGGGCACATTATTTCGTGCCTTATAGTTAGCCTTTTCATCATGGTCCGGTGGGCTAACAGAGGTTTGGTAGGTGATCAAAGGGTTGTTTGGCCTGGGCATTTTCAGTTTCAGGCCAATCGGAGCAGTTTCCACAAGGTTTCAAGGGTGCTTACTATTTATAGTAAGTCGGTAGAACTCAGTTTTCCTGGCATGTCAGTAGTGGACTTGGAGCGTCTCATCGAGAGCTTTCTGGCAAGCTATCACATGTCTTCATCTGAGTTCGTTTGGCCCTCCATTTTAATGCTAGAAGATTCCTTTCTTTATTTTATTATGTCACTTTATAACCCAACGGATATATTTATTTAAAAAGTGACTTGAAGTGGAATATGAAGAGACAAAGTGGGGAAACTGAAGTCACAACTGCAACTTTAAAAGAAGACTTGGAGTCTCATTGTGTATGCTTAGTTTTATGAGTTTATTTTCTCTTGGAGAATCTAGAGAGCTTCAGCTTTCAGTTCTGAAACCTGAGGACGGAAACCTTCAGGCTTTCTCAGTGGATTGGACGAAAACCCACTTCATCTCTGGTGCAGATTCACAACAGAGTTCGCCATTGTATTCGCAGGTTCTTTATCATCTGATCTTACTGTTATTTCTGTATTTCAGATTGGGAAGTTTTGTAATTCATGGTTATTGTATTGCTGTTGTATAATACAATACCATTTCTCTGAGAAGTTATTGCAATAATATTTGCTGGTTATTTCATTTAAATCAATATCATGTGCATGCAAGTATATGTTTAAATCTTCGGGGTTACATTTGAGGGGTTTTTTGGGAAATACCCGGTTTGGGTCATTACACAAATTGGGCTTAGCGAGGTAGGTTTTGTTTTTGTATTTGTTTATAAAAATAATGGAATCCATTGGCTATGATGTGAAATTCAATTGAACTTGCTCTCTATCCTTGTCGTCGAAATCTAGGACAGAATGATGCAGTAGTGGGTGAGTTGTGCTCAGCCTTGGATGTTGTTAAGTGGGCCTTCATTGGACTGGTGATATATTTGTGTATTGGCGAGCATTTACACGTGGTGGGTGGATGCATTCATGAGCGGTGTGACATACTTCACAGTGAATGTTGAAGGACTTTGCAAAACAGTAATTAAATTGGAAAATAGTAAAATACATAATACACAATACAAAGAATATATAAATCTATGAAGTCTAATTCGCTTGCCTGGGACCCTGGTTCGGACAGGGCTCGAACTAGTTCTTGGTTCGGGTCCGGTTTGTCTGTGGGTGTTCGGACAGGGTTCGAACCCAGGCAGGTTGGTTCGTCCGGGCCGAACCAAGTCGAACCAGGGCAGACCTAGGCAGACCAAGTGCGAACTAGGTACATTTCCACTGAGAAACACTCTATAATTTATTGTGGAAAACTATTATTACAGTATCTGAATAAGATCTTTAACCTTACAAAGCAAAATTTGCTAAAGTTCATATATTTATTACATAAAATGAAACTAGCCCTCAAGATTTCTTCCAGCGAAATTTTTATATCCAATTGTTGATAATGACCCCTTTCTGATTAATTGCAAGCTCTATATAATGATAAATTATATTTTAAACATTAAACAATATCTTCAATATGTGAAGGGAGTTGCAAGCTACTTTTTTAACATTTTTGTAGTAGGATGTCAATTACAAACAAACAATCTCTCTTTACAATAAAAGAGTAATAAGCATTTGAGGACTTGGAAAGCGAGAATGTTATTGGTGCAGCTGATCCCATTGGCATTGACAGCATTTGTGAATCAACTAATGCTTTTGATGAAGAAGAAGAAGATGAAGATTTAGATAATCCATTAGTTGATTGAAACAAAGTATAGTCAAAACAATGATACTCGAATTCAATATTATTATTTTAATATTTTGATGTTGATATGATGCTATGATTACAATTTTATGGTGTTTTTGTTATTTTTACGGTACTATTTGACATTCTAATCTTAATTCATGCTTCTAGGTTGCACACACACACGCGCACACACACACACACACACACACATATATTAGTGTTACAGGACTTTGCGAGTCCTGGCCGGACTCTGTGAGTCCTGAGTCAAGCCAGGCCTCCAGAGTTTTTCTGGCTTGGACTCTGGACTAGGCTGAGTCAGCCGGACTCTGCTGACTCGCCGAGTCCTATGGGCAGGACTCTGCCGCGACCGGTCATGCCAAAAAGTAAAAAAATAACAATTTTTAATTCTTTTTTATTGATTATTTTTTCTTATTTTCTTTCTCTAAGACCTAAAAAGGTCATTCCTCCATTTGCAAACACAAAGAAGAGAGGAAAAAGGATTGAGAGAAGAATATTGGGGTTTTAGAAAATAGATTAGGAGTTTGATTGGCTCTCATATATTGATTGTTGATTGTTTGTGCAAGTTTGTAGCTTGCATTCACACATTGAGAGGAGCTAAAAGAAGCATTTGGAGGTCTCTACAAATTTGAGGTACATTTCTTTTTTGAGGCAAATTTGAAGAGGTGAGTTACATTTTTTTTGTTGTTTTCTAAATTATTTACATCCATATTTCCATTTTGTTTATATTTGTTTTAGTTTTGTTCCATTTTATGTTGATGAAAAAATTGAAAAGTAAGAAGCCCTAGTGTTTGATTTTCTTTATTGTAGATGCTTATTTTTTACTATTTACGATATATTGCAATAGCAACATAATGTCTCAGTCTGAGGGTAGTTCATCTAGGCCTCCATTTAACCCAGATGCAGACCCTGTTATGGTAGTAAGGGATAAGGCTTGGAAACGTGCCATCCCCAGAACAAAAAAAGTAGTTATATGTTGGCATTGTGGTTTAAATATAGTGGGTGAGGTATTAACCGATTGAAATATCACCTTGCACATATACTAGGGCATGATGCTAAAGCATGCAAAGGAACACCCCATGATGTTGTACGTGAATTGCAAGCTCATTTAGAGGAATATGAAGAGAAAAAAGAATTGAAAAAGAAGTAACACGAAGAAATGACAAACTTTGGTGGAGAGGCCTCTTCAAGTCTTCGTTCTCCATTACCTCCATCTATTAGTTGTACAGCGAATGTGACCATTGAGCCTCAGATTCGTAAGAAGAAATCCACACTAGATTCCATTTTTGTTCCACGCACGACTGAGGGTGCCCAACCATTGCTTGAGAGCATGGGTTGGAATAAGGAGAAGCATGAGGCTATGAAAATGACACTTTGAGATTTTTGGTTCTACAACAACCTTACATTTAATGCAGCAAAGTACTTATTATTTTAATTTCTCTGTCTTGATTTTCTTGCTTTCAAGACTCAAGAATATGTTACATTGATTGTATTAATTTTTAAAGTTGAAAGTAAAACTTAATAGTATACTTATTTTGTTTATTTACTTTGTTTTAGGTCTCCTTATTGACATATTGCAATAGATGTTACTATTTCTGGTCCGGGATTCAAAACCCCTAATGACGAGGAGCTAAAAGGTTCTATTTTGACCCGAAAGGTGGTTGATGTAAAAGTTGCAATTGATGAGCAACGTGAGGTATGGAGGAGGAAGGGTTGCACCATCATGACTGATGGTTGGACGGACAAAAGAAGAACAGTGCTGATTTTTCTTGTCTCCTCATCAGGTAATTGTAGAACTTGTAGTTACTAGTAGTAAACCATTGATTTAGTGATTAAGTTTTTAAATTATGATTGTACTAAATTGTTTATTTTTTCCTTAGCTGTCACCGTGTTTTTGAAATCAATTGATGCTTCAAGGAAAACAAAAAATGTTGAATATCTTTGTGAGGTATTGGAGGAAGTGTTGAATGTGGTACAGGTAGTCACGGATAATGCAACAAATTATGTTGCTACAAGTAAACTTCTTATGGAGAGGCACGTGTTGTTTTGGATCCCTTGTGCTGCTCATTGCATTGACCAAATGTTGGAGGATCTTGACAAACTCCCCTGGATAAAAATATGTGTAGAGCATGGAAGGGGTATTTGTAAATTCATATATAATCATATTTGGGTCCTCAACCTTATGAGGGATTTCATAGATAAAAAAGAGTTGGCTCCTCCAAGGGTCACCCGATTTGTAATAAAAATTTTCACGTTGCTATCCTTGCTTCAGTCCAAGGCTGGTATGTTTGTAAGTGAGGAGTGGACCTCATCATCATATGCGAAGAGCAATATAGGGATTGAGACGCCTGATGGGGTTTTTGATGAGAGTGGTTGTTGGCAACTGGCCAAGGAGATTGTGCAGGTAATTTTCCTTTTTGTCTTAATTTCCAATTCCATTTCATTTCATCTTTTTTGTTTACACTTGTTTATGTTCACTGTTCATTTTTAAAAGTAAAACTAAAAACTTAAAGCTTAATGTTTCAACTTTCACAATGATTGCAGTTCATAGAGCCTCTTATTGTTCTCCTATGGATTGGTGATGGAGAGAAGCTCGCAATGAGATACATTTATGAGGGCATGGACAGTGTGAAAGCGGCCAGTAGATCTTTTTATGCAAGGAATCAGGCTAAATATGGTCCCCTATGGGATGTCATTGATCGACGATGACACAAGATGCTTCACAGGCCTATACATGCAGCTGCCCACTATCTTAATCCGGAATTCCAATTTAGCCCAGGTTTCAAGGTCGATGATGAGGTGTGGAGTGGGCTCTATGATGTTGTAGAAAATGTCAGTTAATTCAACAGTTCAAACAAATGTAGTCTGTGAGATTGAAATGTATAGGAATTCACAAGGAGACTTTTTCTCATGAGACTTGTGCAAGAAAAATCAGACACTACTGATGCGAGGTAAAAATCTATGATTCTAGTTTCTAATTCTATTACCATTTTACGTTGATAAAGTTAAAGTCGAAGAATTGATTTTTCAATTTTCTTGTTTCAGATGCATGGTGGGAGATGTTTGGTACTTTGGTGCCAAATCTACAGAGGATTGCAGTTCATATCTTGAGTCAGCCATGTAGTTCTTCAGGATGCAAACGCAACTGGAGTATGTTCGAGCATATAAACTCAAAGAAGTGCAACAAGTTGGCAGGGAAAAGGGTGAATGGTCTTGTGTTTGTTCACCACAACCTTTGCCTCCGTCATACGCAGATCTTGGGCACTGACACATCTCCTACCGTCTTAGAGGAGGTTAATCCACAAGCAGAGTGGAACACTGAGATTAATTATCTTGTCTTTAGTGATGAAGACTTGGAATGGGTTGATCTGGTGGATCGAGAGGCAGAGGCAGTAGCGATGGCAGAGGAGGCTAGAGCGCGAGGAGACCTAGTGGAGGACCTTGAGGTTGAGGGTGAGGGATCTAAGGATGATGTGTATGAGATAATGAGGATGACATTGAGGTTGAGCCTCAGACACAGGGACAAAAGATGGCTGCAAAATCTTCCATGACCTATCTTAGGCGCACACGTAGTGAGATATAGGCTACTCCGAGCCTTAGTCTTCTAGGCTCTAGCTTTTATTTTGATATATGGTTTGAACTTTTGATTCCATGGATTTCATATTCCATGAATATTGTAGACATTTGACAGTGACACTTTATATTTCTAATGTGTTATATAGTTTAACTTATTTCGTTCAGAAATTCACATTTATACTTATGTGATCAATGTAAACTTGTGTGTGTGAAAAGTAGCTTCTATTTATCTCAATTATTGTGTTTTTGATGTTAATTGACTAAATAATGCTTTAAAAAGTTTTAAATCCTTAAAAATCTTTGAATTTCTTGGATTTTTCAATTTGCTGAGTTTGGATGCCGAGTCCGAGTAAAAAATCAGCTTGCCGAGTCCGAGTCAAAACTGAACTTGCTGAGTCCGAATAAAAAATCAGCTTTGACTCTGACTCTGACTTGGCGTCCGAACTCGACAAAAAGTCGGCAAGGACTCAACAAATTGAAAAACCCAAGAAATTCAAAGATTTTTAAGGTTTTAAAACTTTTTTCTGCATCATTTAGTTAATTAACATCAAAGACAATAATTGAGATAAATAGAAACTACTTTGCACACATACACAAGTTTACAATGATCGCATAAGTATAAATGCAAATTTCTGAAGGAAATAAGTTAAACTAAATAACACATTAGAAATATAAATAGTGTCACTACCAAATGTCTACAATATTCATGGAATATGAAATCCATGGAATCATAAGTACAAAACATATATCAAAATAAAAGCTGCCTAGAAGACTAAGGCTCAGAGTAGGCTATATCTTCCTAGGTGTACGCCTAAGATAGGTCATGGAAGATTCTGCAACCATCTTCTCTCCTTGTGTCTGAGTCTCAACAACAGTGCCATCCTCAAATCCCTCACTCTCAGCCTCAAGGTCCTCTAGGTCTCCTCGTGCTCTAGCCTCCTCCTTTGCCGTTGCTACTACCTCTGCCTCTCGATCCACCTGATAAACTCATTCCAAGTCTTCATCACTAAAGACAGGATCATTAATCTCAATTTTCCACTCTGCCTGTGGATCAACCTCCTCTAAAACGATAGGAGATGTGTTAGTGCCCAAGATCTGTCTATGACGAAGGCGAAGGTTGTAGTGAACAAACACAAGATCATTCACCCTTTTCACTACCAACTTGTTGCGCTTATTCGAGTGTATATGCTTGAACATACTCCAGTTGCGTTCGCATCTTGAAGCACTACATGGTTGGCTCAAGATATGAACTGCAATCCTTTGTAGATTTGGCACCAAAGTACCCAACATCTCCCGCCATGCATCTGAAACAAGAAAATTTAAAAATCAATTCTATAACTTTGACTTATCAACGTAAAATGGTAATAGAATTAGAAATTAGAATAATAGATTTTTACTTGGCATCAGCAGTGTCCGATTTGTCTTGCACAAGTCTTGTGAGAAAAAGTCTCTTTTTGAATTCCTATACATTTCTATCTCATGGACTACATTTGTTTCAACTGTTGAATTAGTTGACATTCTCTCTACAACATCATAGAGCCCACTCTACACCTCATCATCGACCTTGAAACCTGGGCTAAATTGGAATGCCGGATTAAGATAGTGGGCAGCTGCATGTATAGGTCTGTGAAGCATCTTGTGCCATCGTCGATCAATAACAACCCATAGGGGACCATATTTAGCCTGATTCCCTGCATAAAAAGATCTAATGGTCTCTTTCACCTTGTCCATGCCCTCATAAATGTATCCCATTGCGGGCTTCTCTCCATCAGTAATCCGTAGGAGAACAATAAGAGGCTCTATGAACTGCAATCATTGTGAAAGTTGAAACATTAAGCTTTAAGTTTTAAGTTTTACTTTTAAAAATGAACTATGAACATAAACAAGTGTAAACAAAAATGAAATGAAATTGGAAATGAGGACAAAAAGGAAAATTACCTGCACAACTCCCTTGGCCGGTTGCCAAAAGTCTCTCATCAAAAACTCGATTAGCCGTCTCAATCCCTGCATTGCTCTTCGCATATGATGATGAGCTCCACTCCTCACTTACAAACATGTGTTTCAAACCAGCCTTGGATTGAAGCAAGGATTACAACGTGAGAAAATTTGTTGCAAATCGGGTGATCCCTGGACGAACCAACTCTTTATTATTTGTGAAATCCCTCATAAGGTTGAGGACCCAAGTATGATTATATATGAATTTATAAATACCCCTTTCGTGCTCTACACATGTTTTTATCCAGGGGAGTTTGCCAAGATCCTCCAACATGAGGTCAATGCAATGAGAACTACAAGGGGTCCAAAACAAGGTGGAGTGCCTCTCCATAAGAAGTTTACCTGCAGCTACATAATTTGCTGCATTATCCATGACTACTTGTACAACATTCTCGTCACCCACCTCATTCAACACTTCCTCCAATACCTCACAAAGATACTCAACATTTTTTGTTTTCCCTGAAGCATCAATTGATTTAAAAAACAGAGGCACTTAAGGGAAAAGAAGCAATTTAGTACAATCATAATTTAAAAGCTTAATCACTAAATCAATGGTTTACTACTAGTAAGTACAAGTTCTACAATTACCTGATGAGGAGACAAGAAAATTCAGCAGTGTTCTACTTCTTCTGTCTCTCCAACCATCAGCCATAATGGTGCAACCCTTCCTCCTCCATACCTCACATTGCTCATCAATTGTGGCTTTTACATCAGCCACCTTTCGGGTCAAAATAGGACCTTTTAGCTTCTCATCATTAGGGGCTCTAAACCCCGGACCACAAATAGTAACAGCATCTATTGCAATTTGCCAATAAGGAGACCTAAAACAAATTAAATAAACAAAATAAGTATTACTTTCAGCTTTTAAAATTAATACAATCAATGTGACATATTTTTGAGTCTTGAAAGAAAGAAAATCAAGACAGAAATTAAAATAATAAGTACTTTGCTGCATTAAGTGGAAGGTTGTTGTAGAACCAAAAATCTCCAAGTGCCATTTTCGCAGCCTCATGCTTCTCCTTATTCCAACCCATGCTCTCAAGCAATGGTTGGGCACCTGGAGTCTTGCGTGGAACAAAAATGGAATCAAGTGTGGATTTCTTCTTATGAATTTGAGGCTCATTGGTCACACTTGCAATACCACTAATAGATGGAGGTAATGGAGAACGAAGACTTGAAGAGGCCTCTCCACCAAAGTTTGCCATTTCTTCTTGTTGCTTCTTTTTCAATTCTTTTTTCTCTTCATATTCCTCTAAATGCGTTTGCATTTCACGTACAACATCGTGGGGTGCTCCTTTGCATGCTTTAGCATCATGCCTTGGTATATGTGCAAGGTGATATTTCAATCGGTTAATACCTCGCCCACTATATTTAACACCACAATGCCAACATATAACTACTTTTTTTGGTCCGGGGATGGCATGTTTCCAAGCCTTATCCCTTCCTATCTGGGTTAAATGGAGGCCTAGGTGAGCTACCCTCAGGCCGAGACATTATATTGCTATTGCAATATATAATAAAAAAAAAACATCTACAATAAAGAAAATCAAACACTAGGGCTTCTTACTTTTCAAGTTTTTCATCAACATAAAATGGAACAAAACTAAAACAATTGTAAACAAAATGGAAATATGAATGTAAAAAATTCAGAAAACAACACAAAAAATGTAACTCACCTCTTCAAATTTTCTCCAAAAATGAATAAATGCACCTCAAATTTGTAGAGACCTCCAAATGCTTCTTTTAGCTCCTCTCAATGTGTGAATGCAAGCTACAAACTTGCACAAACAATCAACAGTCAATATATGAGAGCCAATCGAACTCCTAATCTATTTTCTAAAACCCCAATATTCTTTTCTCAAGCCTTTTCTCTCTCTTCTTTGTGTTTGCAAATGAAGGAATGACCTTTTAGGTCTTAGAGAAAAAAAAAGACAAAAAATCAATGAAAACAATTAAAAATTGTTATTTTTTTACTTTTGTGCATGGCCGATTGCGACAGTCTTGCCCACAAGACAAGGGCCGAGTCCAGAGTCCGAGCCAAAAAAACTTTGGAGGCCTGGCTCGGCTCGGTACTCGCAGTCCTGTAACACACACACACACACACATATATATAATTTTTACATGTTTTTGTACTAATGAACCCAAACCCCATTTCAAAATTTTGTCGTACTAGCGAACCGGTTCTGCAAACCCAAAATTGAACCCGATCCTGAACCGACAACTTAGATTTCCTTCTTTGCTACATTCTCATCATATATTTCCGCATATATAGATTTAAGAATATAACCGAAATCTCCGATCACCTATAAACTAATTACTAAATATATTAATCAATGTTTATTATCTTTCATTCTCCCCCATAATGGACATTGATTAAAAAAGGTCATCATTATATCCTTTCTCCCCCATAATAAACATTTTGAAGAAAATCTCAGAAACATGTGCTGCAGCACTATCTTGAGTTAGGGCCTTTCCTTTGCCATTTCCCAAAAAATTGGAATCTACATCCTCCAATCATCGATGCAATCACGTTGGGAGGTACTCTTGTGGTGCTCACTCCAATCATGACCATATATGGCCATCTCTTCTCTATTTGCAATTCCCAAAACTCTAGAACTTGCAATCTCTAAATCTGCATCCCACAAATCTACAATATTGAGGACTAAACAATGTCCAAAGCTATCACCAACAAAACAGATAAACTAGCCATGCCATTGTGTCAATCATCATTGTGAAGTTTCCATTGGAATTAGTTATATACATGCCAATAAACATTCCCTTTGCAATAACAACTACATCAACATCATCAAAACAAATTATAGAAATTGCTTCCTCCAACTCCACTTTTTGTAGACCTATGGCAAGACAATGATTTCTTTTTCATCTAGGAACATTTATGTTTAAAAACTTTTTGACCACATGAGTTACCTTGTGCCAAATTGATCCTTAACTCCATCCACAATCCATTTTCATATATCCTGACATAGATACATTGTTCAATTCCTTGTTCCAACATGTCTTTTTACAATGATTCGTCAATCCACGTAGGGTATAGGGATGTAAATCCGAACACTTGTCATTTGTACACCCTCTCTTTTTCCAACAAGAGCAGTGCATTTCTTGAATTGATTTGTTGGAACTTGTAACATTATTATTTATAACATTTTTTCTTTTATTTATGACACACCCTAGGCCTTCATACTTTGGCCTCACTGTTGGCTCAATCAGCTCTCTCATTCCCTGCCCATGATTTCCTAATCCACGACCTTTGTATCTCATTCACCCATAGAATTGTAGGGCCACCCGCCCCATTAATCCGTTCATAACTATGTCCCCACAATTAATCTACCCCCTTACCCCCCTTCAGATTATTGTAGGGCCAACCGAACCATAGAATATTAGGTATGGGCCCGGCATGCATGCAGGGTGGGAGGGAATCTATAGTTGGGTTGGGTGGGCCCTACTATTTGCTAGGGTAGCGCCCCAGCCGAATTGGGCGGGGGTCTTAGAATAGTAGGGGGCTAGCCCTACTATTCACCAAGGGCTAGCCTTAGAATAGTAGGGGGCATGCAGGGTGGGAACTCAGAACTTTGCAACGCTGCTAGCTCTGCCGATTATTCCTCTGCCTTAGTCTCCATTGCCCTTGCTGGTGGTTCCGGATCAACGGACCCCTTTAGAATAGTAGGGCAACTGCTTCTTCAACTGATACTGCGCCATCCATGTCTCTATGGCTTGTGCTCCTACTGTGTTTACCTGAGCTGTCTCTGCCTCTGCAAGAACTGTGAGATCCACTGCTTTTGGTTCTTCACCTAGAACTGGTGGATATTTTAAACCCGGGTTATGGATCTGTATGCAGGCAAGATGCGGGGAAGCCAGAACTATATACTAAGTCAAGGAGGGAGAATTGCTTAGTGAGATGGTTGATCGGCTCCACATATGCATGTATTTGTGATTGCGGACTCAACGATGAAAGGATATGAATCTGGCTTTGGCCCCTCTGACATGATTTTCAAACCAACATTGTCTTTGAAACAACTAGCAATATTTGCATAATCAAATACATTATCATCAAACTTCAGAATATTTGCAGACTGAAGCATATTATCACCTTGCTCACAAACAACTTCAGCAAAATAACACCTACCAAACAAAGAACAAAAACCTTCCGTGCCACATGAAACATCATAAACCAATGGTTTTGATCATAGACATTCATTGCATGCTTTTAATTGTTCACTTTCTTATTTCAATTTTGAGATTTCTTTCATCAGTAAACTTTCCTCTTATAATATCTTTAACTTTTCTTCGAAATCATTATTCTTATGCTTGACCTCTTCAAATAATTTTATTTTGGCTTCTAACCTTTCATTTTTCTCATTAACTTTTTCTTATTTTCTCTCAAGATTATCAATTTCAACTAAAAATTAACATTTTTCTTTCGTCCTCTTTGATAATCGATATCGTTTCTGAATTGTATTTGTTAACTTACATTAATTCTCTTTTAAAAACATCCATCTCACAAATAAAATTTTCATTATCTTTTTTCACCTTTTCACCATCTTACCCATTGAAACAAACGCTTTCAACTCACCTTATTCACGAGATTCCTTTACGATTTCAACCTTGTTTGGATTTCCTTTATCACTTCATTAACAGATCTTTCAACAATTCATTCACCTCCTCAGACTCTTCGCTGTCAGATTCTTCCTGTAAACAGATTCTGAAATAAAACAATTCTCTTTAAAAAAAAAGAGCAAATCTACCTTCACCATTTCCTTCTGAACGACTTCTTTTTATCACAGTTTAGTTTCTTTAATAATTTGAATTTCTCTAATATCAATAGAGCCATACCAATCTTTAGTGCCTCCCAAAGCAGACAACTATAAACAGGGATCTCCTCTTGCAAATTTTTATCAACAAATTTCTTACTTTCATAAACCCTCTATCATCATAAAATTAACAATTTTCTCCTTTATTTTAATGATTATTTCATTGAAAAAAAATATACGTATCTTAAAATTCAGACTCTTTGCTGACTGATGGCTCTACCTTTTAATAAATTGACTGGTTGTACATTTCTACTCTCCCTCCCAAAAATCGGCGGGCTATTGTAAAATCAGACTTTATTCTTTAAACAATGATCAATTTGAACTTTATTCTTTTCCCTTTTCTCATATCCGCACTCTCAATTTTTCATGCAACCAACAAATGTCTTCTTTCAATAAATGTTTCTGATTTTATCCTAGCGACTCCTCTGCACAATGCCAAATACAGCAACCGCTCCTCAAGTTGTGCAGTCTTAGCAATAGATCAGTGGTAACAATTTTATTTATTTAAAAACAACAGCTTCTTCTCCCAAAGCCATTTATTGCTCACTGGGTCACCCTCTATCTGTCAATCAAAACCCAGCAACTCTCATCAATCCTGCAGATGTCATGGAGATATTATGAATTTTCAAATCCAATCAACTCTTCCATGAAATTCCACATGAATTCCTGCCTTCCAGACTTAAACAACAATTTGATCTTCAATCTTCTACAGGACCTTTCAACCTAAGCTCTGATACCAATTGAAGGAATATGAACGCAATAATAAAGCTGAAAAAATTACATAAAAACAAGAGGAGAAATATAAAAAAATTTAAATTTTTTTATTGCATTCATTCTCCATTTCATCCTCATAATACATTTCCATATATATAGATATAACTGAAACCTACAACTACCCATAAACAAATAGCTAATTACATTTATCAATGTTCATTCTGCATACCCATTGGATATGGTGACAAAATGTTGTGCATGACATTTATGATATGTTTTGCTATGCGTTTATACTAGTGTTTGTGTTCATTGACATTTTATTTGTTCTCTGAAGGATATGTCCATAAGGTGACTGGCTACCATTAGCGGTGCACTCAGACGGTTTCATTAATAAATTAATGATAATGAACTAGTTTTACGTTTAACCTTAATGTTGGGCTTGCTTGTCAATCTTAAGAGCTTACTTCAACGAAGAGCTATTGTTGGCCAGGATGTGGAGAGTTATGCAGGGATGGAGCATATAAGAAATTTTAGTGGTTGATATCAGAGAAATTGGTTAAGGTTGATGGCTTTTTTTTTTGTGACTGGGATTGTCAAGAGATCAAATACCATGGATAAACTACAGGGCATATAATCCAATCATTAAAGGTTGTGATGGTTTTACGAAAGTGAATTAAATTTCGTTAAGTATACCATAGGCATTAACTTTGGAACTTCTTTCCTGTGGGTCCCTGGTTATTATGTTGGACTTCAGATATTTGAATTTGTGTATATAAAATGGAAGCTTCAGGCGCACATAGATTTAACTCTTCTAAAACTTTAATAATACTGACAGGTCATCTATGAAGCGGCCAAGGAAATGACAGGGGTAGATGCCGCAGAATGTATTGCGGTTGGGGATTCCCTTCATCATGACATCTTGGGTGCAAATAATTCAGGTATGCAATCAGTGTTCGTTGCAGGGGGCATTCATGCCAATGAGCTTGGAATTTCTCAATTTGGAATGGTTCCGGAGATGGCAGCTTTACAAGCTCTTACCCATTCATATGGTGCTTATCCATCATATATAATTCCTTCATTTACATGGTGACTAACATTCATTTTTATATTCATATTATTGGAATTTGTGCACATGCCGAAAGCGGGGAGAGTCTGATTTTATTCATTCATAAAACAATTAAGGTTATAAAATTATTTACTGACATTGTTAAAGAGATCTATGAAGTGTTGCTAATTTCATTCTATATTAGATTGTATGAAATTCTAATTTTAGTACATGCTAAAAATATTAATGTGCAATTGTGCATATTCTAAGACTCATCGGCAAATATTTGCTGATTGTTGATGGGTCCCTTGATTAATAACATTCAACAAACTGTTGGCAAGGAATTTTTTCGGAACTAGATGCAATATCCTCCTTTGTATTACTGAAACACTCTATGGCCAACGTACATCTCATTTATTACTTTAAGAAGGAATTCATAGCTTGTTTTATACTACAGATTATTCGAACCTTAGTCCAACACCTAACATTTTTCTTTCCAACACTTGCAGACTACCTGAGAGTCCTCTTTTCGTCACCTTTTATATTTTCTTGTCAGTTCTCTTATAGAAATAATTGAACACAGCAGAATATTGTTACATGAGTATATAAACAAAACTAGAAATGATGTAGATTGTTTCATATCTTATTTTCAAGGTGTAATCATACTTTTTTGTTCCAACAATTTCACCTGTGTGAGTGATTTCAACCTGTGTCATAAGGAGGTTTGAGTTCATGTTGAAATTTAAAAAATATAAGTACTAAATTTATAAAAAGTAAAACAATATCGTATTAATTTTGAATACATTATAATATATTTTAATTATTAATAATGACAATAATAAATTTAAAATCTTAAATAATAAATATATTAAAATTAATATGTTAAAGAATAGATATAATTTTAAACACGAAAGGATTATCAAGTTTTTTGTAGGGTTTATTTCTGTTTAGATTTAAATGCATGAAAATTTGAAGTGTTTTTGTAATGAATATTAAGATGGATGATAAACCTGGTAGTTGTAGTAAGGAAGATGATAATATTATGTAGATGGATATAAAATATTCCCGGAGGAGGAAGTATAGAAAGTTTATGGCTTTTTGGGAAAAACTGGAATGTAATGATGATGTAACTCTCTTTTATAATTATCAATAAAATACCTATTACCGAGCAAAAAAAAATTAATATAATTTTAAAATATTAAGTTGTAATATAAATAAAAATCACACTAAATAACAGATAACAGATTGAACATTGTTATATAATTTTTCTTTGACTTTGAAGCATGTAGTCTTTGTGTTGTTCGACGTTTACTCTCTCTACTGCCCTACCTCCCTAACTCTTTGGTTCATTTCTGTTTCTGGATGGAGTAAAACAAGTTCATAGTTGAGCTCCACCCATTGCCATAGCCGTCTCTATCCGCAAAAAAATGTCACAAATATATTGCGGTGGCGCTACATTCGGCTACATTCTTCTCCGATTTGAAAAAAAAAAACCATTTTTTATATTACAAAAAAATAAGCCCTTTATCTCAGACAATTTTTTTGGCGAATTTCAACAACTATTTATTCATGTTTTGAAAATTGCCGAATTTCAAACCTTATGGCTGAAATTTGACAAATTGTAAAATAGGTTTCGACAACTCACTTAACAAGCATATTTATGTCAAACTTAATTTTTTGAAGTTAAATTTCTATTTTCCAACACCTCCCTTGAATATCCAATTCGTAAGCATTGTTACGCATTCAACCTCACTATTACATCATAATCTCACTCCTCTGTAGAAATACTAATGATCACCCAATGAATCAGGAAAAACCCAGTAGTTCACTGGTACATAAAGATCATGGACTAGGACAACGCTATGATCAACGACTTCACTGATGGGAACACGGACAAACATAATTCCTCACATTCTCATTGATTTCTCAAGTAAAGCCATGATTTTACATGAAATCTCGATAGGGATACGTACTCCATTAAACTAACAAAATTGTGAAAGCACACAACTTTGTTCACAACAGACTAATCCCACTATTGTGAATATGACACACTTAACCAATCATAAGGACATTTGCGAATAGGGACACTCAACTATTCATGACAATCTTCATATGTATAAATAGGTACAAGGTTACCTATTTACAGAAACAATAATATCAACTCAATGGATGTTGAGCTTGATTGAACAATTACAAAACGACAAAATCAGGATTGGGACCTCGCTGCAATTTCTGTGGTTGCTGAGCACCTCACCAATCATCTTGTATGCAACTAGAGCACGGTTTGACATCATTGTCACTGATGATCATTATCTGCAGTTTGTAGTCGCTTTCGCTCTAGGTTTTGATTCTATAGCAAGTAACTAATATCAAAGTTAGTGACAAACTGAAGACCTCCAACCCCTTATATACTTCGTCCTCTTGTTAAATGTCGTATACTCAGCCAGATATATCTTAGTGGCCTTTTGGATCACAGGCCATTGCATGATGCACTTTGATGTGTTTGACATTATTTTTCTCAATACGTGTCATTTTAATGAGAATGGGATTCCTCCCAAATATTTTAGGCATTGGTTAAGCTTTGGACAGAATGTATCAAAGACAAAAAAAAAAAAAGTCAAAACTTTTTTTTTTTTCAAATTCGTGAAAACACTAAGTTTTTGGCAATTTTTTTTGTGATTTTCGACTACAATATATGTAGATCATGAAGATCAAATGCTGAAAATTTCACAAAAATCTGTGGTATTTTCAGATTTTTCAAATTTGGTCAATGGTGCATTCTGTTTGGAGCTTAGCCGCATCCAATATTTTATTGGGTGTCTTGTACAATTGACAATGTACTCATGTACAACATAAGTCTTGTGAGATCACTTGTTATGGTAAACAATTGTTTATCTTGAACCTTAAGGAATAGAGAGAAATCCTCTTGCCAAAAGTTTTGGATAGTAATTTTACATAATATGGCTAATTTTGTTTGAAATTGTTTCAAATTACAACTTAAACAGATTTTTTTGGGAAAAAATTCTAAAATTAGAAAATAGATGATTGGAAAATTGTAGTTTACATATTGGGACTTATAGACCAAAACTTTCTAACTTGTCAAAAATTCAATTTTATGCAAAATTTAGTTACAAAATGATCAAATGAGTCTATAAAAGGTTGGAGGACCATTTTTAATTAGATTTGAATACAAATATAGTACAAAATCCTATTATCATGTAGATACAATAGCTTCTTCATAATTATTATGAATTTATGATGGTTGTCTTTGAGATCATTACAAATTATATATTTAGACAAGTCACAAATTATAAGATATTATAATTTCCTCATTGATTTTTTTTGCAAACAATTGGGGATAGGGTCTAGTCTTTGCACACAATTGTATCTTTTCACTTAATTGAGAAGGTTGGCCTTATTGCTCCACCTCTAAATAACAATGACTCCTATACGACATTGATGTCATCTAGTCCAATTTATCTTACTTTTGTTGTAGCCACATCCTTCATGGCCTACATCTCAAAATCAACAATCTTGTCCTTTGTAAACAAGGAGAGCTCTTTGCCTAGATGATTGTTGCTTGTGTTCCATCCCATGTAGCCTTACTTGATGAGGCTTTAGTTGGTTGTTCTATGTGGGGCAATGATCATATGGATGATGCTTGGGTCTACTTTGATGTTCATGACTCCCTTCTCACTGATTTGATTGATTGATTGGATTAGGGGTTCTCTTGTTGGGAGGTTTTGTGGGAATCATTCCAATATTCATATTGTTAGAAGACGGATCCATCAAGTTTGGAAAATTCTAGTGAGCTAAAGGTTTCTACCATGCTGAATAATCTTTTCTTTTCTTTTTCTTGCCAAGAGGACTATTCACGGATTCTATATGAAGGCCCTTAGTTTATGGGTTCAAATGATCTTTGCCTTCAAAATTGGTCTCTTGGTTTCAACTTGTGGAAGGAGCAATTGTTGTTTGGTGTTTGGGTTCGGTAGCCTAGGTGGTTGTTGTTTCTGTTTTGGAATGAAAATATTTTCAAGATAATTGCCAATTCTTTTGGCAAGTATAGTGTTACGGATAAGTTTACTAAGTTTAAGAAGCACTTATTAAATTTGTAAGATTTTGAGTGCTTGTGGAGAAAAATTAGGTTCTCCCTACCCAGATCACCATATCCTCTAAATTTTGGAAGTGGGTGCAACATTTTGAGTATTAGGACTTCCCGATTATTTGTCATGCTTGTAATTTGGTGGGTCATGGCTACAATTCTTGGTTAAAAAATAAGAAACAACACCTTTGTTTGGACAAAGGAGGCGACAAATAAGGATGAGACTTTCCCTATTTTTAGGAGGCTCAAAATACTGATTCTAACAAAGAGAGTTCCCTTTTGGATTGTTCAAGGATAGATAATGCTTTGTGGTCTAATGAAGGATGCCCCAATGATTTTATGTCTCCCTGTCTCAAGAAAATATGATTAAGGGAGAAGGATCCTTCCGTCGTGCTCAATCAAAGAACTTTGGACCAATTTTTAAGCCACATTGATCTCAGGTTGGCTCTTGTTGTTATGTTGTTGCTATGGTGTGTTGTAGTTGTTTTGTTTTAGCTTTTTATTGCTCTGTTGGGCTTAATCTTTCATCTTTCTTGTACAAGGTATCAGGGCCCTTTCAAAATCCCTTATCTAATTAAAAATCGAGGGCTCTCCATTCTATATGGACTAATCATTATTGGGACCAATGTCATCGCAATCAATAATCTCATGTGGTTTTCCTCCTACTTTCTTATGTAAAGTTGAATGTTAGATTGCACAAGAACTCTGTCATTGAATGTTGAATCAAATTATTGAGCCTTTTCATGTGAATGACATTAAACAAAATCCAATTGTGCTCACAACTAGAAGTGTAGCAAGGTTGAAACAAAATTTTGAAGGGTTATTTTTTGAGATGGGTCATTTCCACCCCAAATTTTCCCACCTAGAACCCACAATAAGATATTCAAGAGTTTGTAGTTAGAAAATATTTTATTAATAAATGTAATTTGTAAGATAGACTTCAATTTTTGTTACATATGGTCTCGGCGTATCTACCCAAATAGATAGTGGCAAAACAAAGTTTCTCCCCCTAGGTTGCTAATAAATTTGTATTTTTGAAATAATGAGGTATCTCACCTCAACATTGGGTGTCATTCTCTCAGTGCAAGTTGAGAGACCCTCCACTGCCTTTCCATTAACATATGCAAAAATATTGATAATAAAATTTTGGAGTTAAGGCATCATTTCACTATATGGCTGGGGTGGTGGAATTGATTGCTTCGCCTCCGATAAATGATCTTCCAATTGGAGGCAAATATACTTGTATCCGCTTATAACAATTTTGCATGACATATTTGGCCCTATCGATGGCTTCATAAATGTATCTGATTGGGTTTCACTCCTCAACCACATAATGCAAAATTATCACCAAGGCTTTGACACCTACAATGTAATTACAAATTTATAATTATATTTAAAATAAATGCTTCTAAGATTTGAAAAATAATTTAATTTGAAGTTTGAAGTTATCTTTATGTAATCTAAAAACACCCCCTAATTTTTGTTTTCATCTTTACCAATGAACATGCATAATTAAGATATTTGCTAACACAAAATTTTAATATATTTGACTATATGTCATCTTTGCTATTATAAGGGCCTCTGCTATGTTTTGCATTTGATTTACACATGTTCTTCAAGTTTGGATTCAACTATACATGCATAATGAAAGATCACATAACATCATTATTGGACATTAACTTGCAAATATATATAAATACCAAGTGAAGATAGCGAATAACAATCAAAATGCAAGTTATATCAAAGAAGACTGCCTTTGATACCACTTATTCAATAGACCTGAGTCACACCCAACTAATAAAAATGGTCAAATCACGCACCCAATTTCACCTAGCATTATTAAACATGCAAGGTTCAAATGGTTAGAGGCTTTCTATGATAGTTGCAATTGTTATAGGGCAGTTGTAGGTAATTTATGGTCACAATATCATAGAAAATGTAATGACCTCGTCACCTTTACACATCTGCCACTTCTTCAAGGGGTATAACATCTTCTTACCATTGTAACAAATACACACATACATCCAACTAATAATACACTGTAGGGAATTAGATTGATTTCAGTTTTAGATCTACTCACCTATATTTGACTAATGTCTCAGCTAATAATGGATTGTTGTAGCCTCAAGTGTTAACGATAATGATGGGCACCAACGTCTCTTCTCGCCCATTGCTGAATTCAAATGCCCACTCGTCTGTGCTTCTTGATACTCCTACGACGACGGTGTTTCAGGCTGTTGGTGGGGGTGGTTTCGTTGTGGGCCTGCGTGCAGACTTTTCAAACACTGCACCGTTTGGGGCTTTCGTGGCTGGTGTCGGGAGCTCCTGCGTTGGGGTTCTGGGCATCGATGGATGCCAGGTTTCTTGCCTTCCTACGACTGCTTCCCTGTCGACTGCTGTTGATGCAGGTTTTTCGGCTTCCAGTCCTTCCCTTTTGGGAGATGGCCCTGCTATCGGGGTCCCCTCTGCTACTGCTGGGTTACATGAGACTCTTTGTTGGCTCCTGGGGCTACTGGTTCGGGGCCTAAGGCTTACAAGGGAGGGGTTCCCCCTCCAAAATCTATTGCTAATGGTGGAAGGAGCTACGCTTATCTTGCTAAATCTGTTGCTGCCATCTCTTCAAAGGTGAAAGCTTGTCCCATTTCTTATACTAAGACCTCACTTGTTGTGGTGTGTGGCCCTGATGTGGCGGACAATGTAGAGTTCTACTAGATTCATGGTCTGGTTGGTAGATTTGTAGGCCTTTGGCCCTCTTTTCCGGATCTGCACTGTTGGGTGACCAAATCTTGGAAGCTTTCAGTTTTAGGTGATATTGAGCTCTACCCTTGTGCTAAGGGGTTTTTTATTGCTTCATTTTCTTCATTTGAAGATCGTGACTTGGTCTTGAACAAGTTGTGGGTTTGGGGGAATCACTCTCTTTCTGCCAAACCCTGGACTGTTTCTTTCAACCCTCTTACTGAACCACTCAATGTGCATTCGGCTTCCGAATCTCCCACTCCATTTCTGGGAGGCCATTGGGAACTCCTTTGGTCGTTTCCTCAAGGTGGATGAAGCTACGACTATTATGGGCCATTCTAATTTTACTCATATTTTGGTTGACATGGATGTCTCCAAACCGCTTCTGGGGGACGTGGTTCTCATGGTTGGAGAAAGGCCATGGACTCAAGCGTTGGATTATGAGGACCTTCCCTCCCGTTGTCGGCATTGCTTCTCTATTGGGAACATGGCTACAAACTGTGCTCTTCTACGCTGAGAAGGTGTTGCTACTTGGTGGAAGGTTGCAAGTAATGATAATTTGACACTTTGTTCTTCTAATACTCTCTCTAATTCCTCCTCTAAGGATTCACAAGCTGCTGACGAAGAGGAAACCCCTGTGGAAAATCTTGATGATGCCTCTATTGCTAATCGGGGTTAGGCTTCTGTTGTTAATCCAAGTTTTGCTCCTACTACAACTCATGTTGTTGCCCCTAATTCTACTGTGCAACGCCCCTGGCCTTGAGGACCTCTTTGCTCCCTCTACTTCTGTTGCTTCTTTGCATCAAGCTTTTGTTGATGCTGCTCAACTTCTTTGACACTCTGGTCGTTGTGATGTCAATTGCCCTAGTGGAGTCTCCTTCATTGGGGAGCCTAAGGATAATATCACCTAGACAGTGGTCCGACGACATAGAAATAAATCACCCTTCTTCTCTTGCGGTGTGAGTTTGGTCATTTCTTTCTAGGCTAAAGCCTTTGTGCTTTGTGTTAGTCTGTTTGTTGTAATTCTAGTCAACACCTTTTGTGTTGCCTATGTGTTGTTGATGGCCTGTTAATCCACTGTTGGGTGTTGTTTATGTAAGGGATCAACCCCCTTATTTTGGTTGCTTTTAATATTAAAAAATAAGAACGCTAAAAAATAATCACTTACAAACATAGTTTGTTCCTCCAATACTCAAACTAACTTACAATAAAAACCCCTAAAAAAACTACCATATCTTGGTTGCCTTTCTTTGGAAAATAATATGATTAATCACCAACAAATTTAAGCTCTTTCTAGCTTCTTCTTGTAATGCCAAAAGAAAGTATGACAACTAGGACATCTCTTTAAACCCTTAATTGTATGACCCACTATAAGAGCACTTGAAAACACCACAAAAAAAAAACCCAAAAATCTTTGTTTATCACAAGAAAGCAAACCCACAAATGTGCAATCAAAATGTCTTGTATATTTTCATTTTCTTCAAATCTCGATCTTGAAAAATATGTAAAAACCAATGTGTTTCTTGTGTGTAAATACCAAATCGGCTAGGGAGATCTTTGGTGACAGAAACTAGTATATTTGATGAGGGTTTTCGTCTTCAATCAATCTTGGAAGAAATCCTTTATTCTTTTTAGCAACATCTTGTTATATGTGCAACATTTGAATGATAGATAAAAATAAAAAATCCAATTTATAGAGTTTGGAGGGAATTAGGGCATTTTAAAATTAAATATTTTATTTTTCCTTTTAAAAGCTCCCATAACATTTTAAAACAAGTTAAGTCCTACACATCACTTAGGCTTCCAACTTGGGAAACAAAAAAAAAACCTTTTTTATTATTTAAACACTAAAGTGAATAATAAAACATAACTTTATTACTTTAGTGAAAATATTAAAATATTATCAAGCACCTTACAAAATTGGTAAGACATTAATCAATCATGCAAAACTTAACTGATGTTGGAGAAGGATGACTAGTGTTGAAACAAGCACTAAATATAAATACCAGTGTTTTTGAGGGGAATAAACCTAGAAAGAGTGGTGTTGAAACAAGCACTTACTATAAATAGTAGTGCTCTCCAAGGACCAAAGAGAACAAACCCAAAAAAACCCAAAATACTACAAAGAGCATTGTCGCCAACTTGATCACAAACTGAAATCCAAACTATCACTAGATGCCAAGAAAACCTTATGGTAAGCTCTCCTAGAATGTTGTAACTCTCCTAGCTTGCTTGGAAACCTTCAAAAAAACCTCAAAAATTGGCCAACACTAAAAAAAATGGCATAAAAATGGGACTTTAAAATTAACAATCTCTATAGCTCTTTTTGCAAATATGTCATAAAAATTTATCTTTGTAGTCCTCTCTATCAATATTCTCTAAACATATGAGTCTAGTCATGCTTGACTTGCAAACATCCGCTTCAATGATTTTAATAAATTTGAAATGCTTTGCAATTTTTGAAAGACAACTTTGCAAACCTTACATGACACTTGGATGCATAAGTTTTCCCCCATTGTGTGACCTTTTTGTCACATCCTCCTAGACTACCTTTTTATTTTGTTAGGTTCTTGTCATTTCGATGTAATTTGGATGAAGGCAAAACTATAATGTCTAGACCATGTCAACACTTTTAATTTTGATATATACATGAACCTAATGGTGTATGTCAGGAACTTACTTCATAATGGTCAAATAGTATAATTGCTAAGTAATTTGGAACTTGTAAATTTAATGGCTTCATTTCACTTATGACCTGGTTGCATTGATATTTATATGTTATGCTTATCGAACTAACTGGGTACTAAAATTGCTCTGATGAATGTATGAGCATTGGCCGATTTTGTAGGTGTTCGGGGTGCAACAAAAGGTAGACCTGACAACTTATATCGGGAACAAATCACAAACCTTGTAACTTAGAGCAATAGACATAGAGTTCCCCTAGATTGAGAATTTTCTTGTCATTTAAAAAAAACACCGATGACTTGTCGAAGGTTAGCTCACTCCAATCAAATAATTAAATAACTCAATTTCCACTTCTCGAAAAATGTTCACCCTAAAGGCTATTTTATTAACAATAATAAACAAACAAATAAATAATGTTGATCAACTTTAAACCCAAGCCTTACCTTGTAGATAAGATAAGATAAGATAAATTATTAATGTCCAACAAGAGACCAACAAGGGTCTAAGGGACTGGGAACATACAAAGCAAAACAACCAACAATAGGAGCACCAAACGGTGTCTGGGGAAAAAACAATAGCAAGAAAGCAGAAAGCAGAAAACAGAGAATAGAAGAACTAGGAAGAGCGCCTAGAGGCTCTTTCCGGGTGAGAAGTAATCGAGCACCGAAGGGTACGATCCGAGACTAGAAGGAGCCTCAGACCATCTCTGAGTAACACTGGTGGTGGAGTGCTGCAGCTGAGTGCGATCTCTACGAGGTCTCACAAGCCTGGTGTGTCCAGAAGAAAGAGGACCGAGAGGGCGCTTCATGCCGCGAGTAGGAGACGCCGAAGTGAAAAAGGATGTGATAAGATGATCAGATCTCTGGTTGGATGGGAACATGAGCTGGAGGGTGGAATCCCGAAGCCATGTGGTCTCCTGAAGATAAAGAGAAAGGCACCGCTGATCAGTGTATCTGAAGAAGGAGGCAAGGGAACTGCACTCTCTGAATGGGCAGTATAATCTCCCTCTGATCTCGTAGTAAATGGGACATCGGAAAATGAAATGTGCTTCGGACTCGGTCTCCAACAAGGTGCAAAGATGACAAATCCGGTCAGCCCTATCAATGTGGTGATCTGTCTGGATGCGGAGCCGGTGAGAGCCGACTCTGAAAGACCCCAAAGAAATACGGAGAGCGTGACTCCATCGGTAGGGCAGGTAAGAAGGACGCACAATGACCCCATCAAGAATCTCCATATAGTGCTCGGCATAGGAGGCCATCCTGGGACGAAGCCCTCCAAGAGGGTTACACCAGGTCGTGGTGATATAATGTCTATAGATGTCGAGTCTGACGTGGTCATTCAGCTCCTGCTGGGAGGGGAGGAGGTAGGTGGGAACATCCAAGGAAAACTGAAACGGGGGTAGATGATCAATCGAGATCCCCATAGAACCCAGCAAGGCAGCGGCCTGGACGTACCAACAACGAGCTCTACCAGAGGGATCAACACTAGCAAGGGCCAAAGAAGAGCAATAAGAAAGATAGGGGTATCTCTGTCGACCGACAACAGAATCAGCAAATCCCCGGAGACGGTGAAGGAACCAGACCAGATAAAAAATGGCTGCAAGTCTAAAAGGATGAGCACCAAACTCAACAAGAATAACGCTGTGAGGAGTAGAGCGATGACATCTGATGAGGCGCCAAAGGAGGAGGATCTAGACTCTCTCAAAAGATGTCCAATCTGACTCAAGAAGAGAGGGCCCCCACACAACAGAGCCATAAATGAAATAAGAATTAAAAAATAAATATAATTTTTTTTATAAAAAAGTAAAATAAATTAAATTAAATTAAAACAAACCAAAGTAATGTGAAAATACAAGCATGTATAAGGAAATGAAGTTAAAAGAAAAAAAGACAAGTAGAGTCATGCAGGAAAGGACAGAGGAGAGGGAATTAAGGGCAACACTTCCAGTTTTACAATGGTAGTAATAAGGAGAAGAAACGATGGAAGGAGGTTGTGCCATTATTAGGCAAGGTGTCTAAATCTCTCCCATGACTTTTGTAGCCATACACACTTGCAAGTGAAAAGAGAATGGTGGAAAAGTGGAATGTTTAGGCCATAGTTTGGTGCCAAAGCAGCTGCAAACACTCTCACAGGATCCTCATTTTCCTTGCATTTCATATTTTTTCTGTTGTAACTTAGTGGAATTCGCTAGGGCGAGTCATTGAATGTGTTTCCTAAAATATTGAGATTTACCCAACTTAATTTATGCCCATTTGTGTTGATGTATCCCTTTTTCATAAATGATATTCAACATTCTAACCTTTTTTTAGATTATAGAAGGCTATGATGTGGATGTACAATGGGATCTAGAACCCTTTAGAAAATGTTATTTGTTGTTTATAAAATGCATTACTAGCATTATTATGTTGGAGAGTCTAGGCATTTTGTTCATCCCAAAATGATGTATAAGTAGAGTGTATATGTAAATCCCTTCTTTCCAAAGGCTAAAACTTATAGATATGTTCAAGTACCTTGATAATCTATTGAATACAAAATATACTTACCAGCAAACCATTCTCATATATATAATATTAAGTTGCTCCAACAATCCTTTTATTTTGAAATTATGTATCTAGAAAATACAAATGTAAATATCTAGCATTTTATAGGTAAGAGCTTTAGCATCTTCCCTTATTGCCCATTTCTCATTGTAGGTTCTTTAAACTATGAAGGATCTTTACTCATCTACTAATCCTTTAGTAATTGATATGCTACATTTGTACTAAGATGGGGGTTGCATATCTTGGTTTGAATTGTCATTTCCTTTATATAAACAATTGGAATCCATCAACAAAAAAAAAAAGAAAACCAAAATAGGGTCCAAGACCCACAAAACCACTAAAGATTTTTTTAGGACCTTTGTAGCCTCCACATTTCCCAAGAAATTAGAATGTATTGAGTTTATAAATGATATTCAACATTCTAACCCTATTTTTTAGATTATAGAAGGCTATGGTGTGGATGTAGAGTGGAATTTAGAACCCTATAGAAAATGTTATTTGTTTCTTATAAAATCCATTACTAGCATTATTATTTTGGAGACTCTAGGCATTTTGTTCAACTCGGAATGGTGTATAAGTAGATTTTATATGTAAATCCTTGATTTCTAAAGGCTAAAACTTATAGGTATGTTAAACTACCTTGACAATCTATTGAATGCAAAATATACTTTTTTTTATGCATAAGAGGCCGAAGCCGAAGGAGATATATTAATCTTAAATATGTACATACAAGTTTAATTTATAAACCAAAGACTACCAGTAACTATAATTCCGATCCAAAATGGAGCAAACAAATGCTCCCCCAGCTAAAACTTATCAGTTTTTTACTATAAACCCCCACAACATCCTTAAGCAAACTTAATAACAATAATATTGTTAACATTTACCCAATGGCAAAAGGTTTTTTCATTGCAAAGTTTGATAATGTTAAGGATAGAGCTACAATCCTATGTGATTATTTCTTTTGCTGGGAGGATGAAAAGTTTCTTATGGTAAAGTCGTGGCACGCTGATTTCAATCTTTCCACAGAAGTCTTCAGTACTATCCCTATATGGGTCAGGCTCCCCAATCCGCCCCTTCATCTATGGCATGAATCTGTCCTAGAGGAAGTGGGTGGGCCTTTGGGGGATTTTTTGATGATTGATAATGAGTCGGATAACATGTATCACTCTACTTATGCATGCATCCTGGTAGATATTGATACCTCGAAGGGTCTTCTAACTGATATTAAAATTGAATCATCCTTGGGATCTTGGATCTAGCAGCTTGACTTTGAAGGTATTATTTTTAGATGTCGGAATTGTTTTAAGATAGGTCATATTTCTTCTCAATGTGGCTTTATTACCAAAAAGAATAAATCTTCTCCTTCTTGGTGGAAGGGTGCTTCTAATCAACACTACATTGTCTTGAAAAGCTCCTCCCACTCTGAGATGGAGGTTTCTCCTGATATTGTCAATCCTTTGCATGTTGCTAAGAAGGTCGGTTTAGGTCCTGATTTTTCTCCCGATGGGTCTATTGGGGCTGCTGGCTCTGCTCCTGTCCCGGTTGATGGACCTGAACCTATTATTTCGTTGCTAGTTGATACCAGTATCACTACTGATGTTTCAATGATTGTTGGGCTGCTGGAAATGATGGTAATTTAATAGATGTTGGAGTTGGATCTTATGTCGGCACTGCGCTGGCTATTTCTAAGGGAGATTCAACCCCACTTTTGGGTGTTGGATCTCCATCTCTGGATTTGTTGTGCTAGCACGATAAGGCTGCTAGTGTTGAAGATGACTGGATTATAGTTAAAGGCAAACTTGCTAAGAAATCCTCTCTGTCTTTTGACATGACCTTGCGATCCCATATGAAGGGGATAAAATGATAGTTCTTTGTTTTCTGTGGTTATCCAAAGATTTAGTTTTTGCAGTGGGCTGGGTGTTTCATTGACTGAGTTTTTTTGTGTGTTTTTTTGGGGTTGGTGGCCTTTTGTTTTGGCTCTTCTAACCCTATTTTTTAGATTCTAGAAGGCTATGGTGTGGATGTAGAGTGGAATCTAGAACCCTATAGAAAATTTTATTTGTTTCTTATAAAATGCATTACTAGCATTATTATTTTGTAGAGTCTAGGCATTTTGTTCAACCTGTAATGGTGTATAAGTAGATTTTATATGTAAATCCTTGCTTTCCAAAGGCTAAATTTAAATGGTATGTTTAACTACCTTGACAATCTATTGAATGCAAAATATACTTACCAACAAACCATTCTCAAATATAATATTAAGTCGTTGCAACAATCCTTTTGTTTTTGAAATTGTGTATCTAGAAAATATAAATGTAAATATTTTGTATTCTATGGGTAAGAGCTTTAGCATCTTCCCTTATTGCCCATCTTTCATTGTAGGTACTTAAAACTATGAAGGATCTTTACCCATATACTAATCCTTCAATAATTGATACACTACATTTGTATTATTGTGGGAGCCTAGATACCTTGGTTTGAATTGTCATTTCCTTTATATAAACAAATGAAGTCCATCAACAAAACAGCAACAACAAAACAAAAGAAAACCAAAATAGGGTCCAAGGCCCACAAAACTACTAGATATTTTTTAGGACCTTTGTAGTTTCCACATTTTCTAAGAAATTAGAATGTCTTGAGTTCATAAATGATATTCAACATTCCAACCCTATTTTTTAGATTAGAGAAGGTTATGGTGTGGATGTAGAGTGGAGTCTAGAACCTTATAGAAAATGTTATTTGTTGCTTATAAAATACATTACTAGCATTATTGTTTTGGAGAGTCTAGGCATTCTGTTCAACCCAGAATGGTGTATAAGTAGATTTTATATGTAAATCCTTGCTTTCCAAAGGGTAAAACTGTTAGAGTAAAAAGGTATCTTATGTTCACTTATTAATTAAATCATTATTGATTTAATTGATTAAAGTCACCTCTTTACTTCTTATTCACTTAAGCTAAACTTTAGGCATGCAATAATTAAATCCTT
>MU225494.1:377401-391587 GCA_018584345.1 Thuja plicata | reverse complement strand
CTTATTCACTTAAGCTAAACTTTAGGCATGTAATAATTAAATCCTTACTAATTATTCATGCAACCTAGGTTTCTCCACCATCTTGGTGTTCGATCTCCTTTATAAGGATTGATCCCTTTGTATTTTTCACACTCTCTCTGAATGAACACTTTGTCTTTCAGAACATTTTCATATCCAAGCTTCTCTTTTGTGACAGGTTTTTTGCATGTAGCGGATCTTCGTGGTTGAATTCTATGAATTCTAACAAAAACTTATAGGTATATTCAACTACCTTGACAATCTATTGAATGCAAAATATACTTACCAACAAACCATTCTCATATATAATATTAAGTTGTTGCAACAATCCTTTTTCTTTTGAAATTGTGTATCTAGAAAATATAAATGTAAATATTTTTATTCTATGGGTAAGAGCCTTAGTATCGTCCCTTATTTCCCATCTCTCGTTGTAGGTTCTTAAAACTATGAAGGATCTTTACCCATCTGCTAATCCTTCAATAATTGATATGCTACATTTATATTATGGTGGGAGCCTAGATACCTTGGTTTGAATTGTCATTTCCTTTATATAAACAAATGAAGTCCAATGAAACAACATAAAAACAAAAGAAAACCAAAATAGGGTCAAGGCCCACAAAACTACTAAAGATTTTTTAGGACCTTTGCAGCCTCCACAATTTCCAAGAAATTAGAATGTCTTGATTTCATGAATGATATTCAATATTCTAACCCTATTTTTTTAGATTGTAGAAGGTTATGATGTGGATGTAGAGTGGAACGTAGAAGCCTATAGAAAATGTTATTTTTTGCTTATAAAATGCGTTACTAGCACATTTTGGAGAGTCTAGGCATTATGTTCAACCCAAAATGGTGTATAAGTAGATTGCTTAAGTAAATCCTTTTTTTCCAAAGGATAAAACTTATATGTATGTTCAACTACCTTTACAATCTATTGAATGCAAAATATACTTACCAACAAACCATTCTCATATATAATATTAAGTTTTTGCAACAATCCTTTTGTTTTTGAAATTGTGTATCTAGAAAATATAAATGTAAATATTTTTGATTATATAGGTAAGATCTTTATCATCTTCCCTTATCCATATCTTGATGTAGGTTCTTAAAACTATGAAGGATCTTTACCCATGTACTAATCCTTTAGTAATTGCTATGCTATATTTGTACTATGATGGGGGCCTAGATTCCTTAGTTTGAATTGTCATTTCCTTTATTATATCATGTGTGCTATTTTATCCTATTATTACCTACCTTAAGACTTGAGAACTCTGCCCTTGAGCTTTTATCCACAATCTATTAACTTGTAAAAGGAGAAGGAAGCATCAAATATGTTGTTACTTTCAACCCCTTTGACAAGCTTGATTAGAAATTAATAGTGCAAGTAAATTTAAGTTAAATGATATAAAACAATCAAAGAAACAATATTAAATACTCTAAAAATTAGTTTTCCTATCCCTAAATAAGCTCAAGTTCCTACATTCTGATTGAAATGATTAAAACTCTAACACCGTCTTAGCAACCAAACTCTACTTGGTAAGAAATTAGGAATGATCTATAAGGTAAAGAATAAAAAATCAGTAGACCAATTCATACAACATGCTAATAGCCACATGAATGAACTATCATTTAAAATAAGTATAAAAGAAACCAAACTATTGATGTATGCATATTCTCAAATACCTAGGGCAACATAAGGAAAACAAAAAATCTCTTTAGACTGAAGTGGTTGTTCTACTCTCAATTAATGTATTCCAACTTGGGTATGCAATGCTTAACTACTCCTATTCTCCTCTTTCCATTTGGGAAGGCTTGCCTGGATGAGTCTATTGTTACTAAAAATAATAGAAAAACTCAAACTAGAGATGACCCAAGAGTGAACCTTTAGGATTATTGGAGCAAGTCAAGCAACCATTGTTCATTCCAATGATCATTGATCAATGGTTGGATTACTACTAGGGGTTAGCTAGTCTTTTTTTGATTCATGGAGGTGAATATTTTATGACATCTACCTTGGATATGATACAAAAAAATTTGCATGGGTAGTTATCTTATTGTGTGGATAACGGTAACTTAAGCTAATCATCATATCAAAGGGTACGCTGGTAGCCACTTATAGCACAATGGTGATCGATTCCATGTGCTACTTAGGTTGGGAAGAATATAATTGACTATATCAGTAAGGTCATTAGGTGATATATGTCAAAATTCTTCCTAGATGGACAAACTCATCAACGATGGCAGTTGGAATCGACAGGGTTAATAGATGTAAATTTTCTCATAAGCTCATATAACCCTTGGGTTGAAAGATAGAACCCCAATGTAGTATGGGATACATCGAATCCTCTACCTAGTTGACCAATTCATATGGACTCATCTTTGCCAGTGTAAAAGACTAAGAAATGGATGGGACCCACAATGTAGTACAAAATACACTAACATGCCTTTTCTATTGGGATGTACTAGAATAGGATGGGAGTGATCCATCCTCTCCCTACATATATATCATACACTTATATTGTGCCTAACCCTATTGGATGGACCCATGATGTAGTATGATATGCATCGAAGCCTATTCACAGTTGAGATTTGATCAAGACAGTAATGTTTCAAGCCAATATAGGTTGTTCTAGAGATAGTTTGTATGGTCCTCTTGGATGGGGTGGACGAGGAAGTGGTTCACATAGTTAGGATTGTTGCACCCCATGAAGATGCAAAAGAGAACCTAGACGATCAGGATGATCAACATGACCTTTCTCACGTAGATGTAGGTGTTTCCACCCAACCTGGGAACTCAATCTGCAAGCACACCTTCACACACGAGAGAAGAAACACAAATGGATACTATTTCACCAAAGAGGAAAATGTATTGAGATAATTTACAAATTTTCAAAGTATTTTCGTAAATAGGCAAGAGGTAAGAGAATTGAGGGTACATTAAATACCATGTGTCCCAACCAGATGAGGGAGTAGGTAGAGTAGGTAGGAGTACAACTACCTCCAACTCAACTCCAAATACTAATGCAATATAAAACATAGATAAATAATAATTATCTAACTATTGATGATCCCTAAGTAAACTTAAGATTTAGTAATATTTACTTTCACACTCCACCTTAAGTGCAACTAAGGAAAAAATGCAATATGATAATGGTGGTGTGTCCCAAAAACTAGTCCATGTTAGGTGTTGATGCAATTCAATCTCTCACAAATGGAGAAAAGGAGAAAACCATGGGGCAAAACTCCTCTCCATAAAATAGATAATGTAAATAAACATAAGTGATAGAATGAGTTATGTATGGAGGTCTCTATTGGCAAGTTGACACTCAAGGTGTATATTTCTTATTTTGTGTTGCCATTATGGCAACAAAGTCATATGAAGTTTTGTCAAGTAAACTTGGAAGACAAAAATGGCTAAGTATAGAAGACAGAATAGAACAGAGATATGCAGTCGATCAGAGCACCAGCGCACGTATGTACGATCGAGTCAAGATATGTGCATTCATACTTAATCTCTATGATATGTTTTTGTGCTTACCCTATACACGCATGGTACGGAATGACAGTACGGAAAAGTTACAGGAAGATTAAGTGCACTAACAGTTCAGAAAATAGAGTATGGAGCCGACCTTAGTTTCTTGATTAGCGTATAATATTTTGTTTTGTAAAGGCTATGCGCCTAATGTAATAAGTCTGTAATTATGTCTTAATCATTCATGTAAACACACTTAAACCAATTTGTTTGGAAGCATTGTGTATGTTGTTTTTGGGCCGACTAAGGTCTTGTTTTTAGTCGCGTCTATTCAGGCATGTATATATACTAGACATGAACTTTTGTATTAGTGTGTCGATGAAAAAGAAGCAGAGAAGATATTCAGAAGATCAATATGAGAAAGCCAGTATGAAGTAGAAGTCTACAAGAGATTAAAGCATCAGCGCATAAACAGAAGTGATCAGACAACAATGTCATTACAACAGTTCATTTTTGATATAGTGTATATCAGTTATCTGAAGGTTGTAGCCTTCATCTTATTGAGTAGTGAGCTTTGACAGTGAGCCAACCACCTCTAACAGGGTTTTGTAAAGACTCCTAACAGGGTCATTGTACTTGAATTGTAAAGACTGCTCCTAACAGGGCAAAGGAAGTTTAACAGGTTCATTATACTATACAATCATTTGTGGGTACTAATTCCCACCGGGGTTTTCCTCTGATCAAGGTTTCCCCGTAATCATATCTTTTGTTATGAGTTATTATTTTATGCTTCATTTTTTATCTATTTGATTCAAGTTTAAAGTTTCTGAATTATAATTAATAGACAAACACTGATTCACCCCCCCCTCCTCTCAGTGTTTCTAACAATTCGTATCAGAGCTCTGGTCCTCTGAAATAAATTTTAACCACTAGAGGAGATCATGGATTCAGCAGAAGCAAAACATCTGAAAAAGAATCTTGAAGCAGCCCTTGAAGATCTTGACAGATCTGAAAAAGAAAATGAAGAAATAAAACTGAAGGTCGATGGCTCCCAAATGCTTATCAAGAAATTAAGAAAAGATTTTAAAGATTGCTCCACAAATGATTTGGGAAAATGGACAAAAAGATGAATGAAGAGAACATGTCTTTGAAAGATAAGATTGAAGATCTGAATGAACAACTTACAGATAGCCTAACAACTATTGAAGAAAAGACCAAAGAGAGTAAACAATTAGATGATGAACTTATGCAAACAAACATGAAAATCTTGGAGTTGGAAAACACAAGAAATAGATAGAATCTGAATTAACAGAAGCAAAAGATAAGATTGATAAACTACACACAAGTTCTGATCTAATTCAACCACAACTTTATGCACAGAAGCTAAAAGGTGATACTATTGGTGTTGGATACAGTGTAGCTCAAATTGAAATCAATTCAATGCAAGAAAGAAAGAAAGCACAAGAGACATCTACTGAAGTAAAGAAAATTGAGAATCTTGTAGAGGCTAAAACAGAACCACCTAAAGATGAACTCAAGCAAGTTAACATAACTTGTTATGCTTGTAACAAGCATGGAAACTTGGCAAGAGATTGTAAACAAGTAAGACCTTTCAATGGTTATTGTTATTCCTGTAATAAATTTGGTCATAGGGCTATTCACTGTAGAACAAGCCAAAGAAATCATTCACAACAGAGTCAAATAAATATGAATCAACACAATCAGGAATCAACCTCAGAGAAACTATCAGAACATTACATGTTAGATAGGTAATTACAATGGACACACAGCCAAGCAGTGCAGCATGATAAACAATATCAATAGACCTCTAATCATTTCTCACTCATGTGGCAAAGCTGGACACATGTCAAGGTTTTGTAGATCCATAACTCAAAAACAAGAGAATCCTAAAGAATCATTATTTGAGGAATCAAGTGAAGTCAAATTTGTAAAAGCTACAGAAGATTCAGGTAAAATATGGGTTAAAGTAAAGAAAGATAATGATGAGAACAAGGTATTAGATGCATCCATAGTGGATGCACCTTCTACTTCTGGTTAGGTGACCCTCATGATCTTAGGGGGAGCTATTCTAGCTTTGAACCCCTGCGTGGCTGGTATACTCACCTCTGAGTATCTGCCTATGGATTCATGTATTTGGTGATGAAACGAGGATGTATGCATATACACATAGTTTGAACTTGGACAGAAGCAAATATTGAAATTCTCTATGTAAACCGCTTTACAGCAATGAGCATTAAATTCAATGACCTTTTATATAAGACAATAAAAGATCTTTAACCCTCACTTTGCATTCGACATTGAGCACAAGAGATCTTAGCATCAAAGCATCTACATATAACCGTTGGTTGGTTAGCAAGGCGAATCAAAGTTGAAACGGAACCCTAGCGGAGGCGTCATTTCAAAATTACTGGAAACCCTACTTAAGCAAGTATCAAGTAAGTTATGGCTACTCCTACAGTGTTCAACATCTCTGAGAAGAAGAGATGTGTGTTTAAGAAGCATCCATTTAAGTCTGTACTAGATGATGTAGAAGGGGCATTCTCTAAGACTCTGCTAGGAGTCATGCATGTAGAAGACATTCACACATACATCTATTGCAAGAAGGAAACCGTTGGGGATAACAACATAGCAACTCTTATGGCATCAATGATGAAACCATATTATTCATTCAAGGATGAATACGTGCATCTCACTGATAACCCTATCTTTGAGTATTCAAACGCGCATGAGTTCTATGAACCAGAATGGGTCAAAATCTTACTTAGTAGGATACATGATGATTTGTATTGGATTGGTGAAGTTCCTGTCTGGATCACTGCTAATCTTATTCACGAGATGGCCAGACTTCCTAAGGTTGGACCAGTTCTTCCCACTGGTAAAGATGTCAAGAAACGGGTTGAACAAGCATGCTCATCCATAAGTTATAGGTGCGGGATGACTATTAATCCCATTATGGAAGAAGACATCAAACTTCTCACAATGATACTTGGTTACAAGTTTCAGCACACAAGTAGGCTAAATAGTGTGTCTGCAGCTACTATCCTGGCAGCAATAAGGATGGATAAAGATAACACTCAGTATAACCTCTATGAGATATTGCGCGTGCAACTAATTGAGAACATTAGGGCTATCAAGCATGACAAGAGCAAAATATTCAGATTTGGCTCTTTGATTATCTACCTATACTTCCACATTGTTGGTAAAGTCTCTAATATTTACCTAGACAGGAGCAAACCCACTATGTCTCAAATATCACTAAAGGCTACATCAAAGAGCAGTGTTAAGGATTATATGGACATTGAGATCAAAACATTCAGGATCAAGATGTAGAAGAGGTTCAGAATACAGGATAAAATAGTTGATAAGTACAAAGACACCATATGTTTCATGGTGGAAATTGACTGTACTTGCATGGAAGTAGTTCAGCCAAGAACCAAATAGATTCATCCACTTGGCTATGAATTTGAAGAACATGTGTTGGAAGGATAAGCACAAGTTATTTTGTCTGCGCCTAAAGATCCAAATGAACCAAGATGGGGCACATACAGAGAGAAAACAAATCAAGTTGATTATGTCTTATACAGTGCAGATAACAAGAGGAAGGCATCAAGGATTACATCCAATATCCTTAAAGTTCATGGGGTCACACAAGAAGACCTAGATAAAGCTAGGGAAGCTAAGATTGCAAAAGAACTCAAGAAAACTCCTGCAGAAGTAAAAATAGAAAAATTGGATGACATTCCCAAGAAGAAGAAGAAGAAATCTGATGAAGGTACATCTGCGCCATCAACCACTATTGACTTGGATTCCTCTCCACCATCAGTACCAAGCAAGATGACCAGAAGAAGGAAGCAAGTTCCCAAAAGTCACCCATCCTCAAGGACAACAAGGAGCAAGGTAAAGAACATTCAAGACCCTCCCGAGGTAGGATTTAGACCTAGTCTGACAGTCTTAAGGAACATAATTATTAATGAAGATAGACTAGACTCTATTAAGAATGTCTATGACAAATACCAAGAGAAAGATAAATCAGAAATTCATTCTATGATCATCTCTCATATGATCAAGTTTAAGAGGTCAGTATTGGAACTCAAGACAGTCATACCAGACAAATTATGTAACATACTTGACCTATTGAAAAGGCAAGAAATTGAAGAGGATATGAGGATAAGAGAAGAAACATTAGACAGTCTTCTCCCTATTTTCTCACATGATGAGAAAGCTATATTGTTGGATTTGGTAAAACCTCATCTCAGAACCAAAACAAGAACTCTTCACATTATGAACAAAGAGTATGAATTGGTTGGTGAAGACACTCAGAAATCATTTGAGTGAGTATTTCTAGATAGACATATGTATCCATCAACGGTGCCTACAAAAAAGGTGACTTTAGTCCCTCCCAAACAGGTTAAAGAACTAGTGATTCCAAATGTGCCTATGACAGGTCTATGGGATTCAGCGCCCACAGTTTCAACCCCTTCTGATACACCCAAAGATTCAAAAGAAACTATTGTGATCGATGATGCTAAGATATCTATGATAGCTTCTGACAATGACATGAACAATTTTGAAAAAGCATTTGTCAGTACTGAAGATACAGAGAAGGTATGCACAGACAATACTTCCTTACAACAAGATGAAGCTCCTCCTAAAGATTCAACAGAATTGAATAAAGAGGAAGACAATCAATCTAATGAATCACCTATTTTGAAGATCCCAGTAAAAAGTGAGTGTATAGATACTAATCAAAATGCTATATTCACTCCATCCATTCAACCATCAACTTCATTGTTGTCAAGTTTGACTCCTGACTCAGCAAGCCTAGATGCATGGGGAGAAGAAGATTTGATCAAGATCAGTGTCTTAGCTATGGAGAAAGCCAAAGAAAAACAAGTTATGAGAAACCCTCTCTTTTTGGAGTCAGTAAACATCTTGAATGACCTAGTACCAACAGATAAGAAAGTGGCTAAAATTCAGTCAGTTAATGATGTAGATAGCATCCTAACAAGCTTCAAGGCACACTTCACAAGTTTAGTAGACTCAACTACTAGAACTGCAGAGGAAAAGTATAAAAAGGAAAGATTGAATGAATTGGTAAAGAAATTCTCTTTAGATCTCAATTCATTGAAGATTGGTCAGACTATTCTAAAAGAGTTGGCATCAAAAGGTAGGAAAGTAATAGCAAATTGCATGGACAGAGGCAAACTCACTTCTGAGCACATCAAGAAGATTGAGGAGGAAGATATCTTGGTTGATAACATAAAGCAATCGGTTGAAATATCATCCAAAGACATCAATATATGCAACAATATCTATCAAGGGAAGATAGACAAGATTGAAAAAGCTAAAATGGAGATCAATAAGATAAGGATCAGGTAGACTCAACTGAGAAATGCACTTGCACCCTCCTTAGTTGTTTTGAAAAAGAACATCAAACAGATAGATGCAACCATTGCCACCTATGATCAAGGACCCTACATGGATCTAACAAAGATGGAGAAGATTACATAGGCCTTATGCACCCATCTTCAAACAGTTGATGCACTGAAGGCATTCTGGCAGCAAGAGATCAAAAATCTTCAGATTGCTTATCCAGATGTATACTTGGAGTAAGTACCCAGAGACTTATAATTTTGACACCTTTGTCATTAATGTCAAAGGGGGAGTAATGTATGTATGTATATAAGGATTATGTTATATAGCCAAAGTTATAATATAAATTTTTTTGTTGTTAAGTCAAAGTTTAAAAACAACTTGGCCACATTCCTTTGTTGCCATTACTGAAAAAGGGGGAGATTGTTGGAAAGTTGACACTCAAGGTGTATATGACTTATTTTGTGTTGTCATTATGGAAAAAAAGTCATATGAAGTTTTTTCAAGTAAACTTGGAAGACAAAAATGGCTAAGTATAGAAGACAGAACAGAATAGAGATATGTAGTCGATCAGAGCACCAGCGCACGTACGTACGATCGAGTCAAGATATGCACGTTCATACTTAAGCTCTATGATATGTTTTTGTGCTTACCGTATACATGCATGGTATGGAATGACAGTACAAAAAAGTTACAGGACGATTAAGTGCACTAACAGTTCAGAAAATAGAGTATGGAGTCTACCTCAGTTTCTTGATTAGCGTATAATATTTTGTTTTGTAAAGGCTATGTGCCTAATGTAATAAGTCTGTAATTATGTCTTAATCATTCATGTAAACACACTTTATCCAATTTTTTTGGAAGCATTGTGTATGTTTTTTTTGGGTCGACTAAGGTCTTGCTTTTAGTCACGTCTATTCAGGCATGTATATATACTAGACATGCACTTTTATATTAGTGTGTCGATGAAAAAGAAGCAGAGAAGATATTCAGAAGATCAATATGAGCAAGCCAGTATGAAGTATAATTCTACAAGAGATTAAAGCATCAGCGCATAAACATAACTGATTAGACAATAGTGTCATTACAACAGTTCATTTTTGATATAGTGTATATCAGTTATCTGAAGGTTGTAGCCTTCATCTTATTGAGTAGTGAGCTCTGGCAATGAGCCAACCACCTCTAACAAGGTTTTGTAAAGATTCCTAACAGGGTCATTGTACTAGAATTGTAAAGACTGCTCCTAACAGGGCAAAGGAAGTTTAATAGGTTCATTACTAGTACAATCATTTGTGGGTACTAATTCCCACTCGGGTTTTCCTTTGATCAAGGTTTCCCCGTAATCATATCTTGTGTTATGAGTTATTGTGTTATGCTTCATTTGTTATCTATTTGATTCAAGTTTAAATTTTTTGAATTATAATTAATAGACAAACACTAATTCACCCCCCCCTCTCAGTGTTTCTAACAGTCTCAACACCATTACCTTCCAAAAACTACATCCATTACGAAGATACAAATGATGTCACCCCCATATGAGGAAATATGAGAGAATATGTAGCCCCCCGTAATGAATAATCACCTACAAGAATGGTAATTGTTTGAAGACAAAACAAGATTCGTGATATGGAAATAGGCAAGCTAACTAGAAGTTAGAGATGAAATTCACAAACAAAATACCTAAGATCTCTGCAAAACAAAATGATAATAACCTCTGCAAAAAAGTACATTGTAAAACTTGCATTCTAATATTCTCTAGAAAAGAGCAAAATATATCATTATATAGGCATTATGTATGCCAAAATTAAGGATTTAGAATACATCCAAATTCTCACAGGAATGACCAAAATAATAAGAAGTTTTAACTTATACTAACCTCCTAATAATTTTTATAATATGTTTTCGAGTGTGAAAAAAAATGAAGGCCAATATTGGACCAGAATGATACTCTTCAGGGGAAATTAACCGCTTCAGCTCAAGGATTATGATACCCCTTCATTCTCATAGAGTTGGTCTACTTTGTTGGAATCTTTTTTACCTGGAAGGCCTGAAATTTTCACTTCTACTTGAGATTATGTGTAATTTATTCCATATGAAACTACATATTGAGTTGGTTCTTGCAAAACAAATGTCTTGTTGTAGTTGTATTAATGCTCTGCATTCGATAACCCTTGTTTTAATTCTAAAGCATCAAATTTGATGACCTTGTGTGAGAAGTATGGATACATTTGGAGATGTCAGGTATAATGGCCATTTTACTACATTAGTTTGATATAAAAGTGGAAATAAATCCTCAACTACACTGTAAGACATATGTGGACTCAATGTTAGAATTTAGGGTAAACTATACTTTGGGGTGTATGCCTCAATCTGGGTTACTCTTTTTTACAACAATGATAGTTTTAAATTTCTAGCATTGAAAGAATATTATTTTTGTAGCAGTAGTATTTTCAGGCATCGTCTAGGTCCATTCCTTTCCATTAGTGATACTAAATCTGGACCATAAAAATTTTCATAAGAAGAAATTTTGGGTTTTTGTAGTAAATTATATAAATATTTCATGCATATTTTAGTGCCAAGACTTATGCAAGTCTTTTTGTTGATCCCGAGTTTGACTCCTTGAAGCCTTGTGAAGTCCTAGCCAAAGTCTAAGTCTAGCTTCTATACGTACAATAACTTGGATTGAATATAGGCACCTCTCATGCCAATATTGCACTAATCTCACTTTCAATATGGACTAAAAATATTTTACTTGAAGAGACATTTCAATTTAGATAGAATCATTTTTTGAGATAAAATTTGATCTAAGTTTATATCATTCTCATGAAGTTTTAATAGAGACAGATCAACACAAACCTTTTCTTATAAAGGTCTAAAATAAAGTGGCAATTTGTGCAGAACTTACAATGCTCTTACAGTGTTTTCTACTTTATAATAATGCCTACTTTGAAAGACATTAGTCTCCATAAATCAAAAAAGCCAATCTAAATATGTATCCAAGAGTAAATAAAAAAGGAGACATTAAGTTTGCATTATAATATAATATATTTCCAGCCCAACCAACATAGAAGAAACATCACTCGACTGTCTCAATAAGCCAAGCAAGAGGATGACCTATTCCAATAATTTCACTCGACAGTCTCAATAATTTCTAGCTCTCCTCTCTAAGAATGACCTATTCCACAAATTGATCTCTACCTTCCAAGATTCTCAATCTCTTCCTTCCAAGATTCAACACTCTCCCATTAATTCCCTTCCATTCCTCCTCTCTATCCTGTACAAAATATTTTCCTTACATTTGCATAGTTTGGAAGTAGTTCAATGGAATTGCCAACTTCCCAACTATCTTCAAACTAACAATTATTTTATAAATCTTTAGTAAACTCATAGTTTACTTATTTAATATCTATTATTTACATTCACTCACCCCTTTCTTGTTTTACTTTTACCAAATGAATTACCTCTCAATGTAAATATCTTCCTCCATATTATTAATTAATAGTTTTTGATTAAGGTAGAAACATGTTTGTAAGGGGGCCCAAAACCTTGTACACAAAAGGAACTTAAGATAGAGCAATATGAGTTCCCAAGACAAAACAGAACATCCAAAGCCTAAGAGAAGCACACTCACTGAAAACACAGAAAAAACACTCCCAACTCGCTACAAAAATGAAACATTAGAGAGAAACAACGAGAAGAGAGAGAACTATCCTTTCGTCCCCTTCTTATGGAACCGAAGGGTCATGTAAAAAGAAGAAGAAGACCTCTCAATTTTTTTTCCTTTAAAAGTGACCCAACCATCTTCAACTTTTGAAGACTCATCCTTTCAGCACAAAGAATCCAAAACTGAATCTTCTAGTGACACTTTCAACACAGGGCCAACTTTAACCCCAACCAAATTTTTATCAGTCAAAGGATATTCTGAACTAGAGTTAGCATGATCCAATACTCTAGTAGTACCATCCAAACCAGCGCCCCAAAGTCCCACCAGCAACAACAACCAGCGGAGAAGGAGCAGGTTCAGCTCCAGCATGCACATAACCACCTGCAACAACAACCAATAGAGAAAGAGAAGAAGTAGCTCCAGCAGACACAAAGACAAGACCAACAACCACCATAGACCCAGAAGGGGCTACTAGAGGATGAAAAAAATCATCCTTCTTCCCAGGCTTAGAGGATCTTTTCAGAACTATGTAATGTTGTGTGGAATCACCCTTCCACCAAGAGGGATAAAATTTCTTTTTCTTGAAATCCAAGCCACATTGGGCTGAAATGTGGCTAGTCTTAAAACATTTACAAAATTTTAAGGGAATACCCTCATAGTCAAGTTGTTGGATCCAAGATTCTAAGGTTGATTCAATTTTGATTTCAGCTGGGAGACCCTTTGAAGTGTCAAGTTCAACTAAAATTCAAGCAAAAGTGGAATGATATATGTTGAAGGAATCGTGATCCAACAACAAAAAATCCTCCAAAGCCCCACTCACTTCCTCAAGGATGTAATCTTTCCAGAGATGAAGAGGGAGGTTGGGGAGTCTAACCCATATAAGGATCTTACTGAAGACTTCAGATGAAGGATTAAAATCCGGGTGTCAAGGCTTTACCATAAACATAAATTTATCATCCTCCTAGCAAAAAAAGTGATCACACGGGATCTTAGTTCTATCCTCGGCAAAATCAAACTTTGCAATGAAAAACTTATTTTCCATAGGAAAGATGTGAACAATACCTGATAGCAATGGTTCCCATTTACTATTATTAATTAATAGTTATTTTAACATCACACATAGTTATTTTATATAACTTTATTTATTCATTATGAATATATGTAACCTTATGATTATATCCTTGTATATATATAAACATATGCATATGTGTGCACCCCTATTCCTATGTATATATATACCTATATATTTATTTCATACATAGTAATTAAAATAATGTACTTACATTAGTGCATTATTTTCAAAGTATTTTAATATCGCATTTAGATTATTTACTCATACAAGGAGCACTAAATGACACTTCTTTTCATTAATCATACGAAAAACATCAAATCTAATCCTAGACATAAAAGGATCACAATCACATAGTACCAATTCATGAACAAGTCATAAAGATAAATCATTCCAAGAAAGGAAAGAAAAACCGAGCTAAGACAACAAAGTTAACACATCCGCAAAACATAATATCATCAAGCCAAGATTAACATACTCAGGACTAAACCATCAAGAGAACCCAACCCAGGTGTGAAGGTTCATAAAGAAAAGGATAAAGGTTTATGATTTTTGCGAGAACCTTGGTA
>MU225494.1:353162-369646 GCA_018584345.1 Thuja plicata | reverse complement strand
CCTGTTAGGAGTCTTTTACAAATAACCCTGTTAGGGGTGGTGGACTCACTGTCCAAAAGCTCACTGCTTGATGGTGAAGGCTATAACCTTCTGTATAACAGATATGCACTATATCTGATGATGAACTGTAGAGTGGACCTGTTGTCTTGATCAGTTCCAGTGTATTGCAATCTTTCACTTCTTCTTCACATAGACTCTTGATGAATGAACCAACTCTGATAATATGCTCTGTACATCTTTCTTCTCTTTTCGTATCATTCACACTTAGCGTATCACATTTGACTTGCTATAAGTATCTTACTCAAAGTATAAGATCATGGGACCTGTTAGACAACTCTTCATAACATCCTTGTCGGCTCTACTAAGCATGCAAGCATAATTACAACTGCGCAAGTCTAAACTGAATAGACGTGACGCTTCACTTAGTCGGCCTCACCAAATTAACTCTAACTTTGCAATCTTCTTGAAACACATTTGGCACCTTTAGATTAGTATCATCAACTCATAACTAATCATGAATATACACACGCATATCCTGAAAATAGGTGCAACTCAAGAAACATGTTATATACGTCGGCCCTAAATAGTTACACTTCCAGAACTGTAACTGCCAATAACATAATTACATAACTTTACTGAAACATCATATCTGGGTCTGCGTGTATGAACATAACATAATAAACATGTCAACAACATGTATCTATCCATGCAAGTCTTCATATCATCATTATGATAAGTACATTCAGAATTGCTACTATGTATTATATGTTGTCATCTATGACAAACATACAATCAATCAACTGCTCAGAATCAAATCTCCAGCAGAAATTAATTCCACCATCCTGCAATGCAGATTTAACAGCTAGAATAACATCTTACACATAAGATTTAGCCAAAAAAACTTTAAACTCAACAATTCTTGCAATGGGAAAGATCTCATTTTCCAACCAGTGATTCTGAAGTAGTTTATAACGAAAACCCTCATCATATACTTCATTAGGAAGTATTTTGACAATAATTATATAAACAAAATCAACATCGATAGACAAGTCCATTACCACAGTAAGAAAATGGGATGCTATCTCAATTGGCAAAGCATTTGAATTCGTTGACAACCATTCAATTCCAAGCAAAGTTTTCACAACTACCTCTATGTGAGCACAGGAGAGATGAAAAACAATACTTAATTTAACAGAATCATAGGCAAAGTAATTGTAAACTTCCCACTGGCGTCGCATGAGTGAAACCTTGTATTTCATCTTAATTACCAAAACACCAACACAATGCATATAAAGACAACAAGCAAGTGAATAATGCCCAAGTAAATCAATAAACCCATCAAATAGGAGGCGTTTAAGGCCTATCAGAGTTTAAGGAAATTAATTGTGGTTGAGATTCAAAGTTAAACCTAGTATATGAATTGGTCTATGGGAAGGAAGCTAGATTTCCTTTGAATAACTTGCTTCTAGTATACAAGTTTTTCACAAAGGAACAACTTGAGGATGTTAATTTCATGGAAGAAAGGTTACCACAATTAGAAAAATTGGAATAAGTTAGGAGAGAGGCTCAACAAAAAAATATCAAGAAACAACAAGTCAAGGTTTTTCATGACAAGAGATCACGTAACAAAATATTTAAGGAGATTGGGTGTTGAAATTGAATGCTAAGGATCAAGACAAAGCCAAACATGGGAAATTTGAAGCACTTTGGCTTGGACCATATGTCATTATGGAAAAGGGGGGAGAAAACACATATTTCCTAAAGAGTACTAATGGAGAAATTTAGGAGCTCCTAGTGCATGGGAAATATTTGAAACACTTCTTCTCTTGATGAAAAACAAGGAGTATTTCTAACCTTTAGAATAGATTTTTCTTTGTTTTTATTTTGGATTTTTCTTTCTATTTGTTTAATAATAATCTAATGGTCTGCTTCTCCAGAGATAACTAGGATCTCACTATGTCCACATAGGAACACATGTCCCCAGAAAGAGCCACTGTTAGAATATAAATTTTCCATTTAGATTGCATTTCTTTAATCTTGTTTTATTATAAAGATTATGTGTTTTTCTTAATATTTTTCGTATGTTACCACACATTTTATCATAAGAATAGTTATTGTTGGTTTTCCATGTGCAGGATTGAGTGAGTGCCCAATGTCAAGAAAAAAGATACTCCGGGTAATTCAATTTTTTTTCAAACGAAGCAAATATTTTATCTGAAATGAAATATATAAAGAGTGTTTATTGTCGAAGTAAGGAGTCAAAAAATAAAAATGTTCCATAATCACAAATAAATAGGGGGAAATGGGGTTCCCTTGTTGCAACCCATTAGTGACTTTGAAGAAACCATACAATGATGGACATTCACCAAGATAGAGTAATGAGGTCTTCAAATGCATTCTTTCATTGTACTCATCCATGAGGAACAAAATCCAAATATCCTCATCATTTTAAGTAAACAAGTCTCAAAGTATGTGATCATAATCTTTAATAATCTCAATCTTTATTAGCATGCCTTTCATTCTATCTAAAATAATAGATTGGATCACTTTCATAGAAATAATGATGTTCTCCATTATATCTCTCCTCACGGTGAACCCATTTTGTTCCTTTGATATTATTCTTCCCAATAAAAATTTCAATCTATTTTCCAAGGCTTTAGACACTATTTTATATATGGTATTACACAATGATATCATTCGATAGTAATCAAATGATTTTCTTATTGGTCTCTTAGGAATGAGTAATCCTTATCAACATATTCAAAACATTATTCATGTTGCACGTGTTAGACATTTACTAGATGATTTCTCTCCAAAAATAAGGGATACTCCTACTTCACAACATAAAGATAGTAAGTATGATGTTATTCCTACTCCCATTCATATACCTCAACAATCTACATCACAACCTATCCAACATGATCAAGGATTTAGTGACCATATCCCTAAAGATCCTTCTAATCCTCCACAAGCTAACATTGTCTCTCAACTAAGACCACCTTTCAACATTCTCTTGCCTAAACCATCTCATAATCCTTCACCTTATGATGACCATAAAGCTTTGGCTAGAAGAATCTATCTACATATCAAATATCTTCTAGGATACAATTTCATTATCAAATCCATTACAACCCACATACTTACAATGGTGAATTTTCATGTTCCATTCATTATTCTAATACACATTCTCTTTGTGATTGTGTTGAATTTAGGAAATTTGTTCAAGACTCGATCAATATATGTCTTCTTCTTTTAACACCAAATATTATACATTTTCTGCATATCAAACATATACCTTATCCATACATTTCCTATTATAATACTCCTCATTATGCCATGTTCTTTTCATAATGAGAACTAAGGGAATCCTAATAGAATTATTTATCTCACTCTATAAATTGGGGGCAAGAGACCATTTGCTTCTTTCTTTCTTTCTTTCTTTAGGGGTCCATTTTCTCCCTTTGTTAGCATGTTTCTTTCATATAGATATCCTTGAAATATATGCATTTGTTGTTTTACATAAGGATATTGACATCCTGAGTTGCAACCTTATGTATGCTAGTCAAATAATATCTTTTATACATAAGAAACCATTTAGGGAGTTTATTATGTCTTCCCTTTCTTTTTCTCTTCTCATTCAATGTATCCAATATCCTTTCTTCCTTTACATCTTTTATGGTATGATATCCTTTCTTGCATGAATTTGTTTCCTTCACACAAGTTGCAACTTTATGCTTGAAGGTGTTTGTCTATCCTAAAGGATCTATCACTTAGGGTATCTATTGGGTGAATCTTTCCCATATTCCTTTCTTTCAAAGGATCCTTTATCTCTTTGTTTTTCAGATTTTTATACTATGATGTTCTCTCATGTACAATTATTTTGTTTTGAATCTTTCTCTTTGGTGAGATTGGTATCTTCCTTACAATTTATTTCTTTCTTGTAAGTGCATATCTTGTATACTTAGGTTGACCACTAAGTTGACATAAGGTGGCATCCTTCTTTTTTCATCTCTTTGGATTTTTTATTATTTAATGATGGTACATCCTTTTTGGCATGAGATCCTTTTTTCATGCAAAATACTAACATCTTTGCTTAAGAATAATTTCATTCCTCAAAGGGCTTGCCTTTCATTTAATAATAGTTCACATCATTTCTTCCTTGATGACTTGTTTACTTTATATGTGATGACCTTTCTAGCATGTAAATGTTTATTTTACCTGAAGATGTTTCTCTGATTTGCAACATAATGTGCTTTGAATGGTATATTTCTTATGAAGTAACTATCATTAAGGGTGTATTATGTATTTTATCTTACCTTCACACTTGGGGGGAAAGGTTTGTTGTATATTATTATCTCTTTTGTCTAAGGATCTACTTTCCTTAGTACAATGGTATTTGTTTATCATGTGACATTCTTTTCTTATAAGGAATTGATTGTTTTGATTTAGGATTCTCTATTATACAAGAGGTGTGCATCCTTGATCACAACTTGATATTTATTTGTAAAACTATGTTCATTATAAACAACTTACCTAACTGTGGGGTTAAAAGTTTGTGGTCCTTTATCAAGAATCCATATTTCACCTGGTAACAGGGGGCTCAATGGGTGCATTCTTGTTCTCATCCCTCTCTTTGTATTGAATATTTTATATTTGTTGAAGAACTCCTCTTGAAGGTAGATGTCTTAAAACCAAAATCTCTTCCTCTCAAGGGTATCTTCCCACAAACAAAATATCCTTCACAATTATCTATCTTCTTAGCTCATAAGAGTCAATACTCTTAGCTAATTTCATGACATACATTGTTATTTTAAGGATATCTTCTATTGTTGGAAGTAGGTGTCCTTGATTCTCTTCCTTATGATGCCTTCTACATTGCCATCATAAGGATGGGGGAATACATACAACCTCCCTTGTACATTACATGTAGTTTTTATTTATTTGATCCATAGACCGATCACTTTTTTCGATTCAAATGGATTCTTCCAATAGACTAATCTCTCAACATGGATTCATAAGGAATTTATAAGGCTAATCCCTAGACAAGGATTCATACAGAATTTTCACAAGACTAATCCCTGGACATGGATTCATATAGAATTTCCATAAGACTAATCCCTGGATATGGATCCATATGGAGATAATTGTTTCCATAAGACTGAACCCCCTAAATCTACTCCGTGTACAAAATAATTTCAAGTCGTTCTATGTGCAAAGATTCCCAAGGTAAGAGTTGACTAGAATAACACAATTTTCTTGACTATCAATTCTTTTTATCTCTCTCTTCACTCTCATGGTTATGTAATGTAATCAAGTATGGAGAAACCTCAAGGAGATCGGTCCAAACCTGCAGCCAACAAGGCACAATGGAAGAAAACAAGACAAATAGGTAAAAACAAGAGAAGGATGGAGAAACCTCAAGGAGATCGGTCCAACCCTTGCAACCAACAAGACACAATGGAATAAAACATGAGAAATATGTAAAACCAAGAGATTCGACTCTTTATTATCATCGGAAATCATTTACAACAGATCTGTAACATGATGTTTCACATGCATGTCATACATGCCAAGCACACAGGCCTGATTACACTCAAAAACCTCTAAATCCTACCCAAGCTAAGTCAAATAATCTTATCATATCATCTTTCTCCTTAGTAATAAGTCCATAAGCTTATAAATCCATCACAAGATCTAGTCAGCCTTGAAAAGATTACATTCCCAAAGAAATGAGTAAATACATTACACCCAAATAGGTGAGGACCCGAATCTTAAAGAACAATCTCCAATGAAATATTTAAGAGATGTGATCACACAATAATGTCAGCCTCAAACATAACAATAAGATGGCACAATCACGCTCGGAAAAACCAACCGAAAGATCAGGAAACTGATTGAAAAACACAATGACCAACCGGGAAATGAAGAACATGATAGATACATGAAGAATTTTCCAAAACTTACCTGAGATGAAACCAAATGAGGTGCAATCATAGGATAAGCTTCAATGAAAAGCCAAGAACATACTGACATGATCACAACACAAAAGGACAAGTACATATCGATCACCACAAAAAACACCAAATACTACCAACTGGAACAGAACATAAAACAAACTAAAGGAAATCTTTTTGGTTGATGCCAGATTGCCAAGATCCTAAGATTCTCCTCCATCAGACACTCCAGGTAAAATAAAATGTTCCATAAGAGAAACCTATGAACATTTTACAAGTCGTAGAACATAAACCCCATACTTTTTTTTTATCCAAACAACCTCTTTATCTACAACTCTATGCCTATGTACCTCTGCAGTTTCCTCCGTTAGATTCATCAAATAACTTCCCTCTATACTCACTCTATAAAATCTTCTATCAACACTATAGCTCGTATTAGTACCTCCTCCCTTTTCCATAACCAATCTACCCCTGTTACAAACCCTCATCTATTCAGCAACCAACGTCCTCTTCTGCACCACCTTACTCTTCTTACAATTATATACCAACTTGTCTACCCCATATTTACCTTCAAGATCCTTATTTCAATACATACTTACCTCTATAGTCTGCTTCTCAAAATAATAACTCTTCACCATACTCAAATTCCTTTCACTTCCCCCTTCTATTTCCTTCAAAGGAACTAAAGTAAACTTTTGTCCATCCTTCTCTATTGTGACCAAATTTCTTCTACAATCATGCATATCTCCTCTATCAAATTTTCAAGTTTTTCCCATTAGAACATGAAAAGTACTCATAGATACTACATCACATAACACTTCATCTCTATAAGGTCAAATTTTGAAGTTAACCAAACATTTCTCTTTCACCTCCACCATATGATCATCTAAAAACCAAACTATCCCATAAGGACAAGGATGTTTAAGCCTTTTCTATCCAAGCTTCCGCACCATATCTTCTAATACCAAGTTGTCAGTACTACCACTGTCCATAAAAAAATTACAACATTTACCTCCTGATTTGCAAATGGTCCTAAACACATTCCTCCTTTGTAAAGGTTCAACTTCCCTCTTACTCAACATGACTCTCCTAAGAATAAGAGACTCTCCTATCTTAGGTTCAACTTCATTTTCCACAACTTCACCAGCAGTTTGTTCCTCATGTTCCATAAGATTATGTTTACCCATGTTCTTACTAGATCCTTCAAAACATTGAAAATCCCTATGTCCTATGCCACCATATTTGAAACAAATTCCTTTGAGCTCCTTGGTACCATTCCCTATTCTATGTATCTTCTGATCATATTCAACATCGATGGTTTTCTTCTCTTTTCCATTGTTGCTAACTTTCTTTTCTTATCCTCCAAGGTTACCTTGTCTTCTTTTCAAATTGTCTTCTACCCTCAATGCATACTGATAAGCATCCTCAATAGTACTAATCGTCAACATACTCAACTCATCTTGAATGTTAAATCTCATAACATTAACATACCTAGACACTTTCTCCTTAGATACTTCTTTGTGACTAGATCTGATAGTCATCTTATATAATTCCTTTGTGTACTCCTCTACACTTGCATCTTAATGCCGCAAATTCTGAAACTTCTTGAGCAACTCTAATTCATAATCTTCAAGGATGAATTTAGATTTTAACCTAGAAACCATCGCCCTCCATCTAGTGATTTTTGTCTCACCATTCTCTTCTCTATCTTTCTACAATTTCTTCCACCACAAGGAAGAATGACCCTTCAACTTAGTTTGTGCTAACCTTACCCTCTATGGATCTGTGATATCTTTAAGCTCAAAGTAATATTCTAACTCTCCAATCTATTCTATCAAATCCTTAGGATGGAATGAACCAGTGAAAGTATAAATATCCATCTTATGAATTTTACTTACTTGTGTCATAACTCTCAAAAATCTCTCCTCATCCATAGGGATCTCAATGTCTACAGTCTCAATATCTTAAACGGACTCCTCAAATTATTCTTCAGCCTCAGGATACCTTCTCAATCTAGTCAACACATTTCTAATCTCATTCCTCATCTAAACCCTAAAGTCTTCCTCATTTTCTCTAGCCTTCTAGGGTTCATTCTTCTAGGTGTCATCTTTCAATTCTTAGGTGTAATTATCCCTCCAATTGCTGATCTATCATGAGATGCTCCTCCAACTAGTGATCTATAGATACACAAGAAACCTACCTCCAATTGGTATGCCTTCAACACTCAACAACTAGCAGTAGCAGCAACAAACCCTTCCTAGCCACCTTACACAAGTCCTCTGTGATTGTGAGTCACATATTTACTCTTCCACCTCACGATCAACAGGATAAGGGCTTCACAAGTCAAGAACTTAGATATGCCAACACATGAATCTCCACCTTATTCAACCTCAACCTTGTTCATCCTTCAACTTTGTGCTCTAATACCACCTAATGCAGTCAAGGATGGATATACCTCAAAGAGATCGATTTAACCCTTGCTGCCAATAAGACACAATGGAAGAAAAAAAGAAAAATAAGTAAATACAAGAGGTTCAACCTTTTATTATCATCATAAATCATTTACAACAGATCTTCAACATGATTTTTCACAAGTCAATTATACATGCCAAGCACACATGCTTGATTACACTCAAAAACCTCCAAATCCTACCCAAGCTAAGCCAAATAATCTTATGATATCATCTTGATCCTTAGGAACAAACCCATAAGATTATAAAGTCATCACAACATCTAGTTGGCCTTGAAAAGATTATATTCCCCGAGAAATGAGTTAATACATCACACCCAAATAGGCTAGGACCCAAATCTTAAAGAACAAAATCCAATTAAATATTTAAGAGATGTGATCACACAATAATTTCAGCCTCAAACATAATAATGAGCTATCATGATCATGCTCAAAAAACCACCCAAAAGATCGGGAAATCGATCGGAAAACACAATGACCAACTGGGAAATGAAGAACATGACAGATACACGAAGAATCTGCCAAAACTTACGTGCAATGAAACCAAATGAGGTGCAATCATAGGATAAGCTCCAGGATGAAGCCAAGAACATGCTGACATGAACACAACAGAAAAGGACAAGCACAGATCGACCACCACCAAAAACACCAAAAAATACCCAACTGGAACAAAACAAAAAACAAACTAAGGGAAATCTTTTTGCTTGATGCAAGATTGCCAAGATCCTAAGATGATCCTACATCATTATGTTAGTAGGTTAGACCATGGAGTTGGAATTTTCTATGGCGATTCTCTCGTTCTACTTATGTGATCATTTGTTCTCTTTTAATAGCTTTCCATACATTTGTGTCTGGTTATCATCAAATTCACAACCAACTGGAGGAACCTAAATAACATACCAAAAATTCTATAACACATTGTATGAATGTATGGAGTAGAGATACCTCGAGAAAACTTTGGAAACCCGCAACCAATAAAATATTGATATTCATAATTATGTACTAAACATCTTCCCTTGATCTCAACCAAACATATTCACAAAACCAGAGAAAGGAATGTCTCCACATACCTTATCAATAAGGTACCATATCACACTGAATATTATGAACATACCAAAATGATATACCACCACTACTGGAGCAAGGATAACCATCCACAAAATATGATGTCATACAATACTAGGTAGGATAGATCAAATTTTCATATCACCCAGAGCAGAGTCATCTTGTACATGGGTTTTGACATCAGTGACAACAATACCAACAACAATATCTCAACAATCTCCCCCTTTGTCATTGATGGAAAAATACCAAAAATAGAAAAACTCCAAAATATCCAAAAACTAAAAAAACTCCCCCTAAGTTAAGTAGTCCATTTATAGTTCAATTTTTCTCCGACATATTCTCCCCCTTTTTGCTAGCAATGGAAAAGGGCCAAATAAAAACAAATCCGATTAAAAAAATAATCTCCACAAGAAAAATTTTCTTGTACCTTTCTTTTATGATTGGAAGATTCATCTTCCAAGCATCCATAATAGAACTCATCCGGGCACATAAGCTATCAGGTTGAACCAACTTATCAAATGATGATGACCAGTCTGGAGATGAATATTGAAGTTCATAGTCCTCTACATTAGAAATAATTATGGAAATATGTTCTAACTGAACCTCAGCCATATCTTTTACCAACCAGAAATTCCTCACCAAATCTTCCCCTCGTCTCTGAACATACAATAAATCTGACTGCAATTCACAACCTCTTATATTTCTTTGCTTTGCACCCTTATATTTAAATAAATCAAAATTCTTACCAATATTTTTCAACTCGGACTCAATACTTTCAATCTTACTTATGAAATTTCCAATAGTACCAAGCCACTAGAGACAATATTGGTACATTTCAAATATCTCCTTTAAGAATTGTCTTATCTCATTAATATGTTTAGATAACCTATGTTCTGCATTAACACATTTTATCTTAATCACATCCCTGAACTTACATCCTTCAAAATTTTCTTGCAACATCCTTCCCTCAATAGTTCTTATTAGACCATCGAGTAAAACATTAGATACAACATAAATAATAGTACATATACTGAGTAGGTGATCCATTAACACATTTTCAATTTCAGTCCTACTATAACCACATTTCACCAATTTTGTCCAATTCTCCTTCTTCCAACATTGTTTGAATTACATCTAAATCAACATTTCCTATTTTAGATGGAGACACATCATACTTTTCCTTCTTCTCTTGTCCCTTCTCTTCTTCTTCCTCTAATAAAGTAATGATTGATTTTCCTTTTGATCCAGTTTTCCTTCTTTTAGATTCCAGAGGGGAACCACAAATGTTGACTTCCAATTTCTTCATACTGGAAGAGAAAACCTCCTCAGAAAGGTTGATAGGCATAGCACCAGATAGTACTACACTGGAGCACAAACCATCTGCGCCAATGATAAGAAATAGACTCTGCATGCATTCTCTTTATCTTCCAAACATTCCAAATATCCACAAACTTGCTTTTTGATACGGATGTTGCGTGACCACACAAAAAGTTTCCTTGATAGTAGTGAATTCAAAAAATAGAATACCAAACACATAACCAAAGATCCAAATTGGAAACTATATCCTTCATCTAATGATATTCTAACATTTTCAAGTAAATTCTTCAATAGAAAACTACAAAAATCAAACTGCACATTTTCCTTTACCATCTTATTTGACAAATATACAACTACAATAGACATAACACCTTCATAATTGGAAAATTAGATTTTATATGTACTTCCATATGCAACATACCTCAGAATAAAATTGACAAGGGTATTTATCAGTAGAGCACGAAGGTCTTTGTCGATGCCAGTGAGATCTTGCACTTCCTTGTACCTCACTATCTTCTTCCCTAGAATAACTCCAACACTACACAAATCAGTAATTTCCTCAATGACTTCCTTCACGATCTGATATGGTTTGTCCAGAATGATACTACCACCATTGAAATAACTCAGAAAGAATAAAATTGACTCCTTTGCAAACCAGGGAAATTCTCCCCATAAATCTAAATCCAAAGTGCAAACACATTGTAATTCCTCAGCACTTAATCCTTGTTACATTTCACTTATCTCCCGATCATCAAATTCATCCAATTCAATTTCTTTCACCCTCTTCGAAATATTTCCGCTAGATTGTCTAACAATCAACCTGGATTCTATGTCTGCACTTGAATTTTTTCTTCTCAGCACTGTAGCTCTATATAACTCTTTTCATTTTCTTCTTTGTTGAACGTAAAAATTATTTGAATGACTCCATCAATATATCCTTAATTACTCATGATTATTTTCCACTAAAAAGTGCGCAAAGATACTAGGAAATGTACTTCAAATTTCTACCAGTCACATCAAACTTTATTACTCTAAAAATATATCATACCTTATTTTGGAGAGGGGGAACCGATGGATTATGCTTTGTAATACTCCCCCTAAGCCAAGGTGGTTGGCTTGGTTACCAGAAGATCTAGCACCAAGGTCTGGTGCCACAAAATTCTCTTCACCAACTTCCTTCTTCAATACCATGATTGTATTCTAAGATTTACCTGAACCTATATATAACCCTCTTATCATTTCCAAACATTTTCAAAGCAATAGAAGATTTGCAATTGTAAGCATAATGACCGGTCTAACCACATTTGAAATATTTCACATTCCTCTAACCTGAACTTATTGATTGAACCATAGATCTGTGTTGATTAGCTTTGTGACCATAGTTATGACAAACATAGAAATTACCATGAAAGATATTGTTCATCCTGGATTCATCTTAACCATATTAGATACTTTTCTTCTACATTTATCAACCTTATGACTAAACTTGTGACAACTAAAACATTGAATATTCTGATCTTTTCTGCTCTTGCATTCTATAGCCTTATGTCCAAAATTATTTCATGGAAAACAATGACCATTAAATAAAAATTATCTTTGAGCCTTTGGTTTCCTTACCGAAGGTCTTTTTGTGGATTTTCTATAACTCCTAACCTTGCTCGTCACCTCAGACTTTTCTTTAGCTTCAACTTCCTTTTCTTTACCTTTGGCCTCTTGATCTAAAAACTTACCATTGAAACCTAGTCCTTCCTTATCCTTGTGACTTTTCTGCGGGGACAAAATTTGATCCAAAATAGTGCTACTCTAAACAATTTTTTCTTTAGATCTCAGCAACCTTAATTCCTTATCCAACTTCTCATTTTCATCAGTCTTCTTCTTGATAAATTCTTTAAGATCTATTTTGGTCTTCTTCCATTCTTCCATTCTATGCTTGATGTTATTCTTGAGAAATATTTAGTATTCTTACAATCATCCAGTTGTAGTTTTAGATTTTCCGTAGTCTCTTTTGATCCTCTTAGCTCCTGGGTTACCTCTCTATGTCTTGTTTTGAATTTTTTAATCTACTCTCTCACCTTAGAAATACAGACATTCACCTCCTTGAGATTTTATTTCATTTCTTCATTGTCAAATTCTATGCATTATATATCATCCAACATTGTCTTTATTTCTTCATATAAATAGTATTCACCAACCATATGTTCAACCTACCAGGGATCTCCCTCAAGCGGTCAAGCTTTATCTACAAGGGACCACGCTCTGATACCAATTGTTGGACAACCCTAAATAATTGAGGATGGGGGTGAATCATTTATCCTAACATATTTTTTAAATTTTAATTGATTAGGTAGAAATTTAAATTGAATTATCTAATGAAACAAAGATAACCATGAAAGTACATAAGAAAAACCATACACAATGAACACTTGATCTACGTGGAAACCCAAGATGGGAAAAACCATGGAGAAGCTAATTCTCATGTATATAAACACCGGTCAAACAATGGTTAAGGTGACATCGGTTAAGGTGATCTTTTCTTAACAAAGGCTCATTGTTGGTTTTCTCACTACAAGTAAGGATCACTATCGGTAGGCTCACTACCAGTTTTCTCACTATAGATAAGGTTCACTGTCGGTCGGGATAACTACCCTAAATAAATAAGAAAGCTATCACAAATTCATACAAAATTAATCTTATAATCAAAACTTGAATTGAGGAAATTGAATTTGCACATGCATGGATTCAGTTCTGGTTATTAGCACTATCACTGTATACAACACATCTCAATAGAAATGACTGCAGAAACACTTTACTACTTCTTCGCCCAACTCTGTATTATGTCTTCTTTTGCTAACTATCACTTTCACCTCACTTCACAATTTATATTCACATTCTTCTTATCCATACACCAACATCAACATCACAGAATTAAAAGGATGTTCTAAATATATACCTGTAGAAATGATAAAAATTCCATAGAAGTTAGCAAACCAAAACATGTTGGATTGAATAACAAAAATTGAAATATTCATGAAATCACTGCACACTATCATCAAACTCAAAAGATAGGTTGCATATAGGATCTTCTCTCTGTGTGTTAAAAATGTGTCACACTTCTATGGGTCATTACATTCAAGGTTGCTCAAGAATGAGGCCTCAAATATTGACTCATAGCTCCCTAGTCATGGAGTGCAAAGGTGTGTGATGAAGGCCCTCAGATAGACCTAGTTGTGCCTATGCAAGTACACCATGAAACGAGAGATTCAATGCATAAAAATGACAACTATTATATATGATTGCAATGCATAAGAGAAAATTAATCTATATGATAACAATGCAAGATTAATCTATGAAAGCAAATATGCAAGCTTAATCTATGGAATAAAATATGAATTTACTCTAATATGAATCTAATCTACATGAATAGCCATGGATGCAAAAAGAAGACAAGAAGAGAGAAGTTGCAATATCCAAGCTTGAGTGCTCAAATTCTCCTCCAAAATTGCTCTCCAAACCTGCAGCATAACAATACAATAAAAGAGGGATCCTAAATGAGAAGGAGAGGGCTCCTTATAAAGAAAAGTGAATGGTTGAGATTAAGAGGCAAAAAGAAATAAGCAATGGTGGAGATTAAATCTTGATTGATCCATGTGCTCATTAAAGCAAAAAGCCCACCACTTAGAAAGATGTGATAAAAAAAGGAATTTAATTTAATTTATTTCCTTTTTCATCAAATAAAGTGCTTTAAGTGGGGATTTTTATTTATTTAATCAAAAGAGGGGTTTTCTTTTAATTAAATAGATTAGAAGAATTTTATTTAATTAAATGGGAGGAATTTATTTTAATTAAATAAGATGAATTTTATTTATTAAAGGGGAGATTAAATCTTTTAATTAAACAAAAATGATCAAACCTTAGGAAATATTGAAATAATTGAATTAATTACGATTTGATCAAGGAAATTGATTTGAATTGAAAATGTTGCAAAGCATTGATTGAGGAATTTGATAAAATGATAAAATGAGAAATGGGGCCCATAGTCTAGGCGACCATTTTAGGGTGCATACATTTGCCCCTGTTTGACTAATGTGTGATCATTCTGGGAACACATGTAGTCAAAGAATGTAGTTGAAGTGTGAGATCGATTTGGGATCACAAAACAACACATACATAAACACCGTTGTAAATAAGTAATTGACATAATAACAAAGATAATTTGATTGCAAAAAAGACAAGGTCAACACCGTTGTAAATAAGTAATTGACATGTCAGTGATAAGAATCTCAAGCAAGGTTTCCCCAAGCGAAACAATTGATAGGATTGATAAAGCTGAATCAAGGATTGAAGTTTGATAAGTACTGCCCCCTCGTGATTGAAATTGAAATGAGATAAAGAAGAAACAACAAATTGATAAATTTGATCAAACCAAACTAAAGATAAGGTTCTTGATGTAAGATGAAAGATATAAGGATCACAGAACCAAGGTAGATCATCAAGCAACGAAAGATTATGCCCCAAGGTTGAATTAGAAGAAAATAAGTGGGGTAAAAGCGAATGGAAGATAGAATTTTGAAAGAGATGGAAAAAAATGGAGAGAAGAAAGAGAATTTTCCATAAGAAAGAGAATGCCCCAAAATCAATCAACTGTGTAAGATAGAAAATTTTGATTGAGATCACAAAAGAAGACAAGGAAATGAAGATCAGAACGTGATCATAGTTGATTAAAAGTCCACAAGAAAGATGAAGGAAACCCTTGCAAACTCATAATGCAACCTAAAAATGCAAATTAACATGAAGTCTAACAATGCAAGCTATATGAAAATGCAAAGGTGTACTTGCAATAGAGCAACTATAACATAGGACTTTGTGTTCATCATTCATTAGAGAATGTTAAGGAACTTATTTTCATCATTGGGCTATTGTTAATAGACATCAAAAAATCACATGTGAGGCCTCACCCCGCACCTCATCGTAGTTTTCCAGTTTTTCTGCTTATAATAGATTTAGTATATGATACATTACTTTTGATGCACATTAGACATTATGGATTTTATGCTTTATGCCATAGATTTGATCATTTTGCATGTGTGGACACATGATGCTTATGATGCACCTTATGGACTATATTATTTTTTCTATTATGGACACTTATTTTGAGACAATTGATACAATATGATTATGTTATGGTTATTAACAAGATTGGGATTTATTAGAAATAGATATTTAATTTTAATTACTTGCAATGTAAATTTTACCTTATGATATATGCTAAAATGAGATTGATGTAATCTTGTGATCTTTAGTAATAAACTTAGTATGTCGATGATTTCCTTAATATTTTGAATATTGCTTAATTTATTATGAGGTATATTTATTTCCTTAGACTACTGATATTTGAATTGAGTGTGCAGGTAAGAAACCATGGTATTTTATCCGGGGAACCAAACAAAGGGAGATGTGAACTCAGTTTGAGCCAAGGTTGCATCTAATGAAAGACAAGACCTCGTTGTTTCATAATTTTATTCGTAAATGTATTTGGATGATTTTGGTAGTGTAATATTTTAATGTATTTCTTAATTCTTTGTGAGTTTTGCCTAAGTGGATATGACATGGCCTAGTGATGTGTAAATGTTGTGTGTGTCATTTGACACTTGTGATTTGTACTTAAGGCCATGACATGT
>MU225494.1:328267-352983 GCA_018584345.1 Thuja plicata | reverse complement strand
TAACCCTAGGATAGCCTCTAGTTGACCATGTGACCCTTCCAAAAATTTGATTTCCCAAATTGGACGAAAATCAACTCTTGTGAGGCTTGACTTGGATAGAACACCATTCCAAATTTGTGTTAAGACATAATTCACATTTTTTAAGCTTCCTTCTTTAGTTTCATTTTTGGTAAGGTGTAAGAGTTTAGGGAAGAGGGACCAATTAGAGAACTTTTCTTCTCCCCATGAGCTTTCAGTGGGAACTCTCCAAGTTGGAGAGTTTGAACACCCACTCTTTAACTTAGAGACATAGCTAGAGTTGGTGATCTTGGAAGGAGGGATTTGGCTAAAAAGGGAGCTCTTCTACAACTTTCTTCCTTAAGCTTGAATTCTAGGTTGGTGGAATTGAGTTACTCTTTCTTGTGTAATCTTATGTGCTCTTGTTAAATGAGGGTTGTTATGTTTTATGGGTTTGTTGGGAGCCATGAATCTTGTTTGTTTATGTATTACTTGATGTTTTTACAAAGCTTTTCATTTTGTTCTTCTTGTATGTTTTGTTTATGGGAGTATCAAGACTCACTCACCCTTGGGAGGGAAGAGTAGTCTTGGGGGTGGAGGTGTTATGACAGCCCTTGGTGTAGAGTCTCTCCTCAAGGAGGAGAGGGAAAAGCATGGAGTATGGGCTCCATGAAGCCTCCCTCATTGTTGCTTCATTGGGGGTCATAAGGGTATGAAGTTATTTGAGTTGCAAATGTGAAAGTAAGTATTTTTGGACAGCCATGTGATGGCTAAAATTTTGTGTTTTGGGTTGGCCTTCTCCCTTGGGTACTTGATCCACTTCACCCCAAGTAGGATCCTTAAGTGATCCTTTGTAAAAGGCTTTGGGATGGGAGTTTTATGTAAATTCTGCATGTTCATTGTTTATTGATGTTGTATGAATGTTCCCCCACCCTTGTTTGGTTCCCCGAGCTCGAGGGTGGCCTCATAAGAGGCCTAGGTTGGGTGGAGAGCAGCCCCATGGTTTCTTGTTTTCCTTGTTCTTTTTTTGTAATCCAGATTTGAAGGATGGAAGTCGCATTAAAGTTGGAAAGAGCTTAGAAGAAAAGAAAATATAGTTGATAGTTTCTCAACATCATGTTATCTTTATGTAAAGTCTATGAGGCTTATGTTAGCCATAAAACAAAAAAAATGAGTACATTGTAAAGAGCCTTAAAGGCTGGAAGTTAATCTACTTGTTAGTAGGAAGAAGCCATTTATGTAAAAGATTTCTTTGATAGCTGTTAAGAAGGAAATGTATTTGAAAATCTTTAGTTGTCATTAATTGAGCTTTCTTTAAATAAAAAAAAGGGGGGGTTTATAGATGGCTTTCATGCATAAATTTTTAAGCTTTTATTTAGCTACTTTCTTTTAAGCCCAAAGTTCCTATGAAATGTTTATGCATAAATTTGTTGTTGTATTCCTACAAAAGATTGACTCTTTTACTATAGAAAAGAAATTCTAAAAGTTGCATAAAATATTAACATTACTATATTTACCCTTTCAAAGATTTTACATGTATTACAACTTGATAGATTAAAAGAAATGTACTAATATAAGAATGCATATCAAATCTATTTCTTAATGTTTGTTTTTCTTACTATGGCTATCATATTTCCAAACAATTAGATAAAATAAAAAAAGAGATTTAAAATATATATATATAAACAACCTTCTTTATCAATCTGTTTATGTTTTTCTGTATGCTTTCACCTTCTATTCTAGTTTTGAAAAAAAAATTTATATATATAGGCAGAATACTATAGTGTAGATTTCATCTATTTGTATATATATATATATATATATATATATATATATATATATATATATATATATGTCTGTCCTTCATTATAAATCTATTACTCAAAAAAAGGATTCTATATATTTAAATCACTGTTGATTAAATGATATATATATATATATATATATATAAATAAATAAATTTTATAAACAAAACAGCGCACGTTATTTTTTTATAAAACAAAATATATTAAAAAATGGGGAGGGGCACCCGAAGCCACCCCAAACCCCCGCGGTCTTAATGTAAACAATGGGGCAGCCCGTGGTGGGCGCAGCCACCACAGCTGCCACCACAGTCGGCGGCAATGTTGCCGCTGTGGTGGGTTGTGGGGGCGGCGCCACCCACAGGTCGGCCCAGCCGAAACTACCCCCCACCAAATGAAGCCCGCGCGGACATCAACACTCGTGGCCATTAAAACCTGCGACCCCCCAATACAAAACGTCGTTGCCGCCGCCATGTTCGATTCTAATGCCTCCAATGTGGATATGATACAGTCCACCCAAACTTGCAGTCGGTTTAGGGTTTTTGTATATATATATATATATATATATACACAATACTGTGTGTATGTATATATATATGAATATATATACAAGATAACATTTGGCCTCACTTAATCCTCCATTGTAAAACAAACCTGCAACACAAAAATGCATTCAAAAAAAATAAAACAAGCAAAAGAAAATCATTTGTAGGATTTGGAGGGTCAAAGAGGGAAGAAATCTTGTAGTAGATTCAAATATGTGACTTTTTGTCACTTCCCATCTTAGAGCCTAACCCTAATTTTGAATTAGGGTTAGGGCATGGAAGTTTTGGAGAAAACTTTTTCCTTTTGTTTTTCTTTAAGTTATTATATTTTAACTCCTTTAGTCTTTTAGTCTCTTCTAAAATGGGAGATTTACAATCCCTTGTTTAGTATTTTATTAGGTAGCTTAATTTAAGTTATTGTTTGATTTGAATTTTTTTTTATGGTTGAAGAGTCGAACTTGGTTAGTGAATTAACAATAAAAATTATATTAACTGAGGGAAATGTAATGAAATTTAAAAACAAATTCTCTATAACAATAATATTATCCACTCGTAGTGAATTTACGAAATGAAATTGCAACATATTATTAAATTAGAATAAACATTTAAGTTAGAAAAATATATCTTCGAAATATTATATCCGACCTGGCATTAATAATGCGATAATTAATTAAATTAAAATTGAGATATTAAAGAGGAAGATTTAATTGGAAAATATTTTAAAGGGGAGAACCTAATTAAAGTTTTTAAATAAACTTTAGGGACTCTTAATGTTATTTTTATGTGGTCAATATATGTGGCCAGTATACTGACTATTATAAAAATAATATTATGAAAGTGCCTTACCCTAGAGGGTTAATTTAACACAGAATTCTTTAAGCTATTAACATACCAGGTTTTTCCGAACGACCCTGGAGACAGAGAATAGGGAGTCTCTCTCTCTTTCTCCACATTATCAAACTCTATTAATAAATTAGGGGATGACATGCGGACCCTTATAACCTCACCTTGTTTAGTCTTTGAGCGTTATGCTAAATTTAATTCTAGGCTTCATTTAATTAAACGTCACCTTGTGCATCTTTAACTTTAGAAGACGACAAGGGTTAAGGGAGGTTGACATTTAGTCATGATTCCCCTTAGACCCTCTTGACAATAATATTACTATTTAATTTCACGTTCAAAAAAAAAAAAAAAAAGTTGTAGAATTTTTGGGCGTGAATTTTCGGGCATGACACTTGGTATCAGAGCCACGTTTCAACACTGGAACCTTAAACCCACTATGTTTCTTAAAACTTTAAAACATATATTTTAACATTTTCAAAAAAACAAACTTAGTATAAAATTTGCGCAACAACTTTCAACATATTTATTTCAAATTAAGATACTACCTTCAACTTATACCACCTTCCTATGTGTGTAGGATGCCTCCAGTAACGCGGCAAGCTCACGCCCGTGGGAGGAGCCGTAGATGTGCCCCTTCGGCATGAGTTTGGTTGGAGCAGAATGTAGGGTGTAATGATGAGGAGCAGAGACCTCCTCCTGAACAACCCCACAACCCCAACCAGGAAATATTGAATGCCCTTCAGAATCTAGTCAGAATTATTTTGGACCGGATACCTCAGGATAATCAACACGCAAGACTCGGGGGTGCAGCGCATGAGCGCACTAGGATTCCCCCACCTAGATTTGTGGAGGACTAGGCTGACCATGAGGGTGAGTTAGTACACATGCCACCTCCAGAGGTAGTTCTCCCAGCATTCGAGAAGGTACCCCGTGACACAAGGGACCATATCAGGGAACTTATACGCCTTAACTCACCACCTTTTTCAGGAGCCACAGGTGGGAGTGAGGCTGAGGCTTTCCTTTTGAGCCTTGAAAGATGTTTTGGATTGTGCCCTTATGGGAGCAATACGAGGGCACGATTTTCTATCCACTTGTTGAGAGGATCAACAGCTACTTGGTGGAGGACAGAAGAGTTAAAGGGTAATCTGTCTATGGATACCCTCACTTGGGACACCTTCATAGAGAGATTCAAGGATTGTTACCTATCTAAGTACTATAGGCAGCAACGGATTGATGAGTTTCATGACCTTCAGCAAAGAGGGCTCATAGTCACACAGTATGAGTGTAAGTTCTTGGAACTTCTACCTTATGTTGACTATATGAGAGATGATAAGATCAAGGTCAACCGCTTTGTTAGAGGATTCAATGCATCTATATCAGGTTCAGTGTGCATGGCAACACCCGGGAACCTTCGAGAGGCCGTGGAAAAGGCCTTGATTGTCGAAGAGATTTAGGGTAGGGGACAAGATACACGAGATCAGTCATAGAACTGAAATAGCACACCACAGAATTTAGGGTATCAGAAAACACATTGGAAAGGGAATAACAACAACAATCAGAACAATAATAGGCATTCCTCAAGATCTTACAAATCCCCTCCGTCTCAGCAAAAGTCATATCAGGGACAGAAACAGAAGGCCCCTCAAGGGCAACAGGGCTCCAAGCCCAAACAGTGGCAGTCACAGGCTCCTAGTAAGGACCAGAGGTCACAGCCATCATCGGCACCCCCATCTAGGACTCAGCAGTCCTCCAGGGGTGGTTATAGTGGTTCTAGTAGCATAGGGGGCTCACAGTATTCTAGACCCTAGGGTACCCAGTTTTAGACTCGAGGGCCATGTTATTCTTGTGGTGCCATGGGGCACTTGGCTAGAGATTTCCCTCAAGGGGGTGGTCAGTGCACCGCAGCATCAGAGCCCACTGTTGGTGATATGGGTAGATCCCATAGAGTTTTTGCAGCGGTTGACAACTGCCAAGCAGAACATCAGGCTATTGTGATTGAGACTATAGGTATGATTGGAGGTAACAAAGTTACTATTCTATTTGATTCAGGTGCTACAGATTCTTTTGTTTCTCCATTGGTTGTGGAGCATTGCGGGCTAGTGGCAGCTAGACAAGAAGTTAGTTAGGAGGTAGAGTTAGCCTCAGGTTCTAGAGTACCCGTTGCTTCCTTAGTTAAGGATTTCCAGATACACATTGGTTCCATGACCACTATTACAAACCTACGTATCACTCCTCTTGGATCCTATGGGATAGTACTTGGCATGGATTATCTTTTTGCACACAAGGCCAAGCTAGATTGTTGGAAAAAGAAGGTAGAATGTTTAGATAACAACGATTATGTTATAGTAATCCCAGAGGTTTAGAGGGCAGTATCCATTTGTATGATTTCCACTATGCAGCTTAAGCGGTGCATGCGAAAAGGGTGCCAATTATTTGCCATCACGATCAGTGATAGGGACAAGGAAGCAGAAAAGGAAACCTCTCTTGATGATCATCCCATGTTACAGGAATTCGCAAATGTGTTTCCTTCAGAATTACCTGGTATGCCACTCCATAGGGCAGTTGATTTCCATGTAGACCTTGTGCTAGGTGTCGCACCAGTATTTAGGGCACCTTATAGAATGTCTCTTAATGAGCTTAAAGAGCTCAAGATTGAGCTTGAGGAGCTCCTTGAGAAGGGGCACATACGACCTAGTGTCTCTCCTTGGGGTGCACCAGTTATCTTTGTCAAAAAGAAGGATGGATCACTTAGACTATGTATGGACTACAGGCAGTTAAATAAGTTAACCATTAAGAATCGATACCCACTGCCTAGGATTGATGACTTGTTCGATCAGTTGCAGGGTGCCCATGTGTTCTCCAAGATAGATCTTAAATCAGGGTACCACCAGTTGAGAATCATGAAAAGTGATATCCACAAGACAGCTTTCCAGACTAGATACGGGCATTATGAGTTTACTGTTGTGCCTTTTGGTCTTACGAATGCCCCTGCTATGTTCATGAGCCTCATGAATGGGGTATTCCACACTTTCCTTGACAGATTTTTGGTTGTGTTCCTGGATGACATATTGATATATTCTCGTAATGAGAAGGAACACGAGGAGCATTTGAGACAGGTATTATAGTGCTTGAGGGATAACCAGTTGTATGGCAATTTGTCAAAATGTGCCTTTTTTAGAACAGAGGTCTGATATTTAGGCCATGTTATTTCAGGTGATGGGATCTCAGTGGACCCATCTAAGATTGATGTCATTATGAATTGGCCAGCACCTACTTTCATGACCGAGGTCAGAATTTTCATGGGTCTCACAGGATATTACAGGCGGTTTGTACAGGGTTTCTCTAGAGTGTCTCATCCTATCACATCCCTTCAGTGAAAGGGAAAGAAGTTTGATTGGACAGAGAAGTGCGAGAGGGCCTTTCAGGAACTCAAGAAAGCACTTACCAGTGCACCTATTTTAGCAGTGCTAGAGCCTACAGCGGACTTTGTAGTCTGCATAGATGCTTCCTTGGACGGTTTGGGGGCAGTTCTTATGTAGGATGGGCGAGCCATAGCATACGAGTCTAGGAAACTTAAGAATCATGAGCTCAATTACCCTACCCACGACCTTGAGCTTGCGGCTGTAGTGCATGCATTAGTGCGATGGTGACACTTTCTCTTGGGACATCGATTTGAGCTTCATTCTGACCATCAGAGTTTACAGTATATATTCACACAGTCGAACCTTAATGCTAGGTAGAGGAGGTGGATGGAGTTCTTATGTGAGTATGACTTTGATGTCCATTATATCAAAGGAAAAGAGAATGTGGTCACTGATGCTTTGAGTAGGAGGCAACATGAGTTATCTTCCATGATCACTGGTACAGACTTGAGAGATCGTATACTACACCATTTGCAGGAGGATGCTTTATTTTTAGAGGTTTGTTAGTTGATCCGATCTCAAAGACCCCTTGTGGGTAGATTTTCAAAGTATTCCTTGGAGTCTGATGGACTACTACGTCATAAAGGATGCATATATGTACCTTCTTCTGGGGATTTGCATAATATCATCATGCTAGAGGCTCATAGAGCCCCTTATGTGGTGCATCCTGGAGTTAAGAAGATGCATGTTGATTTGAGACAGCTCTATCATTGGCCGGGTATGAGACAACATATTGCGGAGTTAGTAGCCCAGTGTCTTGAATGCTAGAAGGTTAAGGTCGAGCACGGTCATCCTGGAGGGATCCTTCAGCCCCACGAGGTACCTATGTGGAAGTGGGATGTTATATCTATGGATTTCATTGTTGGTCTCCCTATGTCATCTCGACACCATGATGCTATCTTGGTGACAGTTGACAATTTAACCAAGGTGGCCCACTTTTCACCCGTTCGTACCACATTTACAGCCCCAGTAGTGGCTTAGGTCTTCTTGACGGATATAGTCAGATTGTATGGCATTCCTCAGAAGATCATTTCTGACAGGGTTTCTCTCTTCACATCATCTTTTTAGAGAGAATTACAGGCAGCTTTGGGCACCAGGCTCAACTTTAGCACAGCTTATCACCCAGAGATAGATGGTCAGACTGAGAGAGTGAATCAGTTTCTTGAGGATATGCTTCATATGTATGTCATGGATCATCAGGTCAAGTGGGAAGAGTATTTACATTTAGTAGAGTTTGCCTATACTAATGGGCATCATTCATCTTTGGGTATGCCACCGTATTAGGCACTTTATGGTAGACCTTGCAGGACACCTTTGAGTTGGGATAGGATTGAGGACAGAGTTACCATTGGACCATAGCTAGTCCTAGAGATGGAACGGCAGGTAGCCTTAATTAGGCAGCGTCTCCTAGAGGTGCAGGATCGACAGAAGAAGTATGCCGATGCCAAGAGGACAGATCGGGTTTACATGGTCGGAGATAGGGTCTTCTTGAGAGTGCGGCCTCACAAGAGTCCAATCCATTTTGGAAAGGGCTCTAAGCTTGCACCTCAATTTGTGGGACCATTTGAGATATTAGAGAGGATAGGACCAGTTGCTTACCATCTAGCCCTGCCACCTAGCCTGTCACGCATCCATGATGTGTTTCATGTTTCTATTTTGAGAAAATATATTTATGATGAGACTCAAGTTATAGATTGGGATGCCTTACAGTTGGAGTCGGACGGGCAGCTAGCATTGGATCGTATTCGCATTTTGGCACGTCAGACGCTGGGCCTACGAGGTCGAGAGCTAGACCAGGTTAGGGTTCAGTGAGATTGCTATGATGAGGTTACAACATCATGGGAGGACACAGCACAGATGAGAGCTTAGTATCCCAATCTTTTTGATGAACTCCAGGAGGAAGTTCAAGCCTAGGGGGAGGATGTGAGGCCTCACCCCGAACCTCATCATAGTTTTCCAATTTTTCTGCTTATGATAGATTTAGTATATGATACTTTACTTTTAATGCACATTAGACATTATGGATTTTATGTTTTATGCCACGAATTTGATCATTTTGGATGTGTGGACACATGATGCTTATGATGCACCTTATGGACTATATTATGTTTTCTATTATGGACACTTATTTTGAGACAATTGATATAATATGATTATGTTATGGTTATTGACGAGATTGGGATTTATTAGAAATAGATATTTAATTTTAATTCCTTGCAATTTAAATTTTACCTTATGATATATGCTAAAATGAGATTGATGTAATCTTGTGATCTTTAGTAATAAACTTAGTATGTCGATGATTTCCTTAATATTTTAAATATTGCTTAATTCATTATGAGGTATATTTATTTCTTTGGACTATTGATATTTGAATTGAGTGTGCAGGTAAGAAACCATGGTATTTTATCCGGGGAACCAAACAAAGGGAGATGTAAACTCAGTTTGAGCCAAGGTTGCGTCTAATGAAAGACAAGACCTCGCTGTTTCATAATTTTATTCATAAATATATTTGGATGATTGTGGTAGTGTAATATTTTAATGTATTTCTTAATTCTTTGTGAGTTTTCCCTAAGTGGATATGACATGGCCTAGTGATGTGTAAATGTTGTGTGTGTCATTTGACACTTGTGATTTGTACTTAAGGCCATGACATGTCAACTTGGGAATGGTTGTCCACCTACCTAGATTAGTACATTAGTGAATCCCCATATGCATACCTTGGGTTGGGAGATGGGAGTGTGGTCACCTCATTGAAATTTCGAAATTACTCTTAGAATGGATTTTTAGAGGGGTTGTGAAGTGTCCAGGGGTGTGTTGGGGTCATTTTTAGGTAGCCCACTTGTTATACCAATAGTTAAGGGCCATTTTAACCCTAGGATAGCCTCTAGTTGACCATGGACCCTTCCAAAAAGTTGATTTTCCAAGTTGGACGAAAATCAACTCTTGTGAGGCTTGACTTGGATAGAACACCATTCCAAATTTATGTTAAGACATAATTCACCTTTTTGAAGCTTCCTTCTTTAGTTCCATTTTTGGTAAGGTGTAAGAGTTTAGGGAAGAGGGACCAATTAGAGAACTTTTCTTCTCCCCATGAGCTTTCTAGGGGATTTTTAGTGGGAACTCTCCAAGTTGGAGAGTTTGAACACCCACTCTCTAACTTAGAGACATAGCTAGAGTTGGTGATCTTGGAAGGAGGGATTTGGTTAAAAAAGGAGCTCTTCTACAACTTTCTTACTTAAGCTTGGATTCTAGGTTGGTGGACTTGAGTTACTCTTTCTTGTGTAATCTTATGTGCTCTTGTTAAATGAGGTTTGTTATATTTTATGGGCTTGTTGGGAGCCATAAATCTTGTTTGTTTATGCATTACTTGATGTTGTTACAAAGCTTTTCATTTTGTTCTTCTTGTATGTTTTGTTTATGGGAGTATCAAGACTCACTCACCCTTGGGATGGAAGAGTAGTCTTGGGGGTGGAGGTGTTATGACAGCACTTGGTGTAGAGTCTCTCCTCAAGGAGGAGAGGGAAAAAGCATGGAGTATGGGCTCCATGAAGCCTCCCTCATTGTTGCTTCATTGGGGATCATAAGGGTATGAATTTATTTGAGTTGCAAATGTGAAAGTAAATGTTTTTGGACAGCCATGTGATGGCTGAAATTTTGTATTTTGGGTTGGCCTTCTCCCTTGGGTACTTGGTCCACTTCACCCCAAGTAGGATCCTTAAGTGATCCTTTGTAAAAGCCTTTGGGATGGGAGTTTTATGTAAATTCTGCATGTTCATTGTTTGTTGATGTTGTATGAATGTTCCCCCACCCTTGTTTGGTTCCCCAAGCTTGGGGGTGGCCTCATAAGAGGCCTAGGTTGGGTGGAGAGCAGCCCCATGGTTTCTTGTTTTCCTTGTTCTTGTTTTGTAATGCAGATTTGAAAGATGGAAGTCACATTAAAGTTGGAAATAGCTTAGAAGAAAAGATTTCTTTGATAGCTGTTAAAGAAGGAAATGTATTTGAAAATCTTTAGTTGTCACTAATTGAGCTTTCTTTAAATTAAAAAAAAGGGGGGGGTTTATAGATGGCTTTCATGCATAAATTTTTAAGCTTTTATTTAGCTACTTTCTTTTAAGCCCAAAGTTCCTCTAAAATGCTAATACATAAATTTGTTGTTGTATTCCTACAAAAGATTGACTCTTTTACTATAGAAAAGAAATTCTGAAAGTTGGATAAAATATTAACATTACTATATTTACCCTTTCAAACATTTTACATTTATTACAACTTGATAGATTAAAAGAAATGTACTAATATAGGAATGCATATCAAATCTATTTCTTAATGTTTGTGTTTCTTACTATGGCTATCATATTTCCAAACAGTGAGATAAATAAAAAGAGAGATTTAAAATATATATATATATATATATATAAACAGCCTTCCTTATCAATCTGTTTATATTTTTCTGTATGCTTTCACCTTCTATTCTGGTTTTGAAAAAAAAAAGAATTTATATATATATAAGCAGAATACTATAGTGTAGATTTCATCTATTTGTAAATATATATATATATATATATATATATCCTTCATTATAAATCTATTACTCAAAAAAAGGATTCCATATATTTAAATCACTGCTGATTAAATGATATATATATATATATTAAAAAAAAAATAGCGTACGTTATTTTTTTATAAAACAAAATATATTAAAAAATGGGGAGGGGCGGTCGAAGCCACCCCAAACCCCCGCGGTCTTTATGTAAACATTGGGGCAGCCCGTGGTGGGCGCAGCCACCACAGCTGTCACCACAGTCAGTGGCAATGTCACCGCTGTGGTGGGCTGTGGGGGCGGCGCCACCCACGGGTCGGCCCAGCCGAAACTACCCCCACCAAATGAAGCCCGCGCGGACATCAACACTCGTGGCCATTGAAACCCGCGACCCCCCATTACAAAACGCCGCCACCGCCGTCGCCATGTTCGATTCTAATTCCTCCAATGCGGATATGATACAGTCTGCCCAAACTTGCAGTCAGTTTAGGATTTTCGTATATATATATATATATATACAAGATAACATTTGGCCTCACTTAATCCTCCACTGTAAAACAGACCTGCAACACACAAATGCATTAAAAAAAATAAAACAAGCAAAAGAAAATCATTTCTAGGGTTTGGAGGGTCAAAGAGGGAAGAAATCTTGTAGTAGATTCAAATATTTGATTTTTTGTCACTTCCCATCTTAGAGCCTAACCGTAATTTTGAATTAGGGTTAGGGCATGAAAGTTTTGGAGAAAACTTTTTCTTTTTATTTTTCTTTAAGTTATTATATTTTAACTCCTTTAGTCTTTTAGTCTCTTCTAAATTGGGAGATTTACAATCCCTTGTTTAGTATTTTATTAGGTAGCTTAATTTAAGTTATTGTTTGATTTGAATTATTTTTTATGGTTGAAGAGTCGAACTTGGTTAGTGAATTAATAATGAAAATTATATTAACTGAGGGAAATGCAATGAAATTTAAAAACAAATTTTCTATATCAATAATATTATCCACTCGTAGTGAATTTACGAAACGAAATTGCAACATATTATTAAGTTAGAATAAACATTTAAGTTAGAAAAATATATCTTCGAAATATTATATCCGACCTGGCATTAATAATACGATAATTAATTAAATTAAAATTGAGATATTAAAGAGGAAGATTTAATTGGAAAATATTTTAAAGGGGAGAACCTAATTAAAGTTTTTAAATAAACCTTAGGGACTCTTAATGTTATTTTTATGTGGTCAATATATGTGGCCAGTATACTAACTATTATAAAAATAATATTATGAAAGTGCCTTACCCTAGAGGGTTAATTTAACACAGAATTATTTAAGCTATTAACATACCAGGTTTTTCTGAACGACCCTGGAGACGGAGAATAGGGAGTCTCTCTCTCTTTCTCCACATCATCAAACTCTATTAATAAATTAGGGGATGACATGCGGACCCTTATAACCTCACCTTGTTTAGTCTTTGAGCATTGTGCTAAATTTAATTCTAGGCTTCATTTAATTAAACGTCACCTTGTGCATCTTTAACTTTAGAAGACGATAAGGGTTAAGGGAGGTTGACATTTAGTCATGATTCCCCTTAGACCCTCTTGACAATAATATTACTATTTAATTTCACCTTCAAAAAAAAAAAGTTGTTGCGTTTTTGGGTGTGAATTTTTGGGCATGACATCACACAATCATCACTAGTCACAAGTGAAACTATGAAGATATGAATGTGATTTATATCATATTGGAATGTGGAAAGATTCTAACATAAGCATCAAAGACATGAAGGTCAAGATGACTGCGATGTTAGCTTACCCAATTTAATATAGCAAAACCACGCTCGCATCAAGGCATAAAGGCCAGGATGACCAGTAGAACGGTTGTACAAAAATAGTGAAGCATAAAGTAGGAAGAAAATAAAAACATATCCCATGCCCAAGTCCTCTAGCTATGTATCATGGAGAGACTTATGAGACAAGGACACTCGACGAAAATCAATAATAGTCAGCACACAAAGAAAAGATCATGACATAGCTCAAGCATTAAGTGTTGTGTTTAAAAATTTAAGTGTGTTAACTGATACCGAGTTTCAAGGATAAGGATTGAATGCTTGCAAGCAGGTAAGATCACATGAAAAAACTAGGTAAGACCAAACCGATAAGTGTTAAAAACACTCAATGTCAAGGGTTGTATTGAAAAATACAGTTGGGGTGGTGTTGAAAAACACCATTTGTGAGATGTCCTAAAGACTAACGCATCTAAGAGACCAAAGCTAACACATTTATGCCCCCTAGACAAAAACAAAAACCAATTCAAGACCAAGGCATTAAGGACAAGGCATGATGGAGAAAGGCTAAATGTCGAGGACATGCGCTAAGAAATAGGGGTGCAAAGGCCTCAAGTAGCGCCTGTTTCCAAGTTTTCACCACTTGGATTTTAATTTTTTTTACTTTCATTTTTTCTTTTTTTTCTTTTTTTTTTTTTAGGACATTTTATAATTTTTTTGAATTTTTGTTACCAAGGCGCCTGTTTCCAGGTTTTCACAAAGACACTTTTTTTTTTGAATTTTTTGATTTTTTGTATTTTTTGGAATATATAATTTTTTTCGAGATACATCAAAGCGCCTATTGCTAGGTTTTCACTAAGATGATCATTTCTTCAGGACATTTTCTGATTTTTATAATTTTTGACAATGTTTCATTTTTTTAGATTTTTTCAGGATCAATAATTATGTACAAAAGATACCCCCATACAGAATGGGCGTCATGGATAGAACTTCTTCAAGTGCAAGATATTGATAGGATCATGGATCTGCTCTCCCTCTTCTGTAGATAGTAAGTAAGCACCTGACCCAAAAGTTGTTGTAATGATGTAAGGTCCAAGCCAATTAGGTTCAAATTTGCCCTTTTGATCTCTATGTTGTTGATTCTTAAGATTTTCACGTAGGACAAGATCTCCCACTTGGAATTCTCTAGGGCGAACCTTTTTTTTGAAGGCTTTGGACATGCAATTTTGATAAACCCTCATATGGTCAAATGATGCTTGACGTTTCTCATCTAGAAGTTCTAACTCTTGAAGTCTCATGGTGCGGTAGTCTTCATTTGTAACTAGACCTTTGAGGGAAACTCTAAGTGAAGGAATCTCAACCTCCAGAGGTAACACTACTTCAGCACCATATTCAAGGGTAAAAGGAGTAGCCCTGGTAGGAGTATGAATACTCATTCTATAGGCCCACAAAGCTAGATTTATCTGTAAGTGTCAATCTCTACCATTCTTATAGACTGTTCTATGAAATATTTTAAGAATGGTTTTGTTTGATGCCTTTGCTTGACCATTTCCTTGCGGGAAGTAAATGGAGGAACAATGTTGCTTAATCTTGAATTTCTTGCAGAGTTGTTTAAGGTCCTTATTTTTGAATTGTCCTCTGTTATCAGTGATAATATCGGAAGGTACTCCATATCGACAAATGATATGGTTCAGAATGAATAGGGAGACTGTATTGCCCGAGGCAACAGAAAGTGGGACAACTTCTACCCATTTAGTGAAGTAATCAGTAGCAATGATAATAAACTTGTGTCCACCTAATGAGTTGGGATGAATCTGCCCAACAAGATCAAAGGCCCAACACTAAAATGGCCAATGAGATATAGAAGGATTGAGCTCCCTGCCTAGAGCATGTAACAAGTTACCATGTTTTTGACACTTTTCACATGACTTTGCAAAATCTACTGCATCAATCTACATCGTAGGCCAATAGTACCCTTCCCTAAGCAACCTTGGGGCCATGGCAAGACCATTGGAATGTCCCCCATAGATGCCCTCGTGAATTTCAACTAACACTTGATTAGATTCTTCCTTTTCTAAGCATCTAAGAAGTGTTCCAGCTAGACCCCTCCTATACAAATCACTAGCGATAAGGGAATGGTGAGAGGCATTTCAGGTAAGGTTTCTGCGTTCAGATTGGTTAAAGGTTTCGGGTATAATACCATCATGAAGGTATGAGTAAATGGAACCATAACGGGATGAATCACGACCAACAAGGGTACAAATCTGGATTCTTGGGAGTCATAGATAGGGTGATGTAACTCTTCCACCAAGAATTCAAATCTGGATTCATGTTGCTCTAACTGAAGGAGTGAAGCAAGTGTAGCCATAGCATCAGCTGCTTTATTTTCTGCTCTAGTGATTTGCTGAAATGTGACAAATGTGAAGTATCATTTCAAGGAATCAACCATTTTCTTGTAAGGTACCATTTTCTCATGTTTTGTTTGATATTCATCATTAACTTGGTTGATAATCAGTTGTGAATCCCCATAGATGTGTAACTCTGTGATTCTCCATTCTATGGCCATCTTAAGTCCATTTGTTAAAGCTTCATACTTAGTAATGTTGTTTGTACATGGGAACAATAATTTGTAAGACTTAGGGATTGTGTACCCATGAGGAGAAACAAACAACACACCAGCTCCTGAACCATTTTGCATAAAAGATCCATCAAAGAACATCTTCCATTTTCTTTCAGTCATATACATGAGGTGTTCATCTGGGAAGTCAACTTGAATAGGTGCATTATCTTGTATTAGGAAATCAGCCAATTGATATGCTATGGATTGTCCTTTGATTGCTTTACGCTCAATGTACTCTATGTCAAACTCTGAAAGTATCATCATCCATTTAGCAAGTCTACCCGTGAGGGCAACCTTACTTAGAAAATACTTGAGTGGATCTATTTTTGCTATGAGGTGTATAGTGTGCGCAAGCATGTAATGTCGAAACTTTTGGGAAGCAAACACAACTGCAAGGCAAGCTTTCTCAATTCTGGTGTAGTAAACCTCATATGAAACAAGAGTACAACTAATGTAGTATATTGCTCTTTCTTTCCCATCTTCATCAAGTTGAGCTAGTAATGCCCCCAAGAAAGATTATGTCACTGAAATGTATAGAATAAGTGGTTTCCCCGGAATAGGAGGCATTAAAATGGGAGGATTTGCCAAGTATTGCTTGATTTGATCTATGCTCTTTTTTGGCAATCCTCATTCCAAACACATTTGACTCCTTTGTGTAAGTTCTTGTTTAAGGGTTGAGCTCTATCTGCCAATTGTGAAATAAATCTCCTTATAGATTGAAGACGTCCCTGAAGACTCCTCATTTGACTAATGTTTTTAGGAGTTGGCATATCTATGATTGCTTGGACTTTTTCAAGGTCCACCTCTATTTCTTTTGTTGAAATGATGAATCCAAGTGGTTTTCCAGAGGTGACCCCAAAGGCACACTTTTTAGGATTTAACCTTAGTTGAAATTGTTCCATGCGATCTCGAATGACTTCTAAATCATCCAAGTGTGTGTCTCTTTGTTTAGACTTGGCCAAAGTGTCATCCACATAATCTTTCATGTTTTTATGCATCATGTCATGAAAAATGGTTGTCATAGCTCGTTGATAGGTGGCTCCTACATTTTTTAATCCAAAAGGAATAACATCCCAACAATAGGTACCCCATGCACAAGTGAATGCAATCTTTTCTTGATCTTCATGAGCTATCTTAATCTGATTATATCCAGAAAAAACATCCATCAATGAATAAATCTCATAACCCGCAGTCATATCCACTATCATATCTATATTGGGGAGTGGAAAGTCATCCTTTGAGCATGCTCTATTGAGATCTCTAAAATTTGTGCAAACTCGAATGGATTTGTCATGTTTGGAAACTGGTACAATGTTTGATATCCATTCAGCATAGGCAATAGCTCTTATAAATTTTGCACCAAGGAGTTTCTCCAATTCTACTTTGACTAGAAGAGCTATGTGAGGATGCATCTTTCTCAATTTTTGTTTAACTGGTTTGACATTTGGAGCTATGGACAAGTGATGCATAATAATATTAATGTCAAATCCTGGCATATTTGAATAAGTCCATGCAAAGTTGATTTTCTTTTTCTGTAAGAACTTAGTGTAAGCTTCTCTTTCTTGATGTGACAAGGACTCAGCCAAGTGTACTATTTGTGGAGCTTCATCTGTACCCAAATTAACTGCTTGTGTTGGCTCAATAAGCACTGAAGATTGATCTTGAAAGTACCTGGGGAGACGATCAAGTACCTCATCCTTAGGCACCTTAGAGAGGTTTTCACCCTTGGATACGTCATTTCTTTTTATGTTTTTCAGTTCTGACACCGCCACACAGTGGTTTTCACCATCAGAACTCCTATTCTTTTGATTTTCTTTTATTTTTATCTTGTGAATAAGGTACTTGATGTCTAGCTCTATCATACTGGTAGCTAGTTCACTGGTGGAAGAGACTACATGCTTAATGGCATTTAGGTAACAGGCTATCTCATAATCATTTTGGAATCTTAAAAGCTCAGGTTCTTGATAGTGTTGGGACCAATCAATGAGGTCAAGATGAACAAGAGGCAAGTCAATGACTGGTTCAAGGTTATAAATGTGAATGATATTATCGATGGTGACCGAAGAGTCAGAGTCCATCAAGTATCCCTCTAAGCTACCCAAATCAGGATTCGTCCTAACAAGCGAAGAATCGTCTGCTAAGGCAACACATGGGTTCAAATACTCTAATCCTACACGTGACTCATTGGCTTCCTTGGGTTGAGAACTATAAGTGTGAATAACATCAATATCTCTATCAACTGTGGAAGACTCTGAGAAGGAGGCCCATTCATACTCGTGTGAACTTGTGTCTGAGCTGCGACTAGGATGCTTACACCATGAAGGTTTTGAGTATCTTGATGTGGAAGGTTTCATTTCATCAAAGGTAACACCTTCTCTTTCTATTAAATGAGAAATATTCTTTTGTTAACGCTCTCTCAAAGGATCTTCTATATCTGATTCTTGTTCTAAAGTTGCACCTGATGCATGGGTGGCTGAAATATTTGAATCTCCCCAAAGGATATTAGTGGAACGGACCCAATCTTCACACATATCTTGTTGATTTGTCAAGTTAGGTACATACGTAGGCTCATTTTCACTATCTGACTCATCAAAGAGAGGGTTAGTGTGCTTGTTGTAATTCTCAAATCCTAGGCCAACCGGCTTCTTGGACTTGCATCCAAATTGAGCATGATCAAGAGGTTTAGATCTAGCATCCAAATTGTGATTAAGAGAGCCGTATCCAGGATAGCCCATCTGTCTGACAAAAGTATACCCTCTTCCATAAGCCTTAAGAGAGGGAGAGAATTTCTTATTGTGCATATATTTTTCTTCTCTATAGATCCAGTCTCTAACAAATGTCTCCTCCTTCTCATCTTGAATAGGCACTAATGACTCTACAAATGTGCCAAATAAAGTCATAACTGAAGAGGAAGGTTTCTTTTCTTATGAAGGCTTTCCATAAGACTGAGGTGAAACTAGTAATGTTGTGAGGGAGTTGAGTTAATACCCCCCCATACCAAGGTCTATAAACTTAAGCTTGTCTTTGCATTCAGCTAAGGTTGCATCAAAATATTCTGCTTCTCTATTAAGGGTAACATGAGTTCCTTCTGAAATTGAATTGACCGATAAAGTGTTATCCCCAGTTATACAAATCTCTATTCCATTGTAGGGGAACTTAATACACTGATGGTAGATAGATGGAACTAATTTCCTATCATGAATCCATGGTCTACCAAGTAAGATATTATACGCAAGGGGTCCAGCATCAACTATTTGAAATAAAATATCTTTTTGAATAGGGCCAATCCTAACAGGAAGGATGGCCAACCCCTTGGAACTTCTTTCTACCTCATCATAGGCTTTGATAGTGGTCCTTTTCCTTGTATCTATAACTTCTTCAAAATAACCTAACTCTTTCAACAAACTAAATGAACAAATATTTAGCCCAACACCCCCATCTATCAACACGTGCCTAACACAGGTTCTGTGGATCATGACCTCAATATGGAGAGAAATATTGTGTGGGTGGCTCAAGGATTTACCATCATCTTTTGAAAATGTGAGGTAATGAGGGATAGCAATGTGATTAACCATGTTCTAGAATTGATCGACATCTAAGTTATTAGGGACGTTCGCCGTGCGCAAAGCATCCTCAAGGATTTATTTATTTCTTGGGGACAACTCTAAGAGCTCAAAGATCGAAATATGAGTTGGGGTTCTCTCCAATTGATCAACAAGACTATAAATTGATTTAGGATTAACAACTAGTTTCAAGGTGACAGGCTTGGATGCCACTTTCTTAGGTTTACTAGATTGACTCGAATTGGGTCCTCTAATGACAACGGGACCTTGGCTTCGTGTAATAGCATTAAGAGCTTGAGATGACACTCTGGAGTTGGGGCCCCTTAGCACCACAACAGGTTCTTTATCAAAAATAGGAGAGTCTACATCTAGATCATAACCATAGGGATCTCTACCACTCATCATATTGACATTTTCTTCCACAAATTCAAGCATGTTGATGGTATTCTTCGCATTTGTATAAGTATAATTGATCTCAGCCTTGCCATTCTTAACTTTAGAGATTTCCCCCTTTTCATATTTGGGCAAAGGCTCCTTGAATGCCTTATGATCGGCGTTGGTGTTCAATCCATCTATCGTAAGTTTTCCATTCTCAATGAGATCTTGAATGATATGTCAGAGTTTGTAGCAATGTTCAATGTCATGTCCAATACCATTGTGAAATATGAAAAAGGCCTTCTCATTCCACCAATGTGGCTTAACTTTAGGTATACAAAAATGCACAGGATCTTGAGGATGTGCAGGATTGTTAGCAATAAGTTTCTTTAAAATATCCCCATATGACTCACCAAGTTTTGCAAATTGACGTCTTTCACTCTTAGGCTTATCTTGATATCTTGGATTACTTTCTTGTTGATTGGATGTATTGAGCTTCATGGCTTGAACAGCAATAGATAAGTGGAGCACAGGTTGATCTTTAGGTTGGGAGGAAACCACAACTCCATCATTAACCACTTGTTTGTTCCTATTCCATTGTGAGTTCCTTCCCTTATCCTTGTTAGGGTTGTTATTGTTTTCACCATTGTTATTGTTATTATTTCCATGTTTGGTCAAAATTCCTTGTTCTCTTAAAACATCTTCAATCCTACATGTGGTTTCAACCATGTTGTCAAATGAATCAAAAACCATTTTCTTAACCTCATACCGCAGTTTGGGAACCAAATTACTAACAAGGATGTCAATCTTTTCATTATCAGGAATAGTTCTAGAATAGCAAGAGCACTTTTGCCTCCACCTTTGCAAGAAAGTAACAAATGATTCCCCTTGGTTCTGCTTCAAGTTACATAAGTCCAACAAGGTGATAGATCTTGACAGATTGTATGCAAAGTGTTGAACAAATCTTTGAACAAGCTCTTTGAAAGTCTTAACAGGGGGAGTTATATTGGTGAACCATTCCATTGCTTGTCCCTTAAGACTTCTTGGGAATAACCTCATGAGATAAGAGTCATCTTAATGGAACTCAAAACTAGTGGTATAAAACTGGCGCACATGAACATGGGGATCTCCATCCCCATCATATTTGTCGTATTGAGTAATTTCAACCTTTCTAGGAAACTCTTTCATGTCAACACTCTTATCAAAAGGATTAGGACAAATTGAGTCCAATGAGAAAGAATTCTTAGGTGCCAACATCTTTTCCATCGTTCTCTACATTTCTTTGATCACCTCATCTTGGGATGGACCTTGCTTCTTAATATTTTTATCCACATCAAAATTGTAAGGGACTCTAGCACCCTTGTTGATTAGGCTCTCTGGGAACTTATCCTTGTTTTGCTCCAAATATTTCTCTACATACTGTTGAAAAAGTGGTTCTTGTTGCATTTTCATAAAGTCCTGGGAGGTATGAACAAAGCTCGAGCTACTACCCCCATATTGTGAACCATAATGAGCACGTTGTGAAGGTGGCCTTGAGTTCCTAGGAGGGGTTTGTCTCCTATAATGATCATGTCTTGAGGCCCTTCTTCCCCTAGGGCTAGGAGATCATGATGGTGATCTTGAATGTCTTCTACTTTGTGGAGTCCTAGGAGGAGTAGATGGAGGAGAAATATTTCCACCACTAACATGCATATTATTGAATGGATCATTCAGTTGCCGAGCCAAGAGCCTATCTTGTGCTTCTTGAAAAGCTTTCTTTTTCCATTTCTACCAAAGTCTGTCTCTCCAACTCTAGGCATCTAATTTGTTCTCCCTTGTGAGCTTGTTCATCTTGGAAAGCTTTCTTTTCATGCTCAATCCTCTTAATCCTTTCATTCATGTAACCTGAAGTGGTCTTGAGTGGTGAACTTGGTCTTAAATTTTGAAACAAGTTGTTGGTTTAAGTTGTATTGACATGAGTGTCATAAAGTTCATCTCCTTGGTTCTCATGTTGGGATAACTCATCTTCATAAGCATGTCTCTTACCTCTCTCTCTCTCGGCTCTTTGGTGTGCATCTAGATATCTTGTTGAAATAGGGGTGAGGTTGGTCTAATGTTATGAGAGGAACCACCAGATTAAATAGCATCTCTATTCTTCACAAATATATCATCGTAACGTTTATCCATGCCTTCCCTCTCTCTCTCTGAGTCATTATGTAACTCATATCCATAAAAGAGTGAGAAGATGCCAAGGGGATACCCAACTCACTAAGATGACTCTTGGAATCAAACCACACTTCCGAAGTATTCCTAGGCGATTGATCAAATATGGGTTCTTTTCCTTATGTTTTTGGCGAGTTTGAACTAAGAGTAATTGGTTAAAAATCACTTGAGGTCGTTTTCCTTGTTTTACTTGATATCTTGTTGTAACTGGCATGAAAGAAAAGGTACTAGCTGATAAGATGACCCTAAGAAATGTTGGTACCAAACTAGGATAGTAAAGGCATTAACTTGTCCAAAAAGAGGTGATAAGATAGAAAATTGCAAGAGGCATAAGTCAACACTGCCACAGAGGTTCCCAATAAATGAGTGAATACCCTAACACATATGGATCAGGAGGATGATCTTACCTAAATTATATTTATTGAAATTGAATATATATTAAATTGGTTGGACAAGAGACTACCAAAACTCTCCAAGTGTGTTATCAAAGAATCTAAAGGTTTATCTTTTCAACAAGGACGGTTTCTAGCTTACCAAGCTCCAAGCAAGGTCACTTGTGAAATCAAAGATCACTAATCCAAGAGGTCAAAAATGCAAGAATCCAAAGCATAAACAAGCTTCCAACAGCGGGGTAAGTAATCCAATGTGACCTGGATCAACCAGGGAAAACTGGAGATGACAGGACATCAATCAAGTAAGCGGGCAGATGATAGCAAATAGCAGAAGACAGTTTTGCGCGATGAAAAGCTTTCTCGCGCAAGGATTAGCACAAGACCGCGTGACAAAATGCATAAAGCCGCATGAAGAAAGACCAGACTAGTGTGACAGGATAACATTAAACTGACAGCAAGTTTGCAGAATATCTTGCGAGGATTCTCAGAGAGTCGCGCGAGAAAATGCACCGAGCCGCGCAAGGAAACAGTTTTCTCGCACGAGGGAAGGAAACAAAAATAATAATTCATTTGTTTTAGTTGACCAACTAGATGCATTAATAGATTTTATCATGAATTAGGCACGTAGAACAACAATCAAGGAGTTCAAGCAATCGATATCTTCAAACAATGATCAAGGGACAAAGCAACCTTGCACACGAACATAGATAGTGTCATAGTATTTATACTCCATAAAGATTCTACTTGTGTAAGTTCTCAAAATGTTTTCCAATCATGCACATAGTCCTAGAAAAGAAAATTTGGTTGCACTATGGTTCTTAGTAATGGTTTGACTCTACAAATTTTTCAATCTCAAGTGGGTGAAATCCAATCCCGGCGCACTGAGTTTTGACACAATCCAATAATTTAATCAATCAAGAGCTGCTGAGGAGATCTGACAACCCACAAGAAACTACACCCATGGAGATTTCTTCCACAAGGACATTTATATAATAGTTGTTGCTACCATGGAGAAAATAGCTATTACCGCTTGAGGTTTCGTCCACGTGGTTTACCCAATAAAGGGAGTTTCCACTACGGTTAACCCTCTCTAACAAGGAAGACTCACAATATGGACCACATGGGAACTTGGTTTGGATTCAAGGGTTCCAAGTTTCTGATTCTCCCAAAAGGGAAAAGAGCATTATCCTCTAGCCTCTTCACCTCACCCAAACATAGTTAGCAAGATTAATTGACCCACTAACTTGAAATCACCTCACCCAAGGTAAATCAACAACAATGACCACCAATCTCAAGAGAGAAAGTACCGATCAAAGTTGAAGACTAAACCAAGTAAGATAATAACAAATCCTTCCCTACCTATAAGGGGATCTATCGTCAAGAAGAGCTTCGCATGTAAGAAAAGTGAATGAAGCCCACTCTCTCAAGATCGCCACAAATAGTGATCATAGGGCCTAATTACTATGTGAAACACATATGCGAGAAAGCAAATCTAGGTTCAAATTTTATAGCACCAATTGGAAATGTGATCTATGAAAGAAAGAAACACTCAAGCTAAACACATGAGAGGTTCATTTTTATTTCCAAAATTCAAATGTTCTAGAGATGCAACAAAATACCTCAAATCCAATGCAACGCGAACATTTTTTTTTTTATCCATACAAGTCCAAATTAGTAATAGCAACAACAAATCAGAAACCACCAGAAACAGTAAACATTAGTGGTTAGAGATCAAAGATATAAAATATAGCAATAAAAATCAAATCTCTGGTGTGAAATCATGCGTGAAGATTCTCAAAGTGTCGCGCGAAGATTCACAAATAGCCACGTGAAGATTCATAGAATCTCATGTGAAGAAACGCACGGATAGCAAAAAAAATTGCAAAAAATAGTAAATAATGTCAGATCTGTGACTGGTGTCAAATGTCGTGCGAAATTTCGCACAGAGCCGCGCAAAAAAATGCAAAATCCTGCAAACTTTTGCCTGTAGACCTGTAAAATATCGCGCAAATTAAATTCCCCTACAAAAGTATGGAAGTACAGAAAATACGGGAATCCAAAAATAAATTACGAAAAATAAATATAGTGACAGAAAATGAATCTTCTGCCCCACGGTGGGCACCAAAAATGTGTGCTAAAAATGTGTCACACTTCTGTGGGTCATTCCATTCAAGGTTGCTCAAGAATGAGGCCTCAAATATCGACTCATAGCTCCCTAGTCATGGAGTGCAAAGGTGTGTGATGAAGGCCCTCAGATAGACCTAGTTGTGCCTATGCAAGTACACTATGAAATGAGATATTCAATGCATAAAAATGACAACTATTCTTTATGATTGCAATGCATAAGAGGAAATTAATCTATATAATAACAATGCAAGATTAATCTATGAAAGGAAATATGCAAGCTTAATCTATGGAAGAAAATATGAATTTACTCTAATATGAATCTAGTCTACATGAATAGTCATGGATGCAACAAGAAGAAGACAAGAAGAGAGAAGTTGCAATATCCAAGCTTGAGTGCTCAAATTCTCCTCCAAAATTGCTCTCCAAACCTGCAGCATAACAATATAATAAAAGTGGGATCCTAAATGAGAAGGAGAGAGCTCCTTATAAAGAAAAGTGAACGGT
>MU225494.1:311607-328217 GCA_018584345.1 Thuja plicata | reverse complement strand
ATCCAAGCTTGAGTGCTCAAATTCTCCTCCAAAATTGCTCTCCAAACCTGCAGCATAACAATATAATAAAAGTGGGATCCTAAATGAGAAGGAGAGAGCTCCTTATAAAGAAAAGTGAACGGTTGAGATTAAGAGGCAAAAAGAAATGAGTAATGGTGGAGATTAAATCTTGATTGATCCATGTGCTCATTAAAGCAAAAAGCCCACCACTTAGAAAGATGTGATAAAAAAAAAGGATTTTTATTTAATTTAATTTAATTTATTTCCTTTTTCATCAAATAAAGTGCTTTAAGTGGGGATTTTTATTTATTTAATTAAAAGAGGGGTTTTATTTTAATTAAATAAATTAGAAGAATTTTATTTAATTAAATGGGAGGAATTTATTTTAATTAAATAAGATGAATTTTATTTATTAAAAGGGAGATTAAATCTTTTAATTAAATAAAAATGATCAAACCTTAGGAAATATTGAAATAATTGAATTAATTACGATTTGATCAAGGAAATTGATTTGAATTGAAAATGTTGCAAAGCATTGATTTAGGAATTTGATAAAATGATAAAATGAGAAATGGGGCCCATAGTCTAGGCAACCATTTTAGGGTGCATACACACTCCACGTTACCACGAGACTCATAGATAAGTCATACATAGAATAAGTAGGTTACAAAATAAAATTACCAAAATATATTGAATTTTGATGTTGATGGGAACGTCAGAACCAAGACAATGTCTGGTTGACATCAAATTCAAAACCAATCAGAGTAACATGAATAACATACAAAAAATTCTATAACACATTGCATGAATGTCCGAATAGAAGAGATACCCAGAGAAAGCTTTGGAACCCAGAGAAAGCTTTGGAAACAAACAACAAATAAAAGATTGATCTTCATAATTTTGTATTAAACATCTTCAATCGATGTCAACCAAAAAATTCCCAAAACTAGAGTGAACGGCTCCACATACCTTATCAGCAAGGAACCATATCACATTGAATATTATAGACGTACCACAATGATATACCATCATTATCAAAGCAAGGATAACTATCCACAAAATATGTTATCATACAATATTGCGTAGGATAGATCAAATCTACATATGATACAAACAAGCTCATAGGATCCAATAAAGGATTATCCAAACTTGTAGCCAACAACAAGAACAATAGAAAAAACCAAACACAAAATAGATATAAAAACTTATATCAATTTATATTATCTTTGAATCTCAATTACATGCAACATGTCGGGTTGTAAGGCCTTCCCGGTTATAGACAATACATTAACAAATTCAACAAGATCTTACAAGATCCAACTTCACAAGCCTACCCTATAGCTAAGTGTAAGAAACCAGATCTAAGCTTGTGCTCGCAAGCCACTAAGCAGTCTTACAAGTTTCTTTCTTACCCACTTACTATTTTCTGCTATCAACTTGCTCTCTACTCCTCTACCCTCTCCTACTCCACCCCCTTAAAATGCTACCTACACACTCCTTATATACAACACAACCACAAATCAGCTTCACAAATAAATATTAAATGAAATTCAACCCAATATAATCCATGATGAATCGTATTAAATGACCCATTTGGTTGCAAACAAACAATAAATACATAGAAGAAAGCACCAAATCATATTTAGGTCCACACAAGATCCAATGCATCAAATCTGCATGCCTCATAACTCTGCACAATCCCAATGACTCCCTCAAATCATGGATGCAATCTCCAATGTCCGTCCAATCCATAAAATCCAATCGATGAACTCATCAACCAAGACCCCAAGTCGGTACCAAGCACAAATAAATCCACCAAGCATGTTCGGTGAATCAGCGCTGCCAACAGACACCAAGTTCGTTCAGTGAAGCAAAACACTCCTTCCACCGAGAACCGAGTACCGAAACGACCGAGAACAACCAGAGTCCACCGAGCTCTGCCAACTCATCTACCGAGCACCAAACAAAACTTTAACATATTTTTGGTCGACACAGGATTTCCAACTTCCCTAGGATGCTCCTGCATCTGAAACCCTAGGTGCAAATAGATGTTCTAGTAACTCCACAAACATCTTCTGGGATAAATCACATAGATCCCAAACTAATTCTTGATATACATGTCCTTTGAGTCCTTAACTGATACACCCATTCCTCGGTTCTTCTTCCTCTTACCACTAGCACTCTCTGAAGTGCCTTCAGATCTCTGAACCTTAATGTCTGCACCAACTCCTGCAGTCATCTCAGATTTTCTACCAATGTTCAAGTTCCTCCTTCCTTTGTCTTCATCCTTTAGAGGAATCAAAATAAACTTATGTCCATCTTTCAGGATAGTAAAGAGCTTGCTCTTATGATCATGAATAGCCTCTCTATCATACTGCCAAGGCCTCCCAAGTAAAACATGACAAGAAATCATCTCCACAATGTCACATAATACTTCATCCTTATAAGAACCAATGTGAAAACTTACCATGCATTTCTCCTTTACCTCTATTGCATAATATTCTTGTAACCAACTTATCCTATAAGGACAAGAATTTTTCAACCTCCTTAAACTATGCTTCCGAACCATCTCCTCAAAATCCAAGTTATCAGTACTTCCTTCATCAACAATCACCTTACAACATTTACCACCAGACTTACACACGGTCCTGAACAAGTTCTTCCTCTAATAAGAATCAGCTTGTTTCGTGGGCAACAATGTTCTCCTAATCAAAATATTCACACCTTCCACCTCGGGTTCATTCTCTACAAATTCATTCACCACAACATTTCAGTGACTACCGACCTTCCTATCTACATGGGGACATTCAAATGAATAATGTCCTTCTTCACCACAGTTATAGAAGGTACCTCTGAATACACCTCTATATGCCCTTTTCCTCAGTTCAACATGTTTTGGTTTCTCCTCAACTCTTTGTTTATCCTTTACCGACTGCTCTTTATTATCTTTCCCTCGAAAGTTACCTTGATGTCTCCTTTTCAACTTATCTTCTGCCTTCAGTGCATACTGATAAGCATCCTCAACCAAACCAATATTCAACATGCTAATCTCATCCTAGATATTGAATCTGAGACCATTAACATATCTGCCAACCTTTTCCTTAGAAAGATCCCTATGTACAGATATAATAGTCAACTTGTAGAACTCCTCAGTATAGTCTTTCACACTGAGATCTTTCTTCTTCAGATCCTGCAACTTTTTAAACAACTCAAGTTCATAGTTAGTGGGTATGAACTTAGCCTTCAACCTTGTCACCATAAATCTCCATCGAGTGATTTTTATCTCACCCTCTTCCTCCCTATCTCTTTGTAACTCTTTCCACCATAAGGCGACATGTTCTTTCAACTTAGTTTGTGCTAACCTCACTCTAAGAGGGTCTCCAATGTCTTCCATCTTAAAGTAGTCTTCTAATTCTCTGATCCAATCAATCAGGTCTTCGGAGTTCAATGTACCTAAAAATTTAGAAACTTCCATCCTATGACTTGTATTCAACCGAACCATGGATATTTCCAACCTATCAGCTCTATCATATCTAGTATGTATAGCACCTTTGGTAGCAGCTTCAAAATCTTCCGCAGCTTCCTCATAGCCTCCTTTGTTCCAGGGTTCCTCTACAAACCTGTAATAGCCCTCGTGATTTCAGCTCCATCTCATTCTTCATTTCCGCTATCTCAGATCTAAACCTTTCTGTCACTTTTGATTCCAATTCATTAGAGAGATCTGCATTCTCCCTAGGGTCCAATCTTCTCGGAGGCATCTTCCAAGATCTTCGAAAACCCTCTGCAATAAATCCCAACCGACCACCTTGTGACACCCTCTGAACTGTCGGCAAGCCAGATCACAACTTGCTACCTTGCACAAACAGTCAGGCAGGTTTCACAAGTCTAGGAACATGAAATTGCAACCTTCACTTGGACCAACCAAATCAACCTCACCCTGATAACGAACCAGCTCTGATACCACTTGATACAGTCAAGCTTGGAGGATCCATTAAAGGACTATCCAAACTTGCAGCCAACAAAAAGAACAACATTGGAAACCAAACACAACACAGATATAACAAATTATATCAACTTATATTATCTCTAAATCTCAATTACACGCAACATTTTGGGTTGTAAGACCTTCCCGATTATGGCCAATACATTAACAAATTCAACAAGATCTTACAGAATCCAAATTCACAAGCCTACCCTAGAGCCAAGTGGAAGAAACCAGATCTAAACTTGTGCTCGCAAGCCACCAAACAATTTTACAAGTTTCTTTCTTACCCACTTACTACTATCTGCTATCAACTTGCTCTCTGCTCCTTTGTCGTCTGCTACTTTGCCCCCTTAAAATGCTACCTACACACTCCTTATATACAACACAACCACAAGTCGACTTCACAAACAAATATTAAATGACATTTGACCCAATACAATCCACGATGAATCATATTAAATGACCCAGTCAGCTGCAAACAAACAATAAATACATAGAAGAAAGCACCAAATCAGATTTAGGTCTACACAAGATCCAATGCATCAAATATGCATGCCTCGGAACTCTGCACGATCCTAATGACTCCCTCAAATCATGGATGCAATCTCCAATGTCCGCCCAATCCATAAAAGCCAATAGGTGAACTCATCAACCGAGACCCCCAAGTCAATACCAAGCACAAACAAAGTCACTGAGCCCGTTCGGTGAATCAGCGCTGCCAACAGACACTGAGTCCATTTGGTGAAGCAAAACACTCCTTCCACCGAGAACCGAGCACCGAAACGACTGAGAACAACAGACTCCACGGAGCTTTGCCAAATCACCTACTGAGCACCAAACAAAACTTAAACATATTTTTGGTCGACATAGGTTTGCCAACTTCCCTAGGATGCTCTGGCATCAGCACATCACCCAGAGCATAGTCATCGAGTACATAGGTTTTGACATCAATGAAAACAATGCCAACATCAACATATCAACACACATCAACTCTCTTGAATGAAGACAAGAATTTATATATACTCTAAAGACCTTTTTCTAAAGCCTCTTCTATTTTTTGTCTATTAGATTTCCTTCCTCTACCTTTCTTTGCTTTCCCCATCACTCTAGCCATTGATTGACCGATACATTTTGGATCAATTATTCCAAGTTCATCTTCTTCCTCATAATCTTCTCCAGAGTCATATCAACACCCTTTTCCATCCCACAATCTTCCTTTTTCATGTCCAAATCATTAAAGCCTAGATTATCAATCTTTGATTCCTTTCCTTTTTTTGTCATATCAATACCTATGTCATCATTTTTTTCCACCATTAGTAGACCGTGAATAACAAAACATCATAACCCTAAATTGAATAGGGTAGGGAAACATCTCCTATACCATGTCCCTCTAAATCTGATATTTCAAAGTTTATCTCTTTACCTCTTTCTTGTGGAAGTTCCCTAGCCCTAATGTCTTTAAAATGTTGATCAGAAGATTGCCAAACTGTTGTCTTTACATTGTTTTATTTTGCAACCCATTCTTGAATTATTTTTTCCTTGATTTTGCAATCATTTTTTTGTGGTTCCTCATTTTGCACTTCAAACAATTTCTTTTTTATTCTTCCACTTTAATTGTCTAAGTCTAATGGTTGTCGCCAACACATAATCAAATTGTTCAATCCAAGATTTTCCTTACTTTCAATATTTTCATCGTAGCATAAGTATATGAATCGCTATATGAATCTCTTTCAATTACTTTTGGTATTTTCATCCGTGCATAAATATATGAATCGCTTTCGATAAAGTCTTCATCAATATCAACCAATGTTCCTAACGATTTGCCAAATTTTTCCAGCCCCTCCTCACACCAATTTCAAGGGGAAGGTTATATAATATGATCCAAATGACTTTGTCGTAGGGTTAGATTTCAATTTCTACATGTATAGAGGGCTATTACCCATCGTCCATAACCCTCCCTTCAAAATAGTGTCCCTTTCCTTTACCAAAACAAAAACAACAATAAAAAACCCCTTTGGCATGAATTTGACTGTCTATAATGTGTTCCATTTCTCTTTATCCATTCGTTAATCTTGTTCTCACCTACCCCCTTTGGCATGAATTTGTCTGTCTATAATGTCTTCCATTTCTTTGTTATCCATTCGTTAATCTTGTTCTGACCTACCCTTGGACCAGTAAATATGTAGATAATCACAAATTCTTCTAGCTTATTAGTATTAATTCGGTTTATCCATATCGTCCCTCTGCTCCATCCGAGTACCTATTTGTAGAATTTGATGTAGAAAAATTAAACAAACTATTTCAATTTCAAAAATTTTAAAAATAATACTTAAAAAATCTTATTAAATTTTTTTTAAATTTTAATAAGTTATTAGATCATAGACGCCCATTCAAAAATATTAACACACAATCTAATTTGAAAACATTGTTTGATACATTCTCTATAAATTTAAAATCCACTAGACCTTTTTCCCTATATTTTAAATCTACTGTACAGATTGCCGGACATCCAAGCAGAAATCATTGTAACGTCCGCTTTGGTCTTCAATTCCGATGAAACCCATTCACAATATAGACAAAATTCCTTGCTACCGACTCTCAATACAGAGCGATCGTCGATCAATTCCCAGAATCAAAATATTGACCTTCAGCTGATTCGATCTCTGTATCTGTAACTGTAACTAGTTCCTGAGAAAACAGAGTAAAAATGAGAGCTTTCGACATGTCGAGGTCGGTAAACTCCTTCGAAATGTCTACAGACAGTTCAGGCATGGGGGACTGCAGTATTTCCACCACACAATACTACAACATGACATCACTCAAAGAATACATTGGAGTTAGCAGGGGGCAGAGCTCAGAATCTGGGTATGGCAGGAACATGTCAAGTACAGAGATTGAAGAAACCCAAAAGAGTTGGCTGCTGCATCCCCTGGATCTCGCTGGCTCCAAGAACACTGTTGATCTTGGTTTTTTTCTATGCAAGAAATCTACCTGTGCAAAATTTTTATACACAATTTTCATAGCAGTGCTGTTAGCTGGATTGGTTGCTGCTATTGTCATTTTTGCACCCAGAAAACATCACCATTCGTTTCCCCCTGATGAATACACAGTTGCTCTGCATCAAGCACTCTTGTTTTTCGATGCCCAGAAATGTAAGTTAAAAAAATTTCAGGCCAATTTTGTACACAATTGTTGATTTCCATTTGATTAAACTCATTCTTGATTTGACTCTGTGACTGCTGTTCATGGCAGCTGGTTATTTGAATTCCTCAAACGTAAGAGTTGAATTCAGGGGAGATTCTGGACTACAAGATGGGCATTTTGATAATAACACAGTTGATTTGGTTGGAGGGTTTTACGATTCAGGAAACAATATAAAATTTGGGTTTCCGACGGCTTATACAATTACATTGATTAGCTGGAGCGTGCTTGAATACAGGGAGAAGTATGAAGCAGCAGGGGAGCTTGATCATGTCAAGGATATAATCCAATGGGGCACTGATTATCTTCTCAAGACTTTCAACTCTTCAAATCCTCAAATCGACGTTATATATTCGCAGGTGAGGATAAAATCTTATGATCATTGTTGTTTCTAAATTGGACTGTGGGGAATTCGTCATTAATCATATTGTTTGTGGGGAATTTGTAATTAATCAAATTTTTAATCCATTATCATCAGAATAGTGATTGTTGAGTGTGATGCATAATGTTAGATTAAAAAGTTTGTACAAAATCTAATTCAGAAATATCAATTATCAACAACAGTATAGATTAGAAATTAGAGTGTCTAAACAAATTGATGAATATTATTGTTCTGGATTAGATTGTGTGAGTTTTTTCTATAACGTTGTGGAGCACACTTCATGATCCATCATCAAGATAATAGAAAATCATATTTTTTTTCTTATAATTCTAAATTATCTTGATGATGAATGAATGTGTTCATCTGCAAAATGTTGATACAAAAAATTCACATATGATCTAAATTCAGAAACAACAATGGTAAAGTCTGATATCATTAAAGAAACTCATTTATGATTCCAACTATATAAAAATTTGTGATCCATCTTTAAGATTTAGATTTTTTTTAAACTCTTGTAACTCTCTATTATCTTGTTTTTGATTAAAAAAGCAGCCAGAACCAGGGGGCTGACCCAACAAGAAAACAAAGCCAGCACGAGAAGTGTCAGACTACCAGCACATAACCAATGTCAGCACACCCTCAGCCAATCCCTTTTTTGAAAATAAAAAACCAGAAACTAGAAACCACAGGCCCCAACTTCAACATGAAGTTGGTAACAGCCTGCTAACACCAACAGACCCCAACTTCACCACGAAGTTGGTAACCAGTCTGTGAACATCAGTATCAGCAATATTTTTAAACAAAATATCATAAGCAAGAAAGCAAGTAACAGTTTTTACGGCCAACAAAGTTAAACAAAGCAACAGACAAGCCCAAAACGGCCAACCACCAGAAACAACTATCAAACAAAATCATCAAAAAAGAACAGAGAAATTACTTGGGATTTTTACCCCTTCCATTAAGCATCAACTTCAGCCAGTCCTACACAAGGAATTGGAAGAGCTTCATGTCGTTCTTTTCCTCCCCAGGGGTCTTCGAGTTCTCCATGTGCAACAGCTGAAGAATCGTAGCCGCCGAATGCATAACTTTGACAGCGAACTCCACAATTCTGTTGAAGCTCTCACCCAACTCTCTGATTTTCTCCTTCACCTCCCGAAGGTCCTTTTTGGAGACTAAGTTCTGAAATGAGGCATGTAGTCATTTAATTTCCTCCTTCATTTGGTGTAGGTCTCCCTCAGCTTCTACCTTACCCTCAGCCTACACCTTACTCTCCTCCGGGGCCTCCACCTTATTACCCCCAGTTTCCTTCTTAGTATCAGAATCCACTTGCAGGCCTGAAAGCGAGGTAGCAGTAAGCGATGACTCCGAATGCTTTTCTTCAAACAACTTCATTTTGGATAAATCCACCGTGGGAAGTTTAAAACTTTCTAAAATTTGGGAAGACTCTTGGCTTATCTCGGCTCCCTCCTTCGGCGGGGTGACTTTGCCTCTTTCTCTGTTAGAGTTGTCCTCATCCTTTTTGATTTTTTTTCCTTTCTTTTTTTCCTCGCTACTTCCTTTCTTCCTCCCTTCTTCCTCCTCTGAATCCCCCTCTTCTTCTTCATCCTCCAGATATCCTTTCCTGACTGCTTTCTATTTAACCCGAGTGTTGGAGGCAATTCTGTGTGACCTCCTCGTGCTATCATTTTCAATCTCTTCCTCCTCCGAATCAATGTTGATTTGAGTTCCTCCCACCAGACCCACTTTGTCTTTCTTGGGTTTATTATGCGCGGGAGTTTGCATTTTGGAGGACGAGGTGGGTTGAGATTGTGAAGCCATTAACTCTTTAAGAACATTAGCAGAAGGGGTATTAATATCCTGCAGAGTGACAATTCTAGGAGGGCACAAAGCAAGGTGGAAATTATAAAGACAAAGAATAAGGCCTTGGTGGAGAATGCAGTAATTTTGCTTGGATTTTTTCATATCTCTCACATCCATCACCGAAGCCTCAAGCAAGTGCAGCGGGAAAAAAGGAAAGGAAATAGTATCATTGTAGCGAAAATGGTTAAGCAAAGGAAAGTGGTACTTATAACAGGTTTCAAAACGACCTTCAAGAGTAAGGTATTTCATCAAAATTAGGCATACCTCATTCCAAGGATCATGAAGCACATCCTGTTTGAAGCCCCCAAGAATCTAGACCGGAATCTTTGATTTCTTGAAAAATCTTTTGATGCTAGTATCGTCTCTGTTTTTCGATACCTTCTTCCACTTTCTTCCTTCAATCAAGAGCCCCGTTGCTTGGGCAACAACCTCTTCGTTGATTTCAAAGGTTATCCCATTTATGGTAACCTTGCGATCATCCCAAGAATTAACCAGCTGCATTGAAATTATCTTTTTTAGACAGTATTGCATAGGCTTATGGGGCGGAAGTCTCTCATACTCTATGGGTCCTGAACTTTAGGTACCAGAATAATATAGGTGTTATTAAGTTTTTTCAGGATATTTCCAATTCAAACAAAATCACGAGCTACATGAATTAGATCATACTTGATAATCTCCCAAAATTGCTAGAAGAAAGCCAGAGGAAAGCCATTTGGGCCTGGAGATTTATAAGCCCCCATGGAGAACACAGCATTTTTGACCTCCTCCTCTGAGACTTGAGACAACAACACTTCATTTTCCTCCGCACTAATGACAGTCGGGATAGCCTCCGGGAGTCTATTTGAAAAAACATCTGTAACCCCCCGAACCGGGCATCTGAAAGTGTCTTGAAAGAACTCAACAACAAACCTACCAATGTCTTCTTCCTCCGTTAGCATTTGATTCCCACTGATATTTAAGGATTTGATGGTATTCCTCCTTTTATGAATTGAAGCATACCTGTGGAAAAAGGCTGAATTCCTATCACCTTCCTTGAGCCATTGAACTCTAGACCTTTGATTCCAGTAGATTTCCTCCCTCTTTAGGTTTTCTTTCCATTTCTTTCGCCAACCTTCCTCTTCAAAATGATCATTCCAGGAGGAGACACCCATGACCATGTCCTCTTGGAAGTGCTTAAGCTTTTCCTCTATTTATTTCTTGCTTTGAAAAATGTCTCTAAACCTGGTCTTGCTCCACCTTTGGGCCTCCTTCTTAATTAAGTGTAATTTTTAGAAATTCTAAACATGGTCGTCCCCCAAATAGGAGTGTTCCACCATATTTTTATATATTCCAAAAATTCAGGGTGGGAGTGCCACATTATCTCATAATGGAAAGGTCGCGGCCCACATCCATTCTTCTCCTCCTAATTAAGAATCAAAGGGGGATGATCAGAAACTATCCTAGTGAGATGAGAAAGGCTGACAATCGAAGAAATATCCCAACCTCCCAAAATCATCAATCTGTCCAGTCTAATCTGGATAAGTTGCTTTCCCTTTCTATTGTTGGACCAGGTGAAGACCATTCCTTGCAAATCAATATCGACTAAATCACTGTTCCTCATAAAGTCCGCCAGCTCTTCCATATTTTCTGAATAATCCAGAGTGCCCCCCATTTTCTCAGAGGGAAACAGGGGGGAATTAAAATCACCCGCACACATGACGGGGTGTCTTTGATCAGCTGATATGAGGTTAGTAATTTCTCCCCAAATCCTACCCCGGTCACTTCTAACATTATGAGCATAGATATTATACATGTACCAAGAAACAATGTTCCAAGTAAACAAAACAAAAAGTTATGAGAAAAATCCACAGCGTTCCTAGATAACTTACATGGGTTCCAGAGAGTAGCCACCCCACCAGAGGCCCCAATAGCTTCACTATAGTGAAAGGCCGCACCAGGCCATATTTTGTCCACAAGAAGAGCGAAGTTTTGATATGTCATCTTAACCTCCTGGATTAAAACCACATCAAATTTCCAATCTAAGATATACTTCTTCAAAGCATAATGTTTCTAAGGGCTATTCATGCCCCTTAGGTTCCAAGAGAGGAACTTCATCTTTTACTTTTTTGAGTCTTCTAAGGTTAATTGTCGCCCAGTGACAATTGCCATTGCTGCTTCTTTTGCTCTCACTAATCTCACCATGGGTCGACCGACTTTGGCTTCATTACCCACATCCGCCTTCTTTCCCCCTCTATTTTCCTCTTTGGTTCTGACCAGTCCAGGAGACTATCCCAGGGCGATGAAGGGGCTGACCACGTCTTCTCCATAGCCTTTAACACCCCATTTTGGGAAGGGGAACAAAATTCAAGCGCCCTCATCTCCTCCAGTCACTTAAACTTCACTCTTCTCCCGCTTCTCCTTCTTTCTTCTTGCTGCCAGACCAAGGGACCTTACTCTTCTCACTGTCTTCTTCCTTTTTTTCTCTTCCCTTGGACTTTCCCTGAAGGAGTTAGATATGTCCTTCAAGACCTTAACAAATTCTCCTTCCTCCAAAGTAATCTCCCTCTCAACCTCCTTGTCCTTTCCTTCCCCTTTTTTCTCCACAGATTTAAGGTTAATCACATCACCCATTGCGAGAGAGAGTTCCCCTTTCAGGGAACCATGAGCTGCCTTCTCCATCTCCATCCCACCCAAATGATCAACCAAAATACTAGAATCGTTCAGAGACAAAGAAGGGAGTATCTCAGGACTTTGGTCCTCAATCCGAGGGGTTACCTTGCAATTCGCCACAACATGACCATTTTTACCACACTTCTGGCAGTGGAGAGTGGCATTTTTATAAACAATGGCTTGATTCCAGCTACCCCATTTGGATTTTAACATAACAAATTTAGGGAGGGGATTATTCATAGTAACAATTACATAGAAGCTCACAAACACCAGCCTTGACTTTTGCACAATAACAGAGTTCGCTATCACATATTGACCAAACGAGTTCCCAATCCACCGGAGCACCTTCTCGTCCCAGAATTCCAGGGGAAGTCCTAGGAGACGGACCCACACAGGCGCAGCTTTTTGAAGCTCCACATCCGGGTTAAAACCTGGCTTCCATTTTGCCATTAACAAACTGTGCTTCCCATAGCACCAACTTCCTGTGTAGACAAAAGTAAAGTTCGCCTCAGCGTTAAATCTAAAGAGGAACAAGCCCCTAGGCATAGCCGAGACACTAAAGTTCCCTTTAACTTTCCATCTGGCAGCACACCACCGACGCACCATATCAATGGTGGGCTTGAAAGCGCCAAATCTCCCCACAAAAGAAAGGTGAAGTGAGGCAAATATGCATTCAACCACCCCGTCGGGGACAAAGATCTTCAGGCCAAACTCCCCCACAAAACATTCGGGGATATCAGGGGAGTCAGGGATCTCTTTTCCCAACATTGTACTCTTCCAATCACCCCGCATGCAATCTTTGTCCTCCCCCACCATCTTGGGGCTAGACATGAGGGATTCTCCAACCACCGAATGCCGCGAGTGAGAAGAATCATCCATCACTGAAACCACAGACAAACCTTCGCACGTAAATTCAGAAGAGCATCCTCTACCATCCCTGTGAGACAACACAAGGAAGAGGTCTGGACAAAGAACCTCCGGGCCCCCCGGATCCCCCGGCAGAGAGGAGGCCGAAGCCGGCATGAATTCAAACGAAAACCAGGCAGGAAAATTGTTGAGCGAGAGCGAAAAAAGTCTATTATCTTGTTGATGTGTGAAGTGTGATCAGAAATGTTGAAACAAAAAATTCATACAAAATTTAATCTAATAACAACAATGGTCAACTATATAAATTGTATTTCAAAATCAGATATCGCTTCCCATAACTTAGTATTATTCTAATGGATTAGGGTGAAACATTGATAAAAAGAAATTACACACAATCTAATTCAGAAATAACAATGAACAACAGTATGAGTCTTCATGTTCTTCTGACTGGTTTGTGGAATTCTGTCTGTATCAAACTCAATTTGTTCTAGGGGCCTCGTCTATTCTTGTAGAGGATTTTGGTTGGGGGGTGTGTTAAATGTAAATTTTTATTTGAGTCTATGCGGTAGTGGCTAGTACATAGGGTTTGTTGCTCTTCTCCTGATTTGTTTTGATTGGAGAAGTTGGTCTTTAGTTAGGATTTCATTGATTTGGGCAAGATCGCCTGATCAGAAAAATTGTAAAAATATATTATAATTAATAAAATACTCTAGTAGAATATCCACTTTTACCAAAAGGAAAAAAATTAAAAAACAACAATAAACAAAAAAAACAGTATGAATTAGATTGTGTGCAAAGACATTTATGTTTATTGTTGTTTTTAGATTACTATATATACCAATTTTTTAATCAATTCACACTCTATAATCTATCATCAAGATAATCAAAAATTATATTTTATTTTTATTACGCCATAGGCGTTTCCCTTTGAAGAAGGCCAGGCTAATTTTTTAGATCAACGGTGGGTAAATGTGGAGAGAGAATGACTACCATTGGAATGTTTTCACCCGTTAGATTTCTTTTCACTTTTTAGTTGTCATTTTTCTTTTCACACTGTTTCAATGAGACTGGATATTATATGGGATTAGACAGGTACTAAGCTCAAATTCAATCGATGCAAGTGGGGAACAAATTCAGACCACAGAAAACAAGCAGATCTCAAATTCAATCGATGCAAGTGGAGAACAAATTCGGACCACAGAAAACAAGCAGATATTGAATTTCCATCTGTTCATTCTCATAAATGAAAACAAACAACCGAAAAATCCCATCTCTTCATTCTCATTAATGAAAAACAACAACCAGAAATTCAATCTTGTTCCAAACAATCTGTTCCCGACCTGCACCAAGTGAATTCAAGCCATGAGTAAAAATTTTCCAAACTAGTGAAATTCAAGCTGAAAATTCTGAAGCAGAGCCGATTTGAAGCTTCAAACCCTAGCTCGCCACAGGGCCTGGAAGCATCTCTTGCAAGTTTCAAGAAACTCCGCCCACATCTGCCACACCTTTTAAGATCTTCGTTGGGAAAATAATATCTGGCATTGAATTTTCACGTTGCGTTGTGAGAATTAATGGCGAGAGAAAGAACAGAAAGAGTGTTGACCTCATCATATCTTATGTTTCACACTTTCCAAACTGTTGTCGTTATTTGTGCTAAGTAAGTAACTTTCCAGTTGTTCTTTACGTCCGTAAACAGGGCAGTGTCTAACTAGCAAACTAAAACGTTATGTGGATATGCCCATGCCTCATAGAATACTTTCAATGTCAGAGCAGATCGAACTCTGATTGGTTCGTCCTTCATCATCCCTTGTCAGAAATAATCAGTACGTTAAAATATTAAAAAATTAAATACGATAGTAAAAAGTGCCCGCTAATATATTCGATAATAAAATCTTTGGGAGCGCATGCGGTTGGTAAAGATTTTAAAACTTATAAATATATATATATATTGTTGATTTTAATTCTAATACAGTATGAATTTATTAAATCTCCTATTAATATTTGAATATGATATAATATATTTAATTTGTATTTTATGATTTTTAAATGATTATATAATATAAAATATTAACTCTCTCTTCCTATTAAAGTATTATTAATATATGTTAATTTTTATAAAATAAAAATATATAATTAATATTTTACTTTTTTTTTTTTAAACTTATAAATATATATATTTTGTTGATTTTAATTCTAATATAGTATGAATTTATTAAATCTCCTATTAATATTTGAATATGATATAATATATTTAATTTGTATTTTATGATTATTTAATATAATAATAATATTAACATTTGTATTTATTAATAATGTTCAAATAATTAATACTACAAATAGGAATCACAAATGAAAATCATACTAATAAATTTTTCAAATCATTTCATTGTCAGACGCGATACTGACGGTGATGACGCATCATATGGATGGTATGTACACATAGTATAACATTTTAGTTTGCTATTTAGACGTTATAAGTTATACTAAAACGTTATACTATGTGTACATACCATCCATATGATGCGTCATCAAGTATCGCTCAGTTGACAATGAAATGATTTGAAAAATTTATTAGTATGATTTTCATTTGTGATTCATATTTGTAGTATTAATTATTTGAACATTATTAATAAATACAAATATCAATATTATTATTAGTAATGAATTTAATTTCTTATTTAGATTATTAACAATGCAAATATATTAAATCAAAAAGTTATTATTTATTGTTAATTATTTTATTATTTTATTATATATTAATTTAAATTATTAAAATTTATATAAGTAATTATTTTATAAGATATTAATTATATTATTTAATTATAAGTCTATTATTTTATTATTATTTATTTTATAAATTTGTTAAATTATAATAATTTAATATAAAATAAATAAATAATTAATAGCTTATAATTATATAAAATTATTGTTTATTATTAATTATTTTATTATTCTATAATTATATAGATTGAGTTAAATTATTAAAATTTACATAAATAATTATATTAATTGTTAATTTTTTTTTAGGATTAATATCTAGAGTTAGAGTTAGGATAAGAGTTTAGGTTTATGCTTAGGTCATAATTGAGTTTATAATTTGGGTTATTATCTTGTTTAAGATTGGGGTTATAAAGTTATTGTTTATTGTTAATTATGTTATTATTTAATTATAGATTAATTTTAATTATTAAAATTTATATAAGTAATTATTTTATAAGATATTAATTATATTATTTATTTTATTTAATTATTAAAATTTACATAAATAATTATATTATAGAATATTAATTGTATTATTTATCTAGGGTTAGAGTTATGATAAGAGTTTAGGTTTATGCATTTGTTTAAATCTTGTTTATTTGTATATTAGCTGGCTATGTTTAGGGTTGTGACTCTTTCAAAGGATGGTAATTAGAAAAGGTTGTGACTCTCTCAAGTGTAACAATTATGAAAGGTTGTAACACTCTCAAAGAGTAGAAATGATGAAGAGTTCTTCCAAAGGGTGGTAATTTTGAAATGTTGTAATTATTGCAAAGGGTAGCCATGATGAAGAGGTGATACTCTCTCCCACATTGAAAGATATAAAGGGGAGAAGGTTTCAATTGAGGAGGACATCCAAGCGAGATCAATTGAGGAGAACAATGAAGTATAAAAGAGATCATTCAA
>MU225494.1:301403-311483 GCA_018584345.1 Thuja plicata | reverse complement strand
ATATTTTGAAATTAGGGAATCAAATACAAATACACAACTTATAGTATAAATTCTTATTTATGCCTGGTATGCATGAAAGGGTATAAGTATGCTTGGTGTCTACGATAGTATGAAGTAAAGATATAAAAAGATCTAGGGAGAGAGAGAGGGAGACATAGAGAGGGAGAGTTAGAGAGAGATATATAGATGGTGAGATATATTGATACAAAGGTAAGGAGATCTAAAGAGGATGAGAATGAGTGACAAACAAATGGACACATACTTAAATGACCTTTCCATAACTCTACGGCATTCCCATTGTTCCCATTGCACACTAAGATACGATTGCTAGTTTTTACAACTCTCTACACTCTTGATGACGAATGAAGACGTGATCCATACAGGCCATTTTACATCATGATGTTTCAGTCTGTTTAAGACCCATTGTCCCTACATCCGCTCGTAACAGTCAGTTTACATTATCAACACCTAGATTTATATCAATCTGATACCCAATATCTGATATCATTAAAGAAACTTATTTTATGAATTCAGCTGTATAAAATTTCTTTCTTTGACTGTAGGTGGGATCTGCAGCAGAGGACATAGAGTGTTGGCAGAGGCCTGAAGACATAGAGTACGAGAGGCCTGTTTCAGAGTGCAAAGGGGCTGCCACCGATTTGGCAGGCGAAATGGCTGCTGCTCTGAGTGCTGCTTCTCTTGTGTTTAAGGACACCGAATACTCTGCCAAATTGGTGGAGGCCGCCCAGAAAGTGTATCAATTTGGCCACAAACAGGAGAACGGAACATACACACACTCTGCCTGTGGTGAGGGTGCAGTGGCTTTCTATAATTCCTCTGGCTATTACGACGAGCTCGTGTGGAGTGGAGTTTGGGTTTTCTTTGCTACGGGAAATTGGTCTTATCTGCAAGACTCCATTAATGTATATAACGCCAGCGTTGAGGCCGATAACAACGCATCCATACATGGAGTTTTTGATTGGGACAACAAACTCTTGGCAACACAGGTATGAGCCCCATCTGCTATCATTTTCCAATGCTTTCCTCTTACCAATATATGAATAAACATGTATCTTATTAAGGGTGTGATATCTTATTTTGGTGATCATAGATAAGATAATAGAATTGATCTGAAATGTTAATAGGAAAAAAAGTATTATTTAATTAAATTTTAAAATATTCAAATGAAGAATATGTTTCTTTAAAACAAATTATTTAATGAGTATTAGATATAATCAATTAATACTTGAAATATTTTGTATGTATGTGTAAGTTGATTGTTAAGTCGATATGTTACTTTTGCACCTTTTTTCAATTCTATTTTTTTAAGCAACCAATACAATTACATGATGGTTGCCATGTCCACTTTTAATCTGACTTTAACATTTGTCTCTTTGGCTGTCATATCCACTTCTTTGACAATTTGCCTCTTGTGTGAGAATTGGCCATCCAATGAGAATGCAAACATCATAGTCAAATTGGAAGGGAACAGGGTAGTCATTTCAATTGCTATTAAAATAGAGTTGACGATTGTATTCATCTCTAATTTGACTACAATTGAATTGGCTACCACATTTAGTTCGAATTCTAGTATGGATTTTGTCTTTTCAACATATAAATGCACAACACTTATGATTAGAATAATTTTGATATGTTGTATGTGTAGAAATGTTATTAAAAGTGATAAATATCTTTAGCAATATCAATAATATATTTATGTTAATATTTGTAAAAAAAAATATCTTTTATAGAGACAAATTTAAATTATAATAAAAATTTGATATGTTGTATATGTAGAAATGTCATTAAAAGTGATAAATACCTTTAGGAATATCAAGAATATATTTATTTTAATATTTATAAAATAAAATATCTTTTCTATAGATAAATTTAAATTTATTTTGAATTAGATTAAATGAAGTTTATATTGAAGTAAATTAATTAATTGACTAATTATGATAGAGAAATGAAGTAGTTGCAAAAGAATAATGTATTAGAAAAGGTTGGAATGTTTACTGTGCATATATTTTTGAGCTCTACAATTTTATTTTATTTTATTTTAAGGGATTATAGTGGCTTTACAAATAAAAAGTTACAATCTTTGGAAGTTAGGTCTCTTCATTAGAAATGTAAAAAAATGTAGAATATAGAAAAAACTATAAAAGAGATTTGTATTTGTTAACCAACTTAAGGGGTGTTACAATACTTCATAAGGCATCTTTGAATAAAGGACAATGAAGTCAAAATGAAACACCTAAATTGGTGAGTAAGATCATGAGATGTTTATAATAGGCGGGTTGAATATGCTAGTAGAATTACTCTACATCTTTAGTTTATGATACTCCTACAAAGACCATGTTTAGATCTTACTAAATAATATATTGAGCTACTTTGGAGTGGGGGGTTTTTCTTTATGAAGAGCTTTCCCATGTACACTTGTGTTGTGATATGATTTTGTTGATGTTTTATAAATGTCTTTCCTTGTTGTAATTGTAAATATCTTAAAATTTTCATAACTCTCCTTTAATATTAGCTTAGGAAGTATTCATATGGACCTTTATTCCTTTCATGCAATGTCAAAACCTAATCACCTTGGGCTCTTGGTGTTGGATTTATTGTACTAATCTGAACATTTGAGTGAGAGTTACATAGTCTAGTGTTCCCCTCCTAATTGGAGAGATAAATAATTGACCACGTAAACTAGAAGAATAGAATGCAATTATGTTGCGAGATCAAAAAATGAGTACAAAAAGTGTGAATGGGTAATGGTCCTACAAAATGTGAGACATTAAGAAGGGATAAATATTATGGTTTAAAGGAACTTCAATCAATAGATGGGAAAATAGAAGGGATGGATGATGATCTAAATTGGTTCCTTGTAGGTTTCTACACCTAACATAAATGTCTAAGAACTCCTATGAACTTGTCGATGGGTGTCAAAGATAAGTAATGCTACTATAATGACTCTACGCCTTTAGTTGGTGATACTCCTATTCTAAAGACCATGTTTAGATCACCAAATAATATTTTCGCTTCTCTCCTCATGTACAGTTGTGATATGATTTTGTTTTTGTTTTGTATGTGTTTCTCAGGTTTCTATAATTGTAAATATCTTAGAATTTGCACAACTCTCCTCTAAGATTTAGAAGTCTCTTTATGTATCTTTCTTCATTTCATTTAATGTCAAAATATAATCACCTTGCAAAAATCGCTCCCCTTATAATTGGATAGAGAAAAAATTCACCATGAATAGAAATAAGAGAATGTTATTGGGTTGCGAGATCAAAGAGGGAGTAGGGAAAATCTGAATGGGTGATGGTCCTAAAATATGTGAGACCATTTCCAAGGGAGAAAGAGAACATAAGTCAATGTAGGGAAAAATATAACAAACATGAATGATTATCTAGAAATGGTTCCTTCTATGTCTCTACACTGACAATAGATGTTTTAGCGGTCCCAAGGATTTGTGAATGGGGTTTCAAAGGTAAGGAATAATATAGTTCATGGGGTATGTGTTCCTTCTTGAAACTTACAAAATTAAGACATTGAGAAGAAACCTCTTAAGAACTTGTAAAAACACAAAATTCCAAAAACCAAGTAGCAATTAAACCCAAAACAAGCCTTAGCTATTGAACATGTAGTTGTTTCAATATTGACCATAGGAGGAGAAATTTATATTAAAAAATTAATAGAAATTTTAATAGTGCAAATTTCATGCAAAAAAGAAATCAAAAAGTGAGAAGAATTAAAGATTAACAAAAGCAACAACACAATGAAGTGGCACAAGTATACCCTACGAAAAGCCTAACCTTCAAAATAATAAAATTAATACATATTCCCAACAACAACATAGGTTTATTACAAAATAAAGATTCATTCCTTATATATATATGACTAAAACCTAGAATATTTATCAATAGTATAACCCTACAATACACAATCCATAAGGCTTCCATCTCAAGCGTTCAATATATAGACTTAAGAAAGTCTATAAAACCACCAAAAGGCAATACCATGGGCCCAAAAAGGGTTCTAAAATACCATAGAAATAATTTTCATGACCTACACCCCATGATGGTTGAACAAGCTATTAATAACATATTCCCTTATAGATCATAAAGACATCATATTGTCCCACCAAATATGGAGGTAGCATTTTGTCATTTACCTCATTTAACAAGATGCAAGTTACAACAGATAATAAGAGGGTCAAGATTTGTATTCCACTTTGTAAGGTCTCCCCTTTACATGTTTTTTATATCCTTTTTAGAATCTCGTATACATCTTATAGTGTCATATATATTCTTAAACAACTTACATGACAAGAATGCTCTTAAGAATGCATAACACTAATAAATATGCATGACATATTGGTCAAGTCAAAGTGGGATTTCTTTTTCCACGTTGGCATGATAAATAATTTTGGTAATATATAATTCAAAATAAGAATAGAGTCTACAACACCTAATTCCAACATAATTAAAGGGCTTTAAAACTAGTAAAGTGGAGATGGGGGGGATATTTTTTAGTTAATAAGAGATAATACAAAGAGTATAGGTTTTGAAAGTAGATACTCTTCTTTTATAAAAAAGTAACTTTTGAGATTTTTCATCATCTTTTGTCGAAACGCCAAGGTTTAGGAACCAAGGGAATAATTTACAACCACCACATCAGCCAAGAATTATTTACAATGGAATTTATATGGGAATGGGAAATAACATATAAATAGAGGGAAGATGACTTCTTGCACCTCTAAATTGTTTATATTAAAAAGGGGGATAACAACTTGACTTAGTTATTTTAATGAAAAATATTTCTTGAGTAACCTTTTCTTATCTAGGAAGACTTTTTCATGTGGATGAATCACCTTTAGCTAAACATTTCTTCATCATTGCTTTTCCTTGACTATTTTGAATTATTTGCCACTTCTAAATACAAGTAACTAATTTCTTCAGGAAGGTACCTTGTGGGTACTTTTCACTTTAGCAACTTTTTATTTCAACACTCCCACTATTCATGGAACTAACATCCTATTTCAAATCTTTCCCTTGCTCTTTGAATTTTTGAGCAAAAATTTAGATTTGTCTTGTTGTGAATTTTCTTGTTTAAAGAGAAAATTTTGGCTAGGGAATCATTTCACGTTGAAACACGCAAGACAAGTGACCAAGGGTCCTTGGAAGACATTTAGGAGTTCAAGGGAACTCAAAGGTGTCATTTTAGGATGAACCAAATATGACTTTGGCATCTTTGATTGATGGGAACATGGTAAAACAAAGAGGTTTTATAAATTATGATACATTGGCCATGTTTTATAATCCTAAAGTTATGACTAATATCTAATTGAGAAAGTATATCGTAGTAGTGTAATATATTTCTCCAAGTTATTCAGATTATCCTCTCATAAAAGTACTTCATGGTATTTTTATCCATACTTTGATTGAGCATTCTCTATAATATTCTAAAATCTCTCTTAGTTGGGACTCTAAGATGTTTACTATCTTGGGAATCTAATAGTTCCATTTCTAACGTCTAATAATCTATTTTTCTTAATTTGTTGAAACATTGATCAAAGGGAAGATTAGATTGATTACCTAGACAAAATTCAAAAATATTAATACCGTGATAATTCAGTTTACAATTATAATGCCACCATGCTTTAACATTTTTATCTAACCATGATTATCTTACACCTGACTAATTATTTTTTAAAGGAGGAGTTTCATTTAATATCTAGGTTATTTCAGCTGCAACCATCTATCTTCTTCACATCATGGTAGGATATATTTAATATTTAATATTTTGGCTTGTAGCTTGTTATTCTAAATTTCTTCTTCTATTACCATAGGCCTATGCAAACATGTTTATGAATATGAATGAATTCAATCTTATTTCATCAAAATATTTGATTGTGAGTCAAAATTTGAAGAATATTTATTTCGTAAAAATTGTCCACACAATCTTAATTTCATCCTACATCAAATAACAAAAATAATTTGATAAAATGTGATAAAGTCTTAAAAAATAAATTTCAATTGTGAACCGTCATTATTACAAGAAAAATACCGATTATTATTATGAACACTTAGAAATTTATTTTTGTATTGTATTTCTAAACGATTCCTAGGGATTGTTTACTTGCCAATAGTTGGGCACTTGGAGTCGACTTTTGTATTGCATTCCTAGATGGTTCCTAAGGATAGTTTATTTGGCAAGACAATTGGGCACTTGAAGTTTACTTTTGTATTGCATTTCTAAATGGTTCTAGTTAATTATTTTGCATATGAGCTTGCCTTATGATGCATATAAGTGGTTGGATTTTTGTGGTTGTAGGTTCTGTTAACAAGGCTGAGATTTCTAGTGGATCCTGGGTACCCCTATGTAAACGTGCTCAAGTCCTCCACTGAAACAACCCAGACGACCATGTGCTCATATCTCCCAGCCTCCCCCAACTTTGATCGCACGCCAGGTATATTTTCCATTACCCACTTAACTAAACTTTGTCAATTTGGTATAGTGATACAGATATTCACTGGTTTTGTAATCCCAAAGGCGGGCTAGTTCTTGTAAAGCCAAGTGACAATGGTGGACATCTCCAATATGCTGCTACCTCTGCCTTCCTCACCAAACTATACAGCGATTATCTTTCCTTAATAGGGGTTGATGGATGGACGTGTGGGTCTGATTATCACCGCTCAGAACTTCTGCAACAATTTGCAACATCTCAGGTATGTATTATTATCCATTCAATATTAGAAATTCTACAAGTTTAAATACCATATTTTAAGTTTTGATTTAGTTAACATAAAATTATATTAGTTTTCTATTAGAATCTATTTTTAAGTGTCATTTCAAATGAACTATCTAAACAAGTTGGCTTTTCTAGTAGGATTCATTTGTTAATATGATTTCAGATAATTCAGTTGAACAAGTCAAAACTTCTCCAATAAGACTTATCTATTAGTGACATTTTAGATTAGTGACCTAAACAAGTAAAAGCTTGTTTTGGTCGCTTAGTAGAATCTACTTATTGGTATGATTTCAAATGAGTGACCTTAACAAGTCAAAGCTTCTCTAGTAGAGCCCACTTATTACTAGCACTTGCACCCAAAAGGAGGTGCAAGGGATACGCCGATAGTTTTTTAAATTTGAAAGCGTAAATGAAACTTTACATAATAAAGAGTGTCACTAACAACTCTTCCGGGGGAATATACATCCTCCCGTAATCAATGAAATGAGAGGAGACTGCGTCTTTGGTGCAGTGGCTATCAAACATGCTTCTAAGCTTGTCTTGTTGATTAAGGAGAACCTGTACGGTTATTCTTGATGGAAATCAAGGATTTTGAGCAATGAGATTACTTGCTTCAAAAGAAAACTTTTGGTGATTGATTGTATTGCATAGTTTTATTCTTTCTTCAGATAATGCCCTCATAATCACACTTCCAATTACTACAAATCACATAGAATACAGTGACACGACATTTAAGAAGTTAAGGTTGTGGGAATATCCTTTACTAAAGAAAAATTGACACTGAAAAAAATACAAAATGCTGCAACCACCAAACCAAATCTAAAACATGATAATAGATTTCAAGATAATCAATAAAACTTTGTATTTTCAAATGCCAAAAGCAACATACAAGTGATAGATTATCTGAAGTTATCCCTAGCTTGCAAAATTCATAACTGGTTGCATAATAGCACATGCTAGAAGTTCTCGAGCAAGGCATCAAACAAGAGGACATTGAACTTCCTAAGGTCTTAACACAACAAACCAATCCTCCATCCAGTAACTGACTTAGAACCCGACAAGATCAATGCAACTATACACCAATTCACTTTTGATTCATCCCACTCGATGAACCAACAAGTAATGTTTAAGAGCCTATGTAGGACCTATCTACATCATCTTGAGCATATCCGCATATCTAGTTAGGATTAATAAAACTTAGATTAAAAGTTTCACTTATGGCACCATACATTTGGTATGTATGTTAACCCAAATATAATGGACCATATTCTAATCACCGATAACATGTGTCTGTTTCAAAAAACTGTCACAACTCATTCCAAGTTCATTTATTTAATTGCATCATTTTTATTAATCTAGAATCAGGCTACTATAAAAATCATAATTGTAATGATTGAAATTTGATAAATATAAAATGGTGGTGATCCAAAAAAAGAGCTAGTGATCCAAGCATGGAGTAAAATTTTTGTGGCTAGTTTGGGCTGAATTCAAAGAAGTCATTTGCATAATTAGAAGTTACACAAAGAACCTTAAGTAGAGTTTTAACAAGCAACTATTCTTAAGTAGAGTTTTAACAAGCAACTATTCTTAAGGAGGATTGAGAGTTTCTTCAAAATTAAGGTACATTACAATATGAAAAATATTGCACATGATGGTCATTGCCTGTTAACATCGTCAAGGTCACCCAGACTAATTAAGCACATTTGCAACTCAAAATTAAAGGTCAGTGTCATATGTCATCACATTCTATAGCCACTAATATTACCTCCAAATTATGCATAAATATAATAGAGTTAGGGGAGAGGATCCAGTAGTTTAGTGTTCTAATAGTTATAACATTCGTTGATTTAATGCCTAATATTTGTAATATTATAGCACTAACAGTTGTAACTTTTAAGTTGTTAGTATTGATCATGTATTGATAATTGAATGAAATGTACTCCTTAGATCTAAAAATCAACGTATCATGTGATGCCACATCACCACACCAATTAAACATGACTTAGTGCACAACTATCAGTCTAATAACTTTTGAGGCCATTCTAAATAATTCAATAAAAAGCGCACTGATATGACATCTATTTGATGATGTTGACCGGAAACCTTACTAATAAGCAGGGGACTTGCCAAAAAGCTGCTATAAATAATTTGGAGCGATTTAAAATAGCCAAATAGGATTTTGAGAAGTGCGAAATTATGATGCTCAACTATTAACTACAAGTTTTTGCAATCTATATCTTTAAATTTGAGAACCCAATAGTAGCATACATATATCAACCAAATCAGAAGACAAAGATCTACTTATTATAACAGAAAATCCTACAAACAAGCCATATGTTCCATTCATTTTCATTGCCATCAAAGACCTATTTGACCTATTTGCCAAAATAATGGCAGAATCTAATCGACCCACTAAAATCTGAATATGCAATTGCATTACAACTGGTACTCACTGCAAACAAATATTATAAGCTACACTCTTGACTTTTTCAATAAATGTTAAAACAATCATTCTCATTGAGGCTATCTTAGGAACATATGAGAAGTACCTACCTACTTCGACCAAATTCAATTCAATGCTTCTTGTTGATCCAACCTCAAACTTATAATATCAGTACATTCGAACTCATTCAAACTAAAAAAAAAAAGGTTGGATTTGATTTGGCTTTATATTAACTTATTGTTTGTGCTGATTCATGTTGAATTCAATGAACCCCTTTGCATATTAGGCTCTAGAACTGGAAAACATAAACCTATTTATTGTAGAGAGCCAAGTTTGATTGAGGAATATCTTCCATAATTTTTGAATGCTTCTATGTGCTACATGGTTAAGTTTAAGTTTTCATCAATGTCTTATAAACTGATCCTCAACAGTCTTCTCTATCATGAGCTTAACTCTAGTAATTTGTTGTTGTCTGTCATTCCTTCACTTTAATAGCATTTCACCTACATGAAGTGTTTGGGATTTGTTGATTAGTTTTCTACCAGTTCAAATATTTTTCATTGAGTCTAGCATTTCACAATTTGTGCTCCTTTTCAAATATTCTATGTGAATGACAGTGTTGACTTCTTCGCATTAAGCATTACAACAAACGATGTATCTCGTTTGATATATTTTTTGAGCAGTGCTATAGTGCACCAGTCTCTCAGCTTTTTGGAATAAAAAAGATTGCATGATGGGAAGAGTTTGACAAGTATTTATTTTTGTGCACCATCTTATTTATTGCAACATTAATTCTTTCTACTCATTAATGCAAAACTAAGGTAAGACAATTAAAATGATAAACGCAGTCTCTTGCCACGAGCAATAGTTTGCATTGTTTTTGCTTCTA
>MU225494.1:282585-300988 GCA_018584345.1 Thuja plicata | reverse complement strand
TATGATGGATTTTACATATAATACTAGTTGAAACAATGTACATAGAGGTATATTCGTTAAATGAGATTCAAAAGAGATGAGGTATAGCTTCATTCGTTAGGTATTTCTCTATGTTATAACTCCATTACTGGAGGCATTTATTTTCATCATAGAGGTAAGGACTCAAGTAACCTGTTGAAAGATGCAACACTTTAGGGGATTTATCTGTTCACTAAATGAAAAACAAATGATGTCTGTATATATCTGTCTAAATCAAATAAAATAGTTTTACCAAATGAAATCTTAAACTCCGATCAAATTGGTTTGTATGATTCAAAATAATTTATAGTTTTTTTTTTATGACAATTTTTGCTAGGGGTTTGATTGTTTTCTGAACTTCAGTGTACGTTGATGGATTTAATTGGGGTTGACACAAATCCGGTCTACTATGTTCGCCTTAAAATTTAAATTGAATTGTGATTATAGATTAGATTTTTGAGATCATTTCAAATTGATCTTCGAGATCATTTCTTCATGTTCATCAAATTATGTTCAACACACTTTATATTCAGGGAATTTCATGAGGGATCTGTGAGCATAAACTATGAACCATGAAAACCAACAGCAAGGAAGTTTATTCTACCCAGTTTGATCCATTGGAGAACAAAATGAATTACACAAATATTGATGACAACACCATAACTGAGATTAAAAGCCTCAAACAAAGAAAAGAAGTATCAACGCAAGAGTCTCGTTTAGAAATTGGGGCACCAGGAGTCATCCCCTTGTTAACTCTAATCCAGTTATGGCGAATTGTCCAGACACTTATGTCTCTGCTAATGCTACTGTCTTGGACTGTCTTGGATTATTCCTATTTCTTGAGTTCTGAGCAAGAAAACTCCCAATCCTCAAAAGAACTCTTTGAGATAGATAGGTAGATTGAAGCTAAAAAGGTCATAAAATGTGTGTATTGTGGCATCCAGAAAAAAAAGACAGAATGGATTCTAAGACGCTATGCAATGCCTGCAGCCTGAGATATAGACATGGAAAATTTGTACCAAAATACAAACCCAGACCTTCTGCAACTCCTACATTTTCAGTTGATAAGATACAGGTCTGAAAATGCGTGCACTGTGGCACCCAAAAAAAAAACCCCCACAGTGGAGATCTGGACCAATGGGAACCTTATAATAAAGGGCTCAGTTGATAATAAAATATCAGAACATATATTTCCTTTTTCTCTATTGAATACATTTTGAAAAGTAAATATTTTCAGAAAATTACAGTAAAAAATAGAAATTACTGACGGAGGGAAGGAGTCTTTTGCATGCCCTGGAGGAACTGCAAGCCTTTGAGAAATCTACTTATTAATATGATTTCAAATGGACCACCTAAACAAGTCAAGCTTCTTTAATAGGACCCACCTATTAGCTTGATTTCAACTAAACACATCAAAGCTTCTTTAGTAGAATCTACCTATTGTATGATTTCAAATGAGTCACCTTAACAAGTCAAAGCTTCTCTATTGGAGGCCACATATTAATATGATTCAAATGAGCCACCTAAACAAGTCAAAGCTTCTCTAATACGACCAATCTATTAATGTGATTTCAGTGAGTGCCCTAAACAAGTCAAAGTTTCTTCAATAGAATCCACCTATTGATAAGATTTCAATGAGCCAATTTAACAAGTCAGCATTTCTAGTAGAGCTCACCTGTCAATACAATTTCAATGAGCCACCTAAACAAGTCAATGCTTCTCCAATAGAACCTATTTATTAGTGTGATTTCAAATGAACACCTACACACTGGAAGAACTATTTATTAGTATGATTTCAAATGAACCACTTAAACAAGTCAAACTTCTCAATAAAGTTCATCTATCAATATGATTTCAAATGAACTACATAAACAAATTAAAAAAAAAATTAATAGCACTTTCATATTACTATAATTTGAAATCACTTAAAAATTTTTAAATTGAAAAAGTATTATTCAAACCAAAATCTAGTTCAATCATGTGATTTAAGTTTATGTTGTTTAACCCAAAGTCTTTAAAAATCATTTGATATAAGTCGATTTGTTATATATGAAATTTGAAATCTAATCCTCAATGTACAGATGGACTACATTCTGGGAAAGAATCCGATGAACATGAGCTACGTTGTGGGGTATGGAAAGAAGTATCCAGGGCACGTACATCACAGAGGTGCATCAATCCCTTCAATCTCCATTGACAAGCATCAGTACAACTGCAGTGAAGGGAAGAAATGGTTGATAGAAACAGCAGCCAACCCTAACTGCTTGAATGGCTCCATGGTGGGTGGGCCTGGATCTCTAGATGAGTTTTCTGATGATCGGACTAATGCAAACTTCACCCAGCCCACCATTGCTGCAAATGCTGGATTACTTGCTGCTCTTGTTGCCCAATCTATGCCAGGAAAACCAACTTCTTCTTCTTGGAGAGATGAACGAATGATTGATTCTCACACCATCTTTTCCAATATCATTTCATCTCCTCCATTTTCTGATTCACCTCCTACCAATCCCTGATTCATTCATTACTACACACTGTCATTCTTTATTTTTTTGTTTCATGAATGCTTCAACTGATTCAAAATCGTGGCTCTTCTATTATTTTGAATGTAATAATGAATTCGATCGGTTTAAATTGGAAGCTAGTTTAGATGATCAATTTGAAAGGGCTGTTCATTTTAATTTCAACAAAAATTAATGACTAATCCAATGTTTGGGAATAAGGTATGGAAGAATATATGTATATATTTATGTGTGAAAAGAAAAGTTTTGAAACACGCCACTTTTTATGTATGTAACGAAAGAAGTTTAGAATAAGAATGGAGAAAAAGTAAAGAGGAGTTATTTCTTAAATTTTTAATTTTTTGAGCCAAATGGCTTTCTCCATGTCAAAGTGAAAAGATTATAAGAAAGGCCTTTAATGAATGAGATTATAATTTCTATTATTTCTTTTGGCTCTCTTATTTCATAGATCATATGAATAAAAATTTAAGTTAAGCATAAATTTATATTTTGTTTTAGATTGATCAATTGATTTAATAATTTATATAAGATAATATATTTCAATTTTAAAAAATAAAAAGAGATTATGTTTATTGTAGATGATATTATTATAAACATATGTTTGTTTATTAAATATTTAACCTGACATCCTTTTCCCTCCAAATCAATGATAGAATTTCATTACACACAAATTACTAATTCATATCACATTTTTCATGATAAAATGGAAATATCACAACATGAAAATTTGACCATATAACCCTTAAAAGACGCTTTCCAAAAATTATCAATTTTGATATATTTATTATATTATTGTTTATTTTATATTTTTAATCAAAATAATTTTGTTTTCAAAATCAAAAGCCTATATGAGATAGACCTATAAAAATATAAAAATAAGAGTTTCTTTCAAATTTAATGTGATTTCAAAGAAAAAACTTTGAATATATTTGCCAAATGAATTTGCATTAAATATATGTTTACATTAACTTCTAAATTAGAAATACGATTTACATAAGAAATATCGCATGTTCTTAATTTATATTATTTGTAAGTTCTTCATAATTTATTTATTAAAATTGGTCACAATAAATAATTGGATTTATATATGATCAATTTAACTTAAAAAATAAGACATACTTTTTTTTGTTATCATACTATAACAAGTTGACATTTATAAAAAAAGAATTTAAAAAAAGTTATATTAAAGAACTTAAATACATATTTTTACAAACTAATTGCATTTACGAACACCGTTAAATATAAATTAATTAGTAGATATCAATAAATTAATAACTATATAGTAACAATTACACTTCCTTCACGGGACATTCTACTTTTGCCACCTCCACAATCCTCTATGTTGATGTGGTCTGGTGGGAGATAGGTCATGGACACAACCGTTGGATTATGAGGCTCTCCTTTTTCACCTTTGTCATTGTTTCTCAATGGGCCATTTAGCCATGAATTGTGCTCTATCACACCTTTACAATGCTACCACTTGGTGGAAGGATGTTCATGGTGATCTCTTCATTGTCCAAGCTTCCAAATTCTCTTAAGATGATGTTAAGCCTCTTGTTGGTGTGGCCTCCTTCGACAAATCAGTTTTCCAATTTTGAACTGATGAATTGGTAAAGAACTTGGGGATTAGCTTGACTGATAGTGAACAATTGAAGACATCAAAAGAAATTATCTTTTCACACTTAACAAATTGTAACAAAACTTTTGACAGCTTAATTACAACTTTGAAAGATCCAAAAATTAACTTTTATCAAGCACTTTTTGTTAATTATGGGTAGCTTGGACAGCTGTTTGTCCTTACCCAGAAATAACAACATTAGTTATGGGTAGTTTTGGACAGCTGTTCGTCCTGACCTAGAATTAGAAAATGGTTGTTTTGTCAAACAAGTATTGTTAGGATAAAAACAATTGTTATTTAATAGTGGCTCTTTTTAGGTGACCCCTCATAGCCAAAATTAGTTAATTGGTTGTTGAGTTGTTTTAATCTCAGCCGTTGGTTTGAATTAATCTTAGTCGTTGGTTTTCCAACGAGAGTAGTATATAAAGGGGTCATGGGTCATTTGGAGAGGAACAAGTTTGGAGAAGAATTTGTAGTGATAGCAAATAGTCTTGTAGTGTTAGCAAGAGGCGCAGTGATAGCATTGGTATAGCAATGGAGGATATCAACGGGAGGTAGTAGGAGTTTGTTGGAGTTTTGCCAGTAAGAGGCAAGGAATTCTTTTGTAACTCTTATATCGCTGAAGATTAATATATTTTCCATATGTAGAACTGTTTTTCCCTTAGGGGTTTTCCCAGGGACGATTGTCCGAAAATATTGTGTCCTTGTGTTGCTTGTTTCTTTCCGTATTTTAGTGAAGTTGCAGTTGTGTTATTTTTTGATATTCAACTATAACTTTATTTTTAGCAGTTAAATAATCTTTATGAGATAGGAGATTAATAATCAGTGACTGCAATAGGAATTTTCACATGGTATCAGAGCGGTGTTGAGGATAGAAAAGGTTTACCCTAAGCAAAGGAAAGAAATTTGAGTTTGACCTCTTTCGAGTTATTGTTTCTTTTATTTCTTTGAGATGGCCTTAGCAAGTTTGAGAGATCAGGACATATTGGATGGTGCCTCAAATTTTGGTGTCTGGAAAGCCAGAATTTCTTTATTTCTAGAAGAGAATGGTATCAAGGAATATGTTACCAGTACTGTAGTTGTACCTACATATCCAGTACTGCTTGCAGCATACAAGAAGGATGATGCCAAGGTGAGGAGGATAATCCTTGATGGTGTCAAGGACCATATTGTTCCACATATCGCAGAGTTAGATACAACGAAGAAGATGTGGGACGCCATTCTGAATTTGTACCAGAATGCTACCACTAACCGGAAGTTGATTCTCAGAGAAAAGTTGAGGAATACCTGGATGAACAAGGGAGAAGATGTTACAAGTTACCTCACTAAACTTAGACTTGTCAAGGACGAGTTAGCATTTGTTGGAGATAAGCCAGATGAAGACAAGCTAGTAAGAATAGCCCTAAATGGGTTTACTAAGCAATGGGATGTCTTTGTTCAAGTTATTAATGGATGAGACACCTTACCTAGCTGGGATCGACTATGGAGTGATTTCACTCAAGAGGAACTTAGACTAAGTCTTGTCAATGGAGCCAACAACAAGAGTCAGAAAATTGAGGTGGAACAAGAAAATGTTGCCCTAGCGTGAAAGGGGAAAGCAAAGGAGAAAATTCACAAAGTGAAAAGAAGAAGAAGGACCTATCTAAGGTCAAGTGCTTTGGTTGTCATGAGTTTGGCCACTATGTCAACGATTTCCCACAAAGAAAGAAAGATAAGAAGGGCAAGAACTAGGTGGCGGCTTTAGCAAGTGCAGAGGAGCTCTCTAGTAGATTGGAGGATGAGTTTACACTCATAGCTTGTATGATTAGCTCAACCTCACAAAGTGTCTAGTATATAGACAGTGGAGCATCATTTCATATGACAGGAGTTAGAGAATACTTCTCCAGCTACAAGGAGGAGAACACTGGAGTATCCAGATTTCTATGGGAAACTTGTCCAAGCTCAACTCAGTTGGGAAAGGGACTGTTCAGTTTCAGAGGGAGAATAGAAAGGTAATTCTTCTTCATGATGTGTTTCATGTGCCAGGCTTAGGTATGAATTTGGTTTCTATATCTGTCCTTCAGGATAAAGGGTATAATGTTCTCTTTAGAGGGATGCATGTTTTGACTAAGCATAAAGATTGGAAATCACTCGTATCTATTGGAGTTAGGAGTGGTCACCTTTATAGGTTGCAGTTTGATACTCCTAAGGCACTCATGATCAGCAGTAACCCTAGAGATCTTGGAGAGCTATGGCATAGGAGGATGGCCATATTCATCATGGAGCACTTAGATTGCTTCGTGAGACGGTGACAGGTGTTCCAAAGGTGAGCACAGAGCATGATGATGTATGTAAGGGATGTGTGTTGGGAAATTTTGCGAAAGCATCTTTTCCAAGGAGTGACACCAGATCTACGGGTGTTCTTGATCTAGTACATTCAGATGTATGTGGACCAATGTTAACAAAGTCTCTCATAGGCTATGAGTATTATGTTACCTTTATTGATGATTTCTCCAGGAAGACTTGGATATACTTCTTGAAGACCAAGGATGAGGTTTTCAGTCGCTTCCAAGAGTTCAAGGCTCTTGTGGAGAACTCAACAGGAAGGAAGATAAAGGTTCTTCGGTCAGACAATGGAGGCGAGTACAAAGGAAATGACTTCTAGGATTTCTGTACCAGAGAAGAAATCAAGAGAGAGTAGATTGTTCCTTACAATCCACAGTAGAATGGAGTTGCTAAGAGGAAGAACCGTTCTATATCGGAGGCAGCAAGGGCTATGCTACATGACCAAGACATGCCCTACTATTTATGTGCAGAAGCATGTAGTACAGCAGTCTACATTCAGAATAGGGTTCCACACAAGGTACTAGGGAAAATGACACCAGAGGAGGCTTTCACGGGGAAGAAGCCAGATGTTGGTCACTTCACGATATTTGGGAGTTTGGCATATTGTCTTATTCCTGGAGACACGCATACCAAGTTAGATCAGACTGCAGAGAAGGGGTAATTTTTTGGGTATAGTGAAACCTCAAAGGCATATAGGATGTTCATTCCAGGGACCAGAAGAATTATTGTCAGACATGATGTCAAGTTCATGGAGGACAAGGCGTTTAGAAGGTCTAGAGATTTGCTAGCAGATGATCGGAGTGAGCAGCCAATGGAAGCTCCAAGTCCAAGTCAAGGACAGCAAAGCTCAAGTACAGTTACTAGTACAAGCATAGACTCAGGTGGTGAAGATTCACAGAGTATGGAGTAATTGGTGCAGCAGGATATGCATCTAGATGATACAGAGGTTGATATTTCATCCTCTACATTTGATAGCAGGAACCATGAGGTTCAAGACACACAAAGGGATACTCAGGAGTCTGTGGGAGCTCCTAGAAAGAGCACAAGACAGAAGAGACAACCAGCCAAGTTCAATGAATATGTGGCATTAGTCAGCCAGTTGGTAGATAGTGAACCTTCCAGCTATCAGGAAGCTGTAAAGCATCAGGTATGGCGAGATGCTATGGTTGAGGAATATAACTCAATAATGCAAAATGATGTATGGGAGGTAGTGCCTAGACCAACTGATAAAGCAGTAGTTGGATCGCACTGGATCTTCAAGATAAAGCACGGTGCAGATGGTAGCATCGAGAAATATAAGGCAAGGTTTGTGGCCAAGGGGTTCTCTCAGAAAGAGGGAATAGACTATGAGGAGACATTTGCTCCTGTGGCCAGGTATACTTTTATACGAGCTGTAATCTCATTTGCAGCGCAGATGGGATGGCAGATCCATCAAATGGATGTCAAGACAGCATTCCTTAATGGAGAATTGGAGGAGGTATACATAGAACAACCAGAAGGCTTTGTAGCACACAAAAAAGAGACCCACGTGTGAAGATTAAAGAAAGCCTTATACAGACTCAAGCAGGCTCCCAGAGCGTGGTATGAGCGTATTGATACATACTTGCAGGAAATGGGCTTTGTGAAGAGTGAGGCTGATGCGAACCTCTACTGCTTGGTGGTTGGGAGTGAGGTTCTCATTCTTGTTCTATATGTGGATGACTTGTTTCTTACACGTGCGCTAGGGCTCATAGAGGATTGCAAGAGGGACCTTGCAGAAGAGTTTGAGATGAAGGATTTGGGACTTATGCACTACTTTCTAGGCATGGAGGTGTGGCAAACTGATGGAGAGATTTTCCTTGGTCAAGGGAAATATTGCATTGAAATCTTGAAGAGATTCGAGATGGAAGATTGCAAAGCCATGTCTACACTCATGATCACTAATTGGAGGAAGTTAGATGCATCCAAGGAAAAGGATGTTGATCCCACCTTATATAGGTAGCTGAGTGGTTCGCTCATGTATTTGGTCAACACCAGGCTAGATATAGCCTTTGTAGTAAACTCTCTTAGTCAGTTCATGGTGGGGCCAAAGAGAGTGCATTGGACGGTGGCTAAGCATCTTCTGTGTTATCTTCATGGTATAGTTGAGTACGGGATCAGATATGTTTGAGGTGAAGGTATCAAGTTGATAGGCTATACTGACGCAGATTGGGCAGGCAGTACAACGGACAAAAGGAGTACTTCAAGATGTTGTTTCATCTTGGGATCAGGAGTTTTTTCTTGGTTCAGCAAGAAGCAAAAATATGTGGCCTTGAGTTCATTAGAAGAAGAATACATAGCAGCTAGCATCGCAACATGTGAAGATATATGGCTTTGAAAGTTGCTAGTGGCCTTGTTTGGTTAGAAGGTTGAGACTACTGTGATACATTGCGATAATCAGAGTTGCATCAAGTTGTCTGAGAATCCGGTGTTTCATGATAGGTCTAAACATATAGATATCAGGTATCACTTCATCATAGATTGTGTACAGAGGGGAATTCTTCATCTATAGTACATACCTATAGAGGAGCAAGTAGAAGACATTCTGACAAAGGCATTGGGGAAGGAAAAATTCATCTTCTTCATAGATAAGATGGGTGTCGTGTAGAACAACTTCCTCGCTAAGAGGGAGTGTTAATTATGGGTAGCTTCGATAGTTGTTTGTCCTTACCCAAAAATAAAAACATTAGTTATGTGTAGTTTTGGATAGCTGTTCGTCCTGACCTAGAATTAGAAAATGGTTGTTTTGTCAAACAAGTATTGTTAGGATAAAAACAATTGTTATTTAATAGTGGCTCTTTTTAGGTGACACCTCAGCCAAAATTAGTTAATTGGTTGTTGAGTTGTTTTAATCTCAGCCGTTGGTTTGAATTAATCTCGGTCGTTGGTTTTCCAACGAGAGTAGTATATAAAGGGGTCATGGGTCAATTGGAGAGGAACAAGTTTGGAGAAGAATTTGCAGTGTTAGCAAGAGGCGCAGTGATAGCGTTGGTATAGCAGTGGAGGATATCAGCGGGAGATATTAGGAATTTGCCAGAATTCTGCCAGTAAGAGGCAAGGAATTCTTTTGTAACTCTTATATTGTTGAAGATTAATATATTTTCCATCTATAGAACTGGTTTTCCCTTAGGGTTTTTTCCAGGGACGATTGTCCGAAAATATTGTGTCCCTTGTGTTTCTTGTTTCTTTCCATATTTTAGTGAAGTTGCAGTTGTGTTATTTTTCGATATTCAGTTGTAAATTTATTTTCAGCAGTTAAATAATCTTTATGGGATAGGAGATCAATAATCAACGACTGCAATAGGAATTTTCACACTTTTTAGTACTGTTCTAATAATAGTGTGAACAAAATTTTTAAGCCTTGTTGATATCAAAACATGATTGACCATCACAAATCATAACATAGCACTGGTTGAAAATGAATTAAAGAACATGCAGATGGAAAACAACTTACACATTCAAGTATCAGGGCTTTTAAAAACTAAATGGACATATGAACTAAATCAAAGAAAAATAAATGACATCTCATAACACAGGAATTTTTCCTGAGTGGAAAACCCTCCTGGGGTAGAAAAACCACTCGAAAAATGCTTCTTTCTATTATTTCAAAGAGCACCAACTCTGTACAATCAATATTCTGAAGCATCAAATTCAAGGAGCACCAACACTTGTATCTCATATAGACCAAATGTATCTGATAACAATGTCTAATAACCTTATAATTGCATTATGCATTTGCAATCATAATGTTACTAGAAATTAATAAAATGGTTTTCAATAGTTCCAACTACAAGGTATTGTTATCACAGTACTTGAAGGATGCCTTTTTGTATACAAACAGTGTTCAATGCTTTTGTACCAAAACAATTCTTTGTAAGTTCTTTTCAAGAATGATATTCTTTCTTCAAAACTTGTCTCTCTTTGAATATAAGTATATAAATATCCATACACACTTTACCCAATCTAGGTATGTGTGTATACATATATATATAGAAACCTCTGTTCACAAATGACGATCTGAGTCTTCAAAGGTTACCCTTGAAATAGGGTACCTAACCCTAGTTAGGTTTTACAAATGAACCAATATTATTTGCAGAAAACATTTTTACTTTAAACATCTTTCTGCATTTTACAACTATTTTCCTTTTCTCATTTTTCGCATAATTCTCTTTCAAAACAAATAACTGAAAAAAAAAAATCAATCAAAAAAAATGTTTTCCACCCTTTCAAAAAAAAATGAAACAATATTACCTCCAAGGAAGATCCCAGAAAATATGTGAGAAACCTTAACAAACTTAGCCAAAAAAACCACCATTCGATTTCCCGTTGACTGAAGAAGAACATACTCCAAACCCAAAACTAAATAGAAACTGGCAAGCTCTTAGTTAACTGTACAACAATAGCCATGACAACGGACAACTGATAGGGTTTGAAAAGAAACCAATAAAATAACTATATTTTACCCTTTCAACAATGTATCGTGCCCCAAACTAATACAAACTATAATTTGAAATCCATTTCAAGTCCAATCCCATCAAGCTATAGTCCATCGAGCTATGTCATGTCACACAAATGATGTCACTCAAGTATATGTGGTTAGCACTATGAATGTATTAAACTTTAATTGTTGACAAACACTTATCATAAGTTCCACATAAATTAAATATCCAATGCAACCCGAGAGTATAAGGAAGATGTAAATAAAGACCACATGGTAGTGATTTTTTTTTGTTTTTATGATGTACATGCTATGGGATTTATTATGCAATGTTACTAACATGTGATGCATGTATGTTTTTGGATGTCAGTATTGCAGGATACTCGATCATGGGCAAAGATATGTGATGATGTCACTATAGTAGATTGAAGTTCAGATATTGATGTCATCTCCTTTAGATTTTTCCTCACAAAGATAGGCATGATTAGCTCAGTAAAGGCAAATGAATACAATACTGCATGCATGCAATCTATCATGCGAATTTCAGGAGTTTCCGATCTTTAGTTATGCATTTCATCATTGAGTATTTTTCAATGTAGAAGTAGATATGATCACCACATGTACATAGTTATCCATGATGATACAAATATGATGTTCTTGTTTTTAATCAAGTAAAACCGCCACTAGTACACAGGTGACCATGATTATATGAATATTGATTTTACAGGATTTTGATATTGCAATGTGATACAAGCATCAAGATATGTAGAATCATGATGACATGAGTATTAATTGTGTAAAACAGACAAGGAATAATCTTTCCAATCTCCATCTAGGGTACAAGTATTCAGATTCGAGGTATGTGTAGCGTACCACAAGTGTGGAGGCTCTTATCACAGACACCCAAATTATTTGACCTTTGACTTCATTGGAAAAATATCCCACAAGAAGAAGACAAAGAAAATATCATATCCCTTCCTTGGCCTTGTAGTTCTTTAAGATCCCGGAAGTCCTCAGGAAATATGACAGTCAACAATCAATGATATTTCAAAAAAAAAGGAATGAACTCCATCCTCCACAGTACAGATATTTCATGTTGTCTCAGAGTTTGAATACTATGCATTATGATCCTTATAGGATACAGGAAGATTTTTCATCATAGACATTACCAAATATTTGTTGAGTCGGCGTCTTTGGGATACATCCCACAAGCAGCAACCAAAGAAAACATCATGTCTCTTGTCCATTCTCCTCTAGTACTAGGACATCATAGAGTTACTTGAAAGGCATGATAAGAGAAAATCAAATCAAAAGACAAAAAATAAAGAAAAATTGGCATGTCTATCGTTGTTTCTCTAGTATGATTAACATCATTGAGTTACTCTGAAGACACAAATAACAAAATCTAGGACAAGACCATCCATTGATAAATTTTTGAAAAACTATTTTGGTTGTTGAGTGGTGTTGAGGAGCACCATTGTTTTGATGTTGAAATGATGACTGAGCACATTGCTTGATATGTCTAAATATGATGATGACTAGTGATAACTTGATTAAAAACTTGTGCCCAGTTAAAGGTGATAAGGCACCTGATCATTGGTGTTGTGGTGGTGTTGATGAAACACTTTTGTGTGTTTTGTGGTGTTGAAGAAACATTGTTGAGTAATTTTCCCCCAATGATGATTAATTGACCTAAGGAGAAGACGTTTTACAACTCCAACCCATGGTTTTCAAGATGCGTGACCAATTGATATGTACAAGGATGTAAAAGCATTGGCAAATATGTGCACGCGAAAAGGTTGATGCATGCGAGACAGTCAAAGCGATGTATTAATAGATGGAGCGATTGATTACAAGTTGCACCTGATTGTCAGGTTTTCACTACTTGGAGGTTTATTACTATTTTTTCTACCAAGGTGCCTTGTAATATCCCCTTTTTCGGGCACTTTATTTATGTTGCATCGTTATCCGTTTTATCTTGGCCTGATAGGCTAACCAATGCTTGATTGGGGTCAGTATGATATTTGGTCTAGGGAATTCCAGTTTCAGGCCAATCAGAGTAGTTTACATAGGGTTTCCAGATACTATTTATAGTAAGTTGAAAGAGTTTAGTCTTCATGGCATTTTAGTATTGGACTTGGAGCGTATCGTCGAGAGCTTTCCAGCAAGCTATCACAAGTCCTCTTCTGAGTTCGTTTGGTCATTCATTTTAATGCCAGGAGATTTCATACTTTATTATTATGTCACTTTATTATTAAATGGATGTATTACTTTAAAGTGACAAAAAGTGGGAATATGAAAAGACAGAGACAGAAAACTGAAAATTCATAGTTGTTGCTTTAAAAGAAGGAATGGAGACTCATTTGAGATATGCTTAGTTTATGAATTCATTTTCTCTTGGAGAATCCAAAGAGCTCCCAGCTTTCGATTCTGAAACCTGAGGACGGAAACCTTCAAGATTTCTCGGTGGATTAGACGAAGTTCACCATTGCACTTTCAGGTTCTTGTCATTTGAATATTGTAGTTCAGATTTTGGATTGTTGAAATCCCTTTGTTATTGTATTGTTGTTGTATAATGCAATAATATTTGCTAATGGTTTTATTGGAACATATTGTTGGTTATTTGTTGTGAATCAATGGTTTATTTGCATGAATGTATTTATTTAAATGTTCTGAGATATATTTGAGGAATTTGGGAAAAATATCTAGTTTGGGATATTTCATGCCGGTTTACTAGGTTTTCACCAAGGAACTTTTCTTGTTTTTCAATTTTTTTTTTTACTTTTTTCTCTTTTTTATTTATTTTTTGTTAGTATCAAGCCACCTGTTTGCCAGGATTTTACCAAGAATACTTTTTTTCAGGACTTTTTCTGATGTTTTTATTTTTCTTCAGGGACATTCTCCACTATTTTTCATTTTCTCAGGATCAATATTTGTTATTTTTGGATAATTTCAGTAATACTTTGTATTATTTTCAAATTTTCCCAGGATCAAATGTCTGTTGTAGAAATTTCTGACTTCTGGACGTTAGGTATAGAATTTCTTCAAGTAGATTGTATTGATTGGATCCACAAGTAGATCTCCTTCTAGTGTTGAGAGTTGATAGGCTCCAGAGCCAAATGTTGCTATGATTGCAAAAGGTTCCAACCAATTGGGTTACAATTTTCCTTTATGTTCTTTGTGTTACTGATTTTTGAGATTTTCTCTTAATACAAGGTCTCCAACCTCAAATTATCGATGACGTACTTTCTTGTTGTAACCTTTAGACATCCCTTTTTAATAGAATTGTAAATGATTTAATGCCTCCTTTCTACACTCATCAAATAGTTCTAGCTCTTGAATCCTTTCTATGCAATTATCCTCGTCTATTACAAACCCTTGCAATGACACTCTTAAAAGTGGAATTTCTACTTCAATGGGTAATATTGCTTTTGAGCCATAGACAAGAGCAAAAGGTGTAGCCCCGCTTGGTGTTCTGATACTAGTTTTGTAGGCCCATAAGGCCATATTTAATTGCAAATGCCAATCTTTGCCTAATATATTTACTGTTTTGTGCAAGATTTTCATAATTGTCTCGTTTGAAGCTTTAGCTTGTCCATTCCCTTACGGGTAGTAAATCGAGGAATAATATTTTTTATTCCGAATTGTTCACATAACTCATCTATATCCTTGTTTTTAAATTGCCTCCCATTATCTGTCACAATTGAAGAGGGAATTTTGTACCTACAAATAATGTAGTTAAGGATGAATATAGACACTTGTTTGTTAGTTGCCTTGATCAAAGGAACGACCTCAACCCACTCTGTAAGGTACTTTGTGGTTGTGATGATAAACTTGTGTCCATTGGATGATGAAGGATATATCTGACCAATGAGATCAAAGGCCTACTATTGAAAAGGCTAGAGTGTAATAAATGGTAATAACTCCCTTGCTGCAGCGTGAATCGGATTACCATGCAGTTGACACTTTTTTCAAGACTTGGCATATTGAATTTATTTTTATTCCATATTAGGCCAGTAATACCCTACTCTCAAGAGTGTCTTTGCTAACGAAAGACCATTCAAATAAGCTCCACAAATACCTTTGTAGATTTCTTGTAATGCGCGTTCTAGCTCTTCACATTCTAAACACCTAAGTAGAGTACCATCTAGACCACGCCTATATAGTCATTAAATATGATTATATATAACACGATGCATTTTGGATAAGGTTTCTTTTCTCATTTTTAGATAAGCTATCAGGGATTATTTGGTCTCTTAAGTAAGAATAAATTTTCATATATCTAGAGGAATCATGGCCTACAATTGAACATATTATTTGGGAATTTGGAGAATCATAGGAAGGAAAGGGAAGTTCTTCCACCACGAAGTCATAGCAAAATTGATGTTCTTCTATCTTTGGCATTGAGGCTAGAGTAGTCATGGCATCATCTGCCTCGTTCTCCTCTCTGAGAATCGGTTGGAAAGTGATGAATACAAAGTATTTCTTCAAATAATCAGCCATTATTTTATATGACATGAGATTTTTGTCCTTTGTTTGATACTGATCATTGATCTGGTTGACTATTAGTTGTGAATCTCCATAAATGTGTAACTCTACAATATTCCATTTGATTGCCAACTTCAATCCATTCACTAAAGCTTTATATTCGGCAATGTTTTTCGTGTTAGAATTCGAAGAATTCAATCACCAAGATCCATTGTATGCAAAATACCTGTCACAAAAGAAAAGAATGGAGACATGACTCATAATGATCTGAAAGATGAAATATTCATTCAGAGAGAGAATAGAGGAGTAGGCTCACATAGATGTCATGTCAAGAAGTAATTATGGATTTGAAACAATTGATGTTTAGAGTGTGATCTACCTAGCTGAGAACCTAAAATTTTACCAAGCACATCAATGTATGATAACTTTGTTTTTAGAGATAAGGTTGAGGATGGCAAGATGAATTTAATTAAGGTACAGACTAATGAATGTTGCAAATTATTTAACTAAGTCCACGAGCACAAAAAAGTTCAAATGATATTCGAATTCCATGTTCATCTCAACCCCTAGCAATTCAATCATGGTGTTGATACTTTCTTTGCTCTTGCAAATTGTTCGACAAGTGCAAGAATATTTGAAAAGAAATTTATCAACCTTGAATTACAAAATGTTACTATTTGTAGCAAGTTTGTCATCGAGCATATATGGTTCCAAAATTTTCCCGAAGTCTAAAAAAATTACCAATAAACACATGTTGATAAAGTTTCAACCCAAGATAATATCTAGTTTTCAAGATATAATTTTTTTAAAGTTTCAATTGCCAAATTTGAGGCATGTAGAGTGTATTTTTGGGCTTGAAAATGGTCATAACAAACATGGGTGTAGATTTATAGAGAGCTTCGCAATATTTCTAGTGGTTCAAACGGTTCATCAATCGACCTCATAAATCAAAAGTTATGGCCTCTAAACATTGGATCTCGCAAATTGAAAAATGTGAAAATGTATTGGACAAAAAAAAGAGTTGTAAGGGAGTGTTGAAACATGTTGGTGTGTGTTTTGACACATCATAGGACATTTTTGATTGGAGATAAGTTGGGCACCACTTTTCATGGTTCTTCAAATGTCATTTTTTGATTTCATGTACTATATCTCCTATACATAAGGTGACTTGAGGTGGAGGTTGTGTGACTTTTAAATGTTGAGTTGCCTCTAGATCTCTGAATAGTGATACTCTTATGAAATCTTGCTATGTAGGAATAATGTAATATTGTTGATTTTTTTATTATATATTGGACAACTTTTGGTGTTGGGAGAATTTTATCTCGAAAGGATTTTTCATGTAAATCATCAAACTATAGTGTGAATGGTATTTATGTTTGTTTATGTTTAAATTTTGTAACTATTGTGACTATTTGAAATGGTATGCATAATCCTCCTCTCAAGAGTTAGTGTAGGAAGTCATTCCACCACTTTGGCTTCCTTGGAATTTTTAATCAATTTTTCCAATAATGAATTGTCATACGTTACATATGGTGATTGAGTCTAGATTCAACACTTGAACTTAAGAACTCATTGAAATCGTTTTGAAGCAAAAATAGCATCTAGAAGATTATTATTTTCTTTTACCATCTATAGTAGGAAATAAGCCACCTACATATGCCTAAAAAATTAAGAACAAAAACAAGAATACAATTAAGAAGAAACTCAAACACCTAAACCATCTTTGTTGGAAGAATGATAACTTTGAAACGTTGACCATATAAAACTTTTAAAATGCAAGCAAGAGGTGCCTAAAACTGAAAATAAGATTGATATTGAGACAACATGCTTTTTGGGTGTGGTCGCAACATGTCAAATGTAAGTAGTGAAGGGAGTACTTACATGTACCACCCACCTCAAGTTTTTTTATTATTGGACTCTTAACAAAAAAGAATCTAAGGAGGGTCTATTATCTATTTAGTTTTTAGTGTTTTGACAAATATTTGAAACTAAGGAGGGTCTATTATCTATTTAATTCTTAGTGTTTGACAAATATTTTTAAGTCAAAAAGGATCTTTATTTATAAATAAAAATATGTAATTCCAAATTTTGGATTTGAAATAAAATATTAAAATTTTTTACTGAATTTCCTATTGTTGGTGTGTGCAATTTGAAAATGATTTTAATCAAATGGTTATTAAAAATATTTTTTATTAACTTGATTATTTAAGACAAAGTGAAGGCTAACATAACCCCATCCCGATGTACTAGAATCAACCCTCAGATAGTGCTGAAAATTATGGACCAATTACAGGAAATCCTCCAGTAAAAAGACATTTACCATTCTATCGTTCAAAGTTTTATTTCACGTTGCATTTGTGTGCAAGAGAATGTTTGCCACCAACTTTTGTGATTGCATGGGTGATATTAGAATATAAAGAACTGCGTGCCTTGCACACATGTGTGTGCTTGAATGTGACCTCTAAATCATGCACAAACCCAGCATAGTCTTTACTTAATTGTTCAATTTACAAAGATAAACATGAGTTGTTTATCCTGCAAACTCAATTAAAACGACTTGATGCCTCCTAATTAGTTATGGATGTCGATTTTACCCTCAGAACGAGAGCCAACAACCTGACCATTGCTAACATGGAGGATTTCTAGAAAAGATGAAATGTCATTACTCTATGAAATCAAAATTGCAACTAGTTCTACGAAAAGAGATGCAATTAATCTACGAAAGTGAATTGCAACTAATCTAAGAATGAATTACAACTAGTCTATGGAAGCAAATTGCATTTAATCTATGAAAACCAAATGCTCCTAATCTAGAATTCAAATGCTTTTAATATAGAATAGAAATTGCATTTAACTAGAAAGGAATTGCATTTACTAGAGAGCTTGAAAGAACCAAATTGAAATGTTAGACATATAAATGAATCATAAATGAAAGCAATATATCTTCAATTCCAATTGAAAACTAGCCTAATTATGCAA
>MU225494.1:219688-245315 GCA_018584345.1 Thuja plicata | reverse complement strand
TTTAAATATTTGATTTAAACTATAGGAAATTGAATTTAATTGATTAAATATTGGTAAATAATCATTTAAATGTTAATTAATTAAATAAAATTAATTATTTAATTAATGTTGAGAATTGGATTAGATGATTTGAGAAAGGTGAATTTAGAAGAAAATAGATGATTAATTAATGATTAAGAAACCATTAATTAATAGATGAAAATTAGGGTTTTAATGTAAAGTTGCAAGCCTGTCCATTTTAGGGTGTCTACAGAAACATATTGTGAAAATAATAGAGAGAAAACCATCAATACAATAGCATCCTTAGATAATTCAATGAGAGTTATAATTACAAAGAGATCAAACCTTATAAAGGTGATCAAAACCCTAAAAGGGAGAAACCTAGGTTGCATGATAATAATTAATAAAAGAATTAATTATTACATGTCTAAATTTTAGCTTAAGTAAACTAGAGATAATAAGTGACTTAATAATTAAATCAAAATGATTTAATTAATAATTGAAATAACTTATTACTCTAACACCCCCCTTAAGATAAAATTGGGGAGAAGCTAAAAACCTAGAAACAACTACTAAAAGCAGGAAATGGGTCTCGGCAACAAGGCCTGACTAGGTACCCAAGTACAAAAAATCTCTATAAAGAGGAGAAAAGGAGAGAACCCAGTGGGAAAACCCCTCTCTGAAAAGAGATGAAGCCTAGTGAAGGACTAAAGAAGCCTCCAAACTAGAGAAATGTCCCAGAAAATAGGAACAAAGGATGAATTTGAAGAACACCACTGAAGCATGAAGTTGCAAACATTTTCGAAGAATAACTATTGGAACCTCCACTGTAAAAGAACATGATTAGGTAGAGAAGACTGTAATCTGCATGAGTGCCCTCAAATGACACTACTCGAATCAAGATGGAAAACAAAGGCAAACATCGGAACTCAAAGATACATATGGAAAAAAATACCAAAGTTTGAAGAGCTTATCAAAAGATAGAAGGATGCCTCCAAAATAGGAATGAAAGAGTGTCCATATGGTAAATGATCCATCTCACTGAAATGCATAGGTACCGAGTCATTGCATCTGCCTAGTACATAGAAACAAATACTAAATACATAGCTCACTCCATCGAGCCAAAGAAGCATTAGAACCAACAAGAGATACCCCCCCTCCCCATAATGTTGAGCAGGGAGAGGCATGAAAGTTATACTGAATCATACTGCCAAGAACAATTGCATGTCGAAGAACCAGAAACATGGAAAGTGCAAAAGAAAGTACAAACACATAAAGGATGGTATCGTGGAAGGATCACTCTCTTAACACACACCATGAGGATAATATCATGGAAGGAATAATCACTTGACAAAGGTAGATCAAACCCCCCATGACACTTTATAATGTAGTGCGAGTACAAATAGACACAAAATGTGTAAGATCCCAAGCATACAACAAATGACACTTTGTCTCAGTGTGTTTTCAAAAAAAAATTTACAGAAAGATGTCTACAATTCTCAGGAATAACAAAAAATTGTAAGAACATAAGCAACAGCTAAAAAGGAGTCATCTCGTGCAAGGAAAATGAGACCATGACCTGAAACATCCAAGATATCCACCAGATTGCAAAAAAGCAAAAAAATGTACCTTGAGCAGATTCTGGAAATAAGACCCATACCAAAAGAAAGATCACAAAACCAAATTTCCAATGATGTGCGAAAGTCAGAAAATAGAGCCCAGATGAGCAAGATATGGCTCTCGAAGTGCAAAAAGGAACCCTGACTTTGACTAGCAAAAAACCCTACAAGAGGGAAAAATCATAAAACCAAACCTATAAAATCAGATCGGACTATGATACCATATTGAAGTTGATGAAACTGAACCCCACATCTCCCAAGAATCACCTGCATGCAAACCTGTCACAGAAAGAGAGAAGCAAAATCCATGGAGGCCAAAAGTAATAGATCGATGAAAGAGGAAACATATTGTGCAAACAATGGAGAGAAAGCCCTCAATACAATAGCATCCTCAGATAATTCACCGAGAGTTATAATTACAAAGAGATCAAACATTATAAAGGTGATCAAAATCCTAAAAGGGAGAAACCTAGGTTGCATGATAATAATTAATAAAAGAATTAATTATTACATGCCTAAAGTTTAGCTTAAGTATATTAGAGATAATAAGTGATTTAATAATTAAATCAAAATGATTTAATTAATAAGTGAAATAACTTATTACTCTAACACCAAGAAGTTATCCTACTTGATTACCAAGCCCCTTTTAATGGTCAAGGTAAATTTATGATGTGTTCTAAAATCCTCGCAGTCACCCATGTTTATTACTTCTCTTTTCGGGCTCCCTTTAAGGCCTCTTATTAAAAACTTGATAAATTGTTAAGGGTTTTTTTGTGGGCTTTTTTGGAAGATCGTAAAGGTTTTGATGATGTTCCCCAAGATTTTTTTGTCTCCTGCATGAATCCAATGGTCTAGGGCTCCTTTCAATGTAATAAAAGGTCTTGGCCCTGTGTTCTTTTAAATGAATTATTCGAGTCATTTCTTCTCAAAAATTGAGTTTTGTCTCGTTATCTAGTTAGTAGGCCAGCTAGGAAGTGGATAGGCTTTCAAACCCTTCCAGATATGAAAAAATTTGTTCAAAATGAAGGCACTTTTGTGGCCAAAAGCATTTGGCATGCCTGGGAGGATATAAAACCCTGGCTGTGGCAGGTCGGTTCTAGATTTCAAGATGACCTTTTGCTTAATTAGCACAACATCTAGTGGTATTTTCTTATACAATTCCAAGGGCTTCCCTTGGCCCAATTTCTTGGTGTTTGTGCCATGCATTTTCACAAATATGACATTTGCTTGCCCCGAGACCTTTTTTCTAGAGTCATTGTGAATCTTCATTCTTGGGAAGATATGAAAGCTCATTACCGACTCTTCTGACCAAATTGACTTACATTCGTCATTGTCATGTCTTCTCTACCACTGAATATGATGCACAAGATTGGTATTCACTCGAAAAAACCTTAATGGAAAGATTAGGTGTTGATTTCCCAACACCACTATTTACAACTACAAGCCTCAGTTGGGATACCATTGGCTCTCTTCCCACCTTCCCATGGTGTATGCTTTGAATATTTAGTTGTATTTGCATTTTCCTTAGCCCATCTGGCAACAACAATTTTATAATATTTGGTATGGTGTTATTGATCATAAGCTTGAACATTTTGCATGTGTCTTCTTTTCCAAGGCTTGTATTTGGGATCTCGCATTTGGCATGTGGGAATTCCTAGCCCTAGTTGCACTTTTTGTGGGAAACTATTTTGTTTCAAACACCTCTTTTGGTTCTGCCATCATGCTCAAAAATTTTGGAGTTAGATTCATGACTTCTTTTGCCTCTTTCAACCAAAACCATGTTCTTTGCATATGGCTCTGTTGGAGGGTTGGCCTTGCATTCCCTTCAAGTTTACCAAATTTTGGCATACTTTTAGGGTGGAGACCCTCTTTTATGTTTGGAAATATAGGAATTTTTTTTATTTTCACACAATTCTATTGGTATACATGTTTTGCTTCACTAAAGTGTATATTTGCAATAATGTGTTGCTCCTCATCCATGTCTAGGCCAATAAAGTGTCATTGGAGATGGACCACTTATAGAAGCTTCTAGAACATTAGGGGAATCCCTCCTACACAATTTTCATAGTTCCTCCAAATGGATTCACTTCTCATGAACATTGGTATGATTGAAGTTATGTAGTGCCTCTCGTGTTTGCTTTCTATCTCATGGTTATTTTGATTCGAGAGATACTTTGGTTGTTATGATTTGATTATCTACATGACGAGATGCATTGATGACTATTTATTATTTTGATTTCCAGTATCATAGTTGTTAGATGTTAGACTATGTTGCCATTTCACTTTGATCATATCTACATGATGATACTATTTGATGTGACATGATGCTTTATGATGATATCTGGTTTATTTTGTATTTAGACTATGGATTATAGATTATACATCAGGATGATGATTATTGGACTCGTGATTATTGTGTCTTTATGTTGTGGATATTAGTTGTTTACTTTCAGTTGATATATGCTCAGAATAGCCATGAAATGAATTATTTAAATGCTTTCAATTTAAATGCAATAGTAATGTCATTATATGATGTACACTTCCTTACCACACCACTTCTATGCATTTTTCCCTTAGTGTTAGTGCGAAGTAAGACGAAGCCATAGTTACTCATTTGTGAGATCCACGTGATGTTCCTCTCTCCTTCACTGTGATTATCTTGCATATTTGTGCTTTGGCTATTTATATATTGAGAATTTGCACTTGATGTTTGTATGTTTTAGTGAACAGGTACCAGGCACATTCATCCTAAGATTGCAAGATTTGAGTGTGTTCCTATATCCCTAACAGTGGCACCAAGAGATAGTAGCCTTGGCCTTGCATATTGAGCCAATGTTGTCCGTGTATGGATGGTGTATTCGTATTGTTTTGTTACCCCTCTGGTACATGTTGGTAAATCTAGATTTCATAATGAATATGTGATTTGACCCATGAGCATGTATGTGCATTTAGAGCTTTGTAGTTATCATGAAAGGTTGTTATTTAAAATGTTAATTTTTAATGCGTTTGAGGATTTTTATTATTTAATTTTAAATTACTGGCTAATTTGTTGTAGTTGGATTCTAAATTCCTGGAATCAATTTATTTTATTTGGGAAAGGGGGTGGATCGATTATTTAAGTATTTAAATAATCAGTTTTATAAGTCACTTTGGAGAAGTGCTTATATTAGCAAAAAGTGAGTTTATTCTCACTTCTAATTTTATGCCTCAGAAGATCTTGGGTTTTTTTTGTCCAAACCTTCTTGGAGAGAAATCTTGAATTTCTTTTTGTGAGAGATTCAGGCACCAGATTGTTGCGAGGAGCGGATCGTTGTATTCGTGTCGTGAGTTTCCAACTTCTCGTGGAGCCATTTGTGCTTTCATGGAGTATCCATTTATTTCCTCTCATTCTGGTTTTTGCTCATACATGAGAGGTAGGGAATTCTCGATCTTTTGATTTACTTCATATTTTCAAGTAAAATAAATTGTATTAGATTTGTGGGCTAAGAATTAGCATTCCCCCACAATTTCATTTATTTTCATTGTCCCGTTGGACGTGAATGAATGTTTTTGTGATTTCCATGTTGGGGTTTGAAGTTTTCACCCCATTATGCTGCTGAATTTTTGTGTGTGTGCACCTGTATTTTATATTTTATTAGATTTTTGGGAGTTTGGGTATGAAATGTGAAATGGGTTTTAATTTCGTTGAGTTTTGAGAAGTTTGATTTTCGGGCATTTTTGTGTTTGCATCATTTTGTGTGCTGCCCAAATTGTGTTGATTGTTTGTTCAACATATTTTTATGTGTTAGAATGGATTGTCCTACATTCCTAAAATAATTCAATTCTTTTCCTTTGTGGTTTTCAGAGTCGTGGATGAATCCATACTCCCAACAAAGTGCCTGATTGAGTTTGTCATGTGCATTGTTTGGCTTATTTTTCTATTAAGTGGATTTGACTCGATGCTTGATTTTGAGGTTGCATCTTGAGTATTTGAGGGAGGTGTTTGAGACCACCTCATGAGCACATAGAGTGTAGTTTCACGGTATCTTGCGAGACCCGTACTCTTGGCTTGAGGCCAATTGAGTCCCTTTGTGCATTTTAGGGTTTTTATGGTTTTTCCTTGTGGCATTTTATTGTTCCTCATTGTTTAACAAGAGGGTTTTATGCTTGGGTATATTATGGAGTGGCTTCTCTCATGTACCCTAACCCATAAGTGGCTCAACCTGGTAACATGGAGAAGTACTTAATAAGTGATAATGTAATAAACTTAATGGAAATCAAAACTTTATAAAAAAAAGTAAATGACTACCTGGCCACCTAAGGATGTTGATCGAAGGAAAGTCAATGTCTGGCCACCTGAGGGTGTTGATCAAAGACACAATATATGGCCACCTGGAGGTTTTGATCGAAGACACATTCTGAGCCTGGTCATCCACAGACATTGATCAAAGACTCAATGCTACTTGGGATACTATGAGCCAAGTAATGACACCCCACTAGAGTCCCTACATGTTATCATATAGAGCTCTGAGTAGTGATCTTGAGACCTTACATTATGTTTACACTCAAGTTGTTGTATCACCTTGAGTCTTGCATTTGATTGGTGTGTGTTTAGTCTCCTTCTATGTGTGTGATTATATTTTGATTGTGGTCGGGTTGTTATCTCCACAAGCACGGTGGGGTGGGCCTACGGGTTCTATGTGGTAGAGTGGTATTGTAATTCTATACCAGCGTTGTGGACTTGCATATAGGGATGGACTCCTCCAACTACAGGACTTGGAGCTTGAGGGATCATTCTTCTCTATGACACTGATATATTATTGTATCTTCATTTAATGTCTTGGTTAGCCTAGATTTCTTTTTCATGTTATTCATTGATGTATTTTGATGTAATCAAGTGAATATGGCCTTGATATTAGTATTTTTGGTACGCCCCAGTATGGACCTAGATATTTACCAGTCATACATTGGTGTCAGTTTAGTTTTTACTTCATCTTTTTGCATATTTTGGTTCAAACTCCCTAATCATCGTTTATGTTTGATCATCGACATCTCCGCCTCTCTGGCCTGAGGTTCGCATCTGATGATTGACGTCTTTTTTCTCTGCAATGAGTGGAAAAACCTTTTGCAATGAATCATCGTCTGTGCGAATTACCATCTGCGCAGATCATTGTCTATGCAGATCAACATCTATACAAATCAATGTGTCCATCAATTGGCGTCTCCGCCCAGTTTGATTTTATAACTAGTTCTAGGATATGGGTATATTTTGGGTGGTTTCTTGAGGGTTCTTGTGTAACTTTCATGCCCTAACAGACCAATTTCAACACTAGGACCATACATTTCTTATACTTAAGTTACATTATATATATATACTTTCAGGATGTTTGAGAGTGGTTTCAGCTTCATAGGAATTAAGTTAAAGACTCTAGATTTTGAAAGTTTTTAGGAAATTTCAAACTTAGCCAAATTTTTGGAATTGGCATATTGTCTTCAGCATGATTCCAGTGGACTATTGATTGTAACCTTGAGCCCTTGACTTGTGCATAATCATTCGAGGATTGTTGTTGGTTGTATTTTGTTTATGCTATGGTTAGTTGGTAATTAACATGCATGTTTAACCATGTTAGGAACATTAACTTTGGGCTTTAAATGAATATCAATTATATGGATTGAGGATAGAAATTGGTCTCCCTTCTCGGTAGCTGTGAATATGTATCGGCTTAGCCTCTTGTGACTTATGGACATTGTCCGGATCCTTGTGGGGTAATCTTGAGAATGTGTGTTATCTATTTTGAGTATGTGTTAGATAGTTTGTGAACCTTTGGAAGTGCTTGTTAAGATTTCCACTTGTGCACAAACCTATGATTTTATCTTGAGTTGTAGATTATTAATTATGAGATGATTTTCTTGATGCACTTGTTTATATTATAAAAATGCTATCTTATGTTATGTTTACAAAAAAAAATTAGTGCATGTTTTACCCTTTATTTCCAAGGGCTCCTGAACGGGGCATTACAAGTTCCTCTTCTTGTCATTCTCAGACCCTATAGTCCTAGGCTCCCTATTGCTAATCTAGTGATGGGAGTAGTTTTTCTAGGTGACTTTTTGATTCTCCTGTGAAAAGAGGTTTCTCCTTTGGGTGGGGTTGATAGGGTGTGGGACCATCAACCAATGATAACATTATTTGGCCAACTTCCAACAAAGATGGTGTATGACCAAACTCTTCAAAATGGTTTCCTAGGTTTGTGTCGGTGATCTCACTCATGTAAGAAGATAAAGACAAATAGGAGGTTTTTGTTCTTGAGGTTTGGTCTCTCCTTGATTTCACCCTAGACTCTATTGATGTATGGGATAAGTCAAATGTCAAAGAATTTAATTTTTTTCCTATCGATGCTACTCTTACCACTTAAGCATTTGTTTATAATTTGTTAGCTCTATGAGCTCTACTAGTTTGTATTCTGATCTTTGTACTTTTCTCGTATGACTTTGTGAGGGGTAACCTTGGGTCCCCCTACTTTTATGAATAGTGTACTATATTTAATATTAATATAAATTTGATGTTTTATTCATAAAAAATATAATGAATGAGATTAAATAAAAATATAACGAATGAGAAAAATAAAAATATTGTGAATGAAAAATAATAAGATAGTGAAGAAAAAAAGAATGTCAAAATTTTGATGGTGAAATCTAATGAGGAGCAAGCTTTTGATATTCTTGCATCTCTCTTCAACATTATGAACCTTAATCATCAACCAAAATAAACCCTAACTCTAACACTAAATAAAAAAGAACTATAATCGTAAAGCAAATTGGACCATTTTCCTAACCTTAAATCAAAATGAATCTTAACCCTAACTGTAAACCAAATCTAACTCTAACTCATAAACAAACTATAAATCTGAAAATCAGCACTAATCCAAATTAAACTTTAACTCCAATAATAAATCAAATTGAAGCCTAACCCAATATTGAATTGAGGCCTAACACTAAATCTAATTGAATATTCAACCAAATTACTCATAACCCTAAACCAAATTAAACCCTAAACATCAACCTGATTATCCTAAATTGAATTCAACCTTAAACATTAACCTAATTGTCCTAAACCAAATTGAACCTTAACCTTAACACTAAAAAAAACTCTTACTCTGAACCAAATTAAATCATAAACATAACCCTAAATTAAACCATGACCCTAGACCTAATTGAACCATAAAATAAATATAATTTTAAACCTAAATAAAATTGTACCCTAATTTTAACACTACAAAAAATTAAAACCTTAACCCTAACACTAAACCAAATTGAATTTCAACCCTAAAATTAAACCTAATTGAAGTATAACCTTAACACTAAACCAAATTGAATCGTAAAACTAACGCTAAAATAAATGAAATCTTAAATATAACCCTAATTAAACACTAAACCAAGCTGAACCCCATCCCTAAACTTTTTTTATCAATAATGTAAGAATTTTCCTAAGGCAATAAAAGAATATGCCAAGATCTAGAAGCCCAATCAAAAGCAAAAAAGAGAGAGAGAAATGATATGATCAATTAACTGACTGGATTCAATAATGATCAATAATACATCAACAATTAATTGAATACAATGTAGATGTGCCTGAATATATAAAAAATGCATGATAACTAGGAGGTGAGGAAGAGATAACATATCAAACACACTATGTGGAATCACATGTCCACCAAAGGTGGATCAATCTCCATTGCACACAAAAAGTATGTGCAACAATGAGAGGATAATAATGTGATAAGAGCACTAAAGGTGCATCTCACACATAAAGTGGAAATGAGACGAGAACTATCACTGCCTAAAGTGGAATTTCTCCTACACCATGTGCTGAAATAAGATGCAAACTCCTAGGTGTCTACTATCCAAACTACTGTAGACACCTAAAAATGGCTTATTTCTCTAATGCAATGACATTACTAATATTTCTCTTTAATTTATTTAATAATCTTTATTATTTAATAAATTGTGTCTTTCTACCATATTCTAAGATCAAAATGATCATTTCCCTTTAATTTCATAATTAAGTAATTAATTACTTTAATTATTGAACGTCTAATCAATATGTCTACAAAATAATTAACATTATTTAATTATTCCATATCTCCTTATAATTAATTAAATAATCAAATTTAATTAATGTCCCCCCTTCACTAATTACTAAATTTATGTAGTAATTAAATCAACATCATACATCCCACCACAATTTTCTTTGATCCAAACGCGGTGCCATCTACACAGACCCCCACTGAAGTCTTTTCCCAATAGCTTCAACTTCTCCAGCAATAGGTCATTAAATTACAAACATGCACTCCCAAGAGGTCTTATACTATTGTCGATCTTAGTCCTTACCCATTTGACAAGACATTGCACATGCCACCTTTTCCATGCAATTATGAAATGCCAAAATTTCACAAATACAAGAAAAAGGGCGATCCTTGGGACCATATACGAGAATTCTTCACGAATTACATAGAAGTGGCCTATGATGATACTTGCAAGATGAGACTGTTCCCATGTAGTCTCGATGGGTCACCCATGGAGTGGTTTTCCAGAATTCCTACTGGGACATGATCCTAGAATTCACACAACATTACCTTGGAAGTAACATTAATGGATCTTTGCACTACTAAGAAAAGAGTGGTGAAAATTTTGCCTTACTCTTACAAAGATGGAGAATTTTTGCCTCAAAGGCATCTTTCCATGTACCTCTAAAAGAGAATATCCATATGTTCATCAAAAAATTATCAATGGAACATGATGTGTGAATTAAACTCCCAATGAATTGAAACCTTTGAAGAGCTAGCTGAAGAAGGACTAAAAGCATAAATATCCCTCACCCTAAAGGGAGCCACCAAGAAAGAGAATAGTAACTCAACACCTTATGACAAATCTGAGTACTAGTCTAAAAACAAAAATGTGACAAACTATGGCGTTGTTGATGCTAAGATGGTCTAACTAGTCATGCGCATACAATCACCACCAACACCTACTCAGTAAACCCAATCATTACAAACTACCCAAAGGGTTAACAACACTGACATGATGAACCAAGCAGTTAACTAAACCTACCAACAAAGTCCTGCAAGAAAGCATATCACTCCTCCTTGAGACTTTACACCTCTTGCAAAACCTCTTGAGAAACTATTGCAATCGCATTCAGTCACCCTACCATAAATTAGACATTATGAAGTACCGATAAACCTACATGGTGGAACAACAATGCTTACTATGATTACCACAGAACTAAGGGATACAAGATAGCCAATTACATGCAACTAGAGCATATTATCCAGGATTTCATCGATTGCGGTGAGATAGAAATTATCAAAAACACAATCACCATTAATCAAGATCACAAAATATTCCCAAAGCCACTAATGGATCATGGAAAAGGTAAGGCATTCACTTCTGGACATGAAAATAAAGAAAACTTAACCTACTCCAAACCTAACCCTGATTTGACCATAAACACCATCACTATCTGAGGTCCAGATACCAGTTGTGTTGTTATTACCCGTCGTTTCAAAATCACAGTGCAAGGAGCCCCACCAAAGGTTGTTATACCAAATAAATCATCTACCCCACCATCGGGTTAGTATAACTTATTAGTGTAGACATCCAAATCTGAAACGTAATTAATTCATTTAATTAATTACTCATCTTCTATAGTCTTGGGTAAATTAATTATTTAATTTGTCTAACAACATTATCCTATTTAATTAAATAAATATTTATGTTTTATTTAATTAATGATCAAATTCATATTCTTCTATGTTTACTCTATTAATTAAATAGCCTATCTATTTAATTAATTTACCTATTTTTACTAATCCCCTGGATAAACTAATTAAGTTAATTTATCTAATATCCAAAATCTATTTATTTTTATAAACCTATATATTTAATTAAATACCTCATTCCCCTAAATATATTAATAAAGTTAATTTATCTAATGTCCAAAATATATTTAATTAAATCCCTCACTTTCCTCTATTTTGAATTAAAAAAAAATTAAAATTCAACCCAAAATATCCTCATCCACTTGCGTACTCCTACTCATCCCACTTGCACCCCTTAATTCTACTTTAATCAAGCAAATATCCAATTTGGCTTTATTAGTCCTTATCCTCTCACAATCCTCATCCACTTGCATTTTCCTAATAAAGATTTAGGGAAGCAAAGTCACACTTTGCTTCTTTCATCCAAATCCTCATCTATTTTGAATTAAAATAAATTTAAAATATCCTCACCCACTTTCTTCCATTTTGAATTAAAATAAATTCAAAATTCAACACAAAATATCCTCACCCACTTTCCACCATTTTGAATTAATATAAATTCAAAATTTAACTCAAAATATCCTCACCCACTTGCATTTTTCCAAATATCTCACTTGTCCACTAATTAATCATAATCCATTTCCTAATCATTTGCACAATCCTAACCATTAAGATTACGGAAACAAAAGTCACACTTTGCTTCCTTCATCCCAATCTTCAACTAAATATCTTGGACACTTGTCATAAGGCTACGAGTTTGAAGAAGCACAATCCATGTGATCTCCCTCAAATACATCTTGGTCATCCACATAGTTTCAAATCCTATCCCTTCATTTTCACTCCTCTTTGCTTATAAATAGAACTCTCTTCTCTTTACAAATTATCCATTCTTAAAGTATTGTTATAATGTCATTTTGAGAGCCAAAACATCAAACCATACCATCATAATGTATAAATCATCCCAAATCATGAAGCTTGAGCAACATCTTTGAGCACACATCCAAATATCAAGGAGAGCTTATTGGGTGTAGGAGGTTTGCATCGTTTTGGTTTTATGCTTTCATTATTGTCTAATCATATATGCTTGTTTGATTATGTGCTTTGACTACTTTTATTTATATTTGTATTCCTTTAATCACATTTTCTGTCATACATTTTGGCACGCCCGATGGGACCCACTTCACAGGTTCTTTTTCATTATTTTACTTGCAAACTAACCCTCTAAGATAGCGTGCTTTTGTTGTTTGAGTATGTTTTGCAAGCTCTTTTATTTTTTTGCAGGTTGAAAAAGGCAAGAAAAATATATTCCTTCTATCTTCTTTCTACTTTCTCTCTATTACGCTTCCACGGTTATCTTTGAAACACAAACTTGGAGACACTATTCCTTATATCTTCTTTCTACCTTCTCTCTATTATCCATTTGTGGGAATATGGTCTATATCAACATGACCATTTGTTTGTAGAAAATATGGTGAGAAAGCATTGTAAACCTACAAGAGTGCACTATTATTGACTATTTTTATTTTTACTTTTGCAGGTCTACGGGTTAGCCACCTAGTTTGGAGAGAATGCACAGAATCTTTTTAATTAAAATCAAATCACACTTCACTTTTGGTGTTTAAAAAATAACATTGTATGTACTCACGTCATTTCACACTTAGATTTGGGTTCTAAAACAAAAATAGGTTAAAATTGAACAAGGCAAACAAAACATTTCAATTTGCGCTCATAAAATTGAAAAAAGCAAACAAAACATTTCAATTTGGGTTTATAAAATTGAACAAAGCAACAAAAAAAATTATTTGGGTCTAAAAATTGAACAAAGCAAACTAAACATTTGAACTTGGTGCTTAAAAAGAACCCCTTTGCGAGTTTGTTTCAGTTTTAGATTTAGAGAAAATTGCCTAAATTGTTAAAAAAAAGAACCAAGTGCTTGAAGTCTTTGGTGCGCTTGCAAAAAATTTGTTAGAGTGTAACCTCACATCATACACTATCCTTTCCCACTGGCTCTTGTGGTTGTTGGTGCAAGAAAAAAATGGTTGTGACCGCTCAAATTTTGTATTTCTAGAGGGTCTGCTTCCTAAGAAGCCTATAAGGTAAGGTGAGAGGGAACAACCCAATTGGTAACGGCTAATTCCAAGCATTTTCAAATCAATATATAAAAAATGTGGTTGTGATTAAAGTCATAATCAACAGGTGTGAGTTCATTATGTCAACAAAAATCTCTTTCAATATCCTTGTGATGCGTTAAAATCCTTCACTACAAGATATAAAACACCTTGTTTTGAAAGGAATGAGAGAGCCCCCTTAATTGGGAATATCGTTTGAGTATAGCCACCTGAACAGATACCCTTACTAAACACCATTTGTTTTAGTTTTCTAAAAACCCATGTTTGTTGGCGTGGAAGGTCAGAGTACGGCTAAGACGCCCCACATTTTTGTGGTTCATAGTAGAGATAATGATTCCTTGGGAATTTATGACCCTTGGAATTAGAAGCTTGGTGTTCCTAAGAAGTGAGTGCACAAAGGAGGAGCTCGTGCCTCCAAGCTTCTAAGTTATCCGCTTTGAATAAGCGCAGTTGGAATTTATTCCAAGTGGGGATTCAACAAATAGTACTGCTTTCGCCTTAAGTTGTACATGTGCTTTGGTTATGAAATTGTTCTTGTGCTTGTATCACATGTATTTTGCCAAAATAAAGTCAGTTCAACTTATTATCAGTCAACATACCAAGTTCCCCATATACGCTCTGATGTTGTGGAGATGTGCATCTTCCTTTGGTAGTATTGAACATACTTAGCATAGTCATTGTTCATGTTGTTCAGTGGATTTTTTGGTATGTTCAACAAATTTGATACCTAATATCCTACAAATACTCTCTGTGAAAACCAAGATCCACCGTCTACAAATACATTCTATAAAACCCCAGATCTATCATTCCACATTTACGCTCTATAAAGCCTTGGATTTGTTGTATTATGGATGTGTCTATTCTTCGGTCGGTTCATTGTCTCCACAGATACACCTTTATACCTTGACAAACCTACCTCATCCACATCCTTTCAAACAACACATCTTGTTAGCATCATCCCTTGGTTCACAAACTATCGCCTTTTGCAAACAAAGTCTTGTGGCCATTTTGGGTCCTCATTGGTTCCACATCTTCCACATCCTCCAGATTGCATTGCTTAGAAATCCTTTAGCGTTATCCGATCCAAAATCCAAATTCATTATCAACTAGGTCTTATCCTTTTCTATGCTTGACCTCGTATCCTTGAGTTGCCACACTTACATCTTTATCCGAAATCACCTCATAGTTTACTTTTAGACTAGTCTTGTCTAGAATTGCTTGTCAGTCACTGTCGTCATATCACCTTGATCCAGAGGTTCAGTATACTTCAATTATCTAGTGTAAGATAAGAAAATGTGAAGAATAAATAATGATGTGGAGAAGGTAAGATTGTCCTCTTAATTCCAAATTTCATAAAGGGAAGATTCAAATTGATTAACCCAAAAGAAAGGATCAATGCATATATGAATCAATCTATTAAGGATAGGGATAAAGAGAAAAAACCCTAACTTCTGTTTTATAGAAGAGAGTGTTTGATAGATTTAGGAAGATTAAAACTTTAATTGAAATGAATTGAAGACAACTACTAACCTCAAAAATGATGTAGATTTGAAGAATACTATTTTTGGGTGTCTGCACTGAGTTTCTGGAAATTCTGCAACCGGATCTGGAACAAAAACGCAGAGACGGAGAAAACCCAAAAATATTTTCTAAATCTGGCTTAGGTCTGATTTTGACCCAAAAATGAATTTCACCTTTGCCCCAAAATTTTTGATTCTAACCCAGAATAGAATGTTGATTTTGACCCAAAAATGAATGTCACCTTTGGCCCAAAATTTTTTATTCTGACCCAGAATAGAATGTCGATTCTGACCCAATATGTCAGACAAAAAATCCATTTTCGGATCCTGATAGTTTGCCGAAAAGGGTATCCAAATCTGCACTCCAATTCGCTGGTCTGAACCTGTCCCTACAAGAAAAATGGCTTGTTTGTTGGGGGGGAGGGGTTTTCCTTAGTCAAACCCCAGTTTTGGAATTAACCTTAAAGTATAATTGAAACTGCATAAGTAAACAAAGTAAATGAACAAATTCACCTTGCTTTTATAGAAACCCTTGTGACATATTCGAATATGTGGATCCACAAATGTGTATTCACCAAATGGATGTAGAATGTAGGATGTCAGATGTCTCAAATTAATTGCTTTTAGATCTTCAACACCAATCTTGAATGGATCTTGGAATAGGAAGAGGCTTGGAGGAATGTGGATGGAGAAATCTTCAACAAGAGGGCTCCATAGAGCTTGAATCCTTCAATGGCTACCAATGGATCTCCTTGATGAATTAAGTGCTTGAAAGTGCTTTAATTCTTGAGAGTAAATGAATGCTTCAATATATATTTATCTTTCTTCTTATCTTGTCCTTCACACTTATAATTCACTTAGTTTATGATTTATTATTCCAAGTCTTAGGTTGTTAGAGAAAATGAGAGGAGAAGACTTCCTTCTATACCAATATAGGGTAAAATCTTCTAGAGAGGCCTACATAGGATAACTAAATTACAATTATACCTATATCCCTAGAAGAGGACCTATTTTAATATAATTTCAAGAGTCATTGCTCCGAAGACCGAAACAGTCAACTCAAAAGCGGGAATCAAATCTTTCTAAAGCCTGACATCCAAAAACCCTGGAAACATGAAATCTGGACCCTGGGTCAGAATCAAGGTCAATTATGACCTAGGTCAGGGTCAAGTTTGACCTTGACCCAGAAAGGTTGATTTGGACCCTGAGGTCAAAAATATCAGGTTTGCAGTTTAGGATGCCAGAAACAGGCTGGAGAAAAGTGGGAAATGGGGCAGAACAGGGGGAAAGCTAGATCCAAGTCAGAGACCCATTCAAGGCACTTGACATGACCCCAAACCACTTACTCAGAGGGCTAAACCAGTCTACAATGGAAGTTCTTCCATTTTCTGACTATACATTTAGCCCCCACTTTAGCAAGAGTATGGACTCGATGCAAACTTTTGGTAAAGGAGATCATGAAGAAAAGATAATCTTATTGAAATCAAAAGGGACAAAGAAATCCTCAAGTCCCTAGGGACTTAAGTCTTTATCAACCCTAAGATCATGATAAGAGAGATATCACCAGTTAAAGAGAAAAAGAGAGGGTGTGATTACCTTGCCCAATGAGAACTTATGTCCCATTGTGAACCACACAAGAAAATAGTGCAACTGGAAAGATGGAGTCGAACCGCCTAGTGAATGTGGCTACTCACTAGTCAACCCTTCAGGGAGATCTGGTCTTAAGGAAACCTTCCGACCTTAAGGGATCAAAACATTGTAAATTGAAACTGGAGGGATCAAGAGATCTTATAAGGTAAAAATCCATGCTTTAAGGATTAGTCTTTAATCCATAAAGCGAAAAAGTTTCAAGTTTGAAAATATTTTTAAAGTGTGTGTGTGAAAAAAGTGAGTATAGTGTATGCCCCCATGTTAAAGTCATTGCTAACACTTTAACAGGAGCAATGGCTTTAACAAAAACATAAACAACTCTATTGATTACATTTCCACTACGAGATGCCCCAAACGAAGACAAATCAAGAGAAATATGACATAAACATACAAAGAACATAGAAGGGGTCTACCTACTATGGGGTCAGTATGATCATAAGATAATATTTAAATATAGATATGATATTATTGCAAATGAATTGACATCATTTCCCAAAGAAAGTAGAACTACAATCACAATGAAGGAAAGAAAATGCAAGAGTTACAAAGAAGAGTCTTTTTGGACCACAACATGGAGACCAAAAAGAATCAGTGCTACCATGTCACAAATCTAAGTGAAATACACAAGGAAAACATTTATGAACAATAGCACTAGTACAACATAACATGAAAACAACATATAGAAGAGTAGAGATACATATAGAGGCATTGTACAATAGGATTGATTCCTTTATCACCTTGCACCAACAAAGTAACAAGGGTCGTATAAAAGAATCTAACAAATATTTATCAAACATATTACAGGAGAAGCACAATACAGCAGGCAAACACAAAAAGGGCTACCATGAAGGACAAGCTAATCAAGCACATCGCCTACTCTCCCTATCTTGGTTTATATTATTTAGGGAAGGTGGGTAACTCGCAAGAGGAACTATATCCAACATAGTAGGAATAATAGCCAGTTCAAAACAAGGATCCTCTTGAGAATCAGAATGTTCGATACTAGGTGTAATTATCAATTGAGTTGAAAGCATATGAGGTAAATTAGTATCAATATCGATGGTCTCATATTCATCACTAGGATCAATAAGATCATCAAGAGTATCTTCTTCATTGAGATTAATTAAAATGGGATCTAAGATGCGAATAGAATCATCATAATCATTCATCTTAACATCATGATGAATATTAACCTCCTCCAACACATCAGGCATAGGCTGGTCAAAAGAAGGTAAAGAATTTTGAAGAACAGAGGCACGGGCCCTAGCATTAGCCCTACGCTTCTTACGATGTTCATTATCAGATTTGTTACATTTTGGTTTGTTTGACATATGTTGAGAACTAGGAGGAACAACAACTGGTTCTTTCACATGCTCGAGAGGAGGATTCTCAATAGGCTAAGAAGCAATACTGGGGCATTGAGTAATAGAGCTAGAAATAATGGATAAATGAGGTATAGAAGGAGTGGAGAAAAGACCAGGATAAATATCTATTTGAGGCATGCTTAACTCAACAATCTTGCGATGTTTATAGGCTTGATATGAACGAAAAAGGTTATCAGGGCGAGGAGGACATGAATTAGGTAATGAAGGCCAAAATAAATCAAGAGTAGCTCAATATCTAGGCCTAGAAGGTTGATACAAACTTTGATTAATCATTTTCACTTCTCCATTATGAATGAACTTAATATACTTATGAATAGGAGAAGCAACAACATGCATGGAAGTTAACCAAGGAAAACTAAATTTGACTTGAAACTAATCAGAAGAAGGAGTGACAATGAAGGTAGTACCTACAACTTTACCACAAAGTTCAACAGGCAAGTTAATAGAACCAAGTGAAGGATAGAGAAAACCATTACAAGTTTGGATCCATGCGTCAAATGTATCATAACAATCATGTTGTAGATTTTTCATAAAAAGGTTTTCCTTAGTAATGACATTTATTAAAGATGCAGGATCAATAAGACAACCACGCATAGGTATCTTAGCAATCCTAGCATAAATATAAAGGGGACCATCAGGAGCCTTAGTAGTCTCAGAATCATCAAAGGCGATTGAGAGTTCCCTAGGTCGTTTATCCTTAGTTTGTTTTTGAGGTTTAGGTGGAACTTGAAGTTTAAGTGGAGGCGAAGGATCTTGAGAAATAGGTTGAGATGAAACAACGCTCTCCACATGATTAACAATGTGATTGAGATCACCCATCTTTGAGTCGTAAACAATATCCACAGAAGATGGTTGAGAGATGGTATTAGTATCATGTGTAGGTAAAGGATTTGTATAAATTTGAAGGTTTTGATTAGGAGGAGAGACAAAAAAATATCCCACTACCATCAAAATTATTAATGGATAAAGCATTAAAATCAATTAAGTCTTGAATCTTATGTTGTAGAGAATAACATTTTTTAGAATCATGGCCATTTTGTCGATGGTATTGACAAAAAGCTTTAGGACTAAAGGATTTTGATTCCATCGTAGTAGGGAGAAGAGGTAAAATAGGAGGCAAGGTTGTCATATTATCACTTATCAACCTACTCATAATAGAATGTAAAGATTCAGAGAGAGGAGTAAACGTACGATTCATACAAAAAGCAGTGGATGCAAAAGTGGCATTGTTGGATGCAACAACAACTTTATCAGCGACTGCATTCGCTTGTTTATTTATCTTGACATAGTTGTTAGGTTTCTGAAACTTATTAGGATTAGGAGTGACATCACTCTTATCAACTGAAATAGGAGCCATTGAAGTGTGCTCTCAAATTGACTCACTTGTAATTGATAATGATGAAGTGATGCACAAAGTTGTTGAAATGGCGTAAATTCAGTAAGCATAATCTTATCTTTAATATCCTTTTGTAAATTTGAAATAAACATATGTTGAATGTCAATATCAGGAATAGGATAAGAAATATGAGCATACAAATTCTTAAACCTACCAATAAAATCAGTCAATTTTTCCTTAGTGTTTTGTTTACAATGCATTAAATCAGTTAAGGAAACTTGCGAACCAATGTTATTTTGAAATTGTTGGATAAATTTATTAGCAAGTTTAGGAAAAGAATCAATAGAATAAGGAGGTAAAGAAAAATACCATTGCAAGGCCTTATAATGAAAAGTTCTAGCAAACAACTTGGCTAAAATCCTATGGTCATGAGCATAATCACTACAAAGGATTTGAAATGTTTTAACATGAGTAACAGGATCTCCCTTACCATTGTAATTCTCAAGATGGGGCATATCATCTTGCTGAGGGACAATAGCATGAATAATGTCTAAGGATAAAGGACTACATATGTCACATATAGAAATGCTAAACTTAGATTGGGTTAAGGATGCAAGTTGTTGTTGTAAAGATGACACAGTTTGAGCCAAACTAATGATTCTAGAATCATTAGAAGAAATAGGCGGCATAGAAACATTAGGAATACTAGGAAAAGTGTAGGAAGCGGCAGGAATGGAATACACAACTGGTGGAGAACTTTGAACCACAGTTGGAAGAGGATTGGAATATGTAAAAGGAACATTATGGTAAGAAGATTGTGAGGTAGGTAGGGACATCGGTGGAACACTCACAGGAATAGATGAAATTGGAAGAGATGTAGTCATTAAACGAGGAGTGTAAGTAAGAATGCTAGGTAAAGGAATGGAAGAAGGTTACCCACTAGTGACAAGAGGAGTGAATCCTAGATCTTGAGCCTCTTGAGCTAAATGTTTAACATTCAAATGCACAAGATGAGTGATACCACGCAAGAGATTAACACTTTGATCACTATCATGAAGTAATTTCTCAAGAGCCTTAATAGCTTGGATGGAATCTTGATTATGGTTTTCTTGAATAAGCCAATTTAACATTTTATCAAGTTCGGTTGAAAGTTTTTGGACTTATTCAGGAGGAACTCTTAAAGCATCATCCTCATCATGAGATGAGTGAGAAGAGTTATGCTCCATGGAAGGATTGGAATCATGAGTGGTCAAATTGTCATCTAGGATCCTAAGGAAAGGAGAGGAAGACTCGGGATCAAATGAATTCATAAGTCTATGGTTTCTTCTAATTGAGATACTATAAGTAGGACTAGAAGTAGTGAAGCTCATGCACCAATGCAATGCAAATGAACTAATTTAGGAAACACAAGATTTTTATTTTTATTTTTGAAATGTAAATGCAAGAACATAAAAGAAAGCTAATATAATATGCATGCAAGATAAAAATGTAAATATAACACCAAAAAGAAAGAGTTGTCTATTGCAGGTTCACCAAAATGTAGGATAAGAAATGTAAGATAAGAAAATGGGAAGAATAAATAATGATGTGGAGAAGGTAAGATTGTCCTCTTAATCCAAAATTTCATAATGGGAATATCCAAATTGGTTAACCCAAAAGGAAGGATCAATGCATAAATGAATCAACCTATTAAGGATAGGGATAAAGAGAAAAACCCTAACTTCTGTTTTATAGAAGAGAGTGTATGATAGATTTAGGAAGATTAAAACTTTAATTGAAATGAATTGTAGACAAGTGTTAACCTCAAAAATGCTACAGATCTAAAGAAACTTATTTTCAGGTGTCTGTACTAAGTTTCTAGAAATTCTACAACCGGATCTTGAACAGAAATGTAGAGATGAAGAAAACCCAAAAATCTTTCCCGAATCTGGCTCAGGTCCAATTTTGACCCAAAAATGAATGTCACCTTTGACCTAAAATTTCTGATTCTGACCCAAAATCTTCGATTTTGACCCATAATAGAATGTTGATTCTGACCCAGAAATGAATGTCACCTTTGACCCAAAATTTCTAATTCTGACCCAAAATATCTGATAGAAAATCTGTTTCCGAATCCCGACAGTTTGCCAAAAAGGGTATCTGAATCTGCACTCCAATTCGTTGTTCTGAACCTGTCCCTACAAGAAAATTGGTTTGTTTTTTGGGGGGAGGGGTTTTCCTTTGTCAAACCCTAGTTTTTGAATTAACCTTAAATTATAAATTAAATTGCATAAGTAAACAAAGTAAATGAACAAATTCACCTTACTTGTATAGAAACCCTTGTGGCAGATTCGAATCCGTGGATCCACAAGTATGTATGCACCAAATGGATGTAGAATGTAGAATGTTAAATGTAGGATATCTCAAATAAATTGCTTGTAGATCTTCAACACCAATCTTGAATGGATCTTGGAATAGGAAGAGGCTTGGAGGAATGTGGTTGGAGAAATCTTCAACAAGAGGGCTCCATAGAGCTTGAATCCTTCAATGGCTACCAATGGATCTCCTTGATGAACTGGGTGCTTGAAAGTGCTTGAATGATTGAGAGTAGATGAATGCTTCAATAGATATTTATCTTGCTTCAAATCTTTCTTCTTAGCTTTTCCTTCACACTTAGATTTCACTTAGTTTATGGTTTATGATTCCAAATCTTAGGTTGTTAGAGAAAATGAGAGGAGAAGACTTCCTTATATACCAATCCAGGGCACAATATTCTAGAGAGGCCTACATAGGAGAATTAAATTCCAATTAGAATGATATCCCTAGAAGAGGACCTATATTAAATATAATTTCAAGAGTCATTGATCCGAAGACAGAAACAACCGACCCGGAAGCAGGAATTAAATCTTTTCAAAGCCCGACATTTGGAAACCCCAGAAACATGAAATCTGGACCTTGGGTCAGAATCAAGGTCGATGATTCTAACCTAGGTTAGGGTCAAGGTTGACCTTGAACTAGGTCAAGATCAAGGTCAACCTTGAACTAGGTCAAGGTCGAGGTCGACCTTGACCCAAAAAGGTTGATTTTGACCCTAAGGTCAAAAATCCCAGGTTTGTAGTTTAGGATGCCAGAAATAGGCCAGAGAAAAGTGGGAAATGGGGAAGAACATGGGGGAAAGCCAGATCCAAGTCAGAGACCCATTCAAGACACTTGACATGACTCCAAACCACTTCCTCAAAGGGTTAAACCAGTCTACAATGGAAGTGCTTCCATTTTCCGACTATACATCTAGTAGCCTAAGACCATCAGTATGTTATATGGCTACTATCCAAACCCCATCCAACTAGTACTAGGTGTTCCAACTAATTCCCAAGCATCAAATTTTTTTTAGCTTAGCACACCCTCATTGTCCTTCATTTAGTTGTCACCATCACCCAGTTGTAGTCATTCATAGAGCATCTTTTACCCATATCATCCATTATCTTCCATATATATTAGGCCATATCTTTCATGCCACCATAAATTCATTTGAAAAAGAGAAAGGACATGGATCCTAATCTTCCCACCAATTCCTCACCTATTTCCTATCCTGATCCTAATAATGTCATGGTTCCCTTTGATCCTCGCGACTAGTTTCAAATTGAGGGGGTCCTGGTCAACCAACTTGGAAACCCTACTCTTGGTACTATGGAGGCATTCCTCAATCAACCAAGTCATGAAACCATGATAAATGCCATCGTAGGCAAAAATTTCCACACCATTATTGCTAATATCTTATGAGAAGGCACCCCCATTCCACCCAAGCTTACGTGATTTGACCCTGCACGTCCTCTACATGTCCCAAATGATATATTCAACTTTGTTGTAGAGAAGATTGTTGACCCTAGTCAAAGGTCCACCCAGATTGCCACATCCATGCCTCTACTCCTCCCACCAACTATCACTCGACCCATAGTGCATGCTATGACACAAAATCCCTTTTTAATCACGGGAGCTCTGACAGTCAACCTAGCCCCAACATTTCTGTCACAAACATCCCAACAAGCTACCCCTTAGGCCACACAACAAATGGTCATGCAACCCACTACAATACAACCCAAAGTTTCACATCCGACTCTCATCTAACAAACAGTCATGCAACTAGTAGCCACACAACAAGTTACCATGCAAACATCACTACCACCTATTCCTCTACCGCAACAACCATTCCCACAATTCACTATGGGGATGCCACCCATAGGACCATTGAATCAACCATTAGTGCCTCCACCTCCTATGGCTACTACAGTACCATCATCCCTTCTAAAAAGTGCTTTCGCTTCCCAATTACCACCATCCATATAGCCGCAACAACCAATACAACCACAACAACCTACATTTGTTGCTCAAACAACCGCGAGCCCACAACTCACCTTTTCAACACAGTGCCCTTAGGCTACGCAGGAAGCCTCATCATCTTCTTCGCACCTATCAAAAGCACAAATACAAGCTATGGGTGTTCAAACACAATCAAACTTCACCAATCCTTCCACTTCCCATCCTGATGTGCAATTTATAGCCCAACCCACTCAACCTCAACAATAAGACACACTTGCTCCTACATTTGTCAGCTACTTGGCAATGTCTTCGTCCATTGTCTCTCAAGTTGTGCCACTTCAATGCCAATAAAATCCTATGTCTACTCCCATCAACTTCCTTGTACCTCCCCCTGGGGTCACCAATACCCAAGTAACTTATCCTTTCGTTGGTAGTACTGCCACATACCCAAACTATGTAGGCCAAACATACACCCATCTCGGCTATCCACAATCATACCAACAACAACAACCACCTTTATACCAACAAAAACCCAATCCTCAACAAGCATACTCAGCTCAGTAACATTCTCAACCACCTCCCCATAAAAATCAGGCCCAGCCTCCTTCACAACAACCATGACAATCTGCCTACCCACCTGCATAGTCTCCTTATCAAACCCCACAACATCCTTCCCAAGCTCCCACCTATCCCCCATGACTATATGACCCATACCAAGTTTAAGCATCCAACGTGGTAGGTATCCTCACTCCATAATGTGAATACTAGGTGGGAGGAAATGAAGAACACACTCAAATAAATACGATAAGGAACATACGCTAAGAGCTTCAAGTTCGAAGAGGTTTGTCCATATCATTTTGACATATTCATTACAACAATTCCCTTTCCCAAGCACTTCAAAACTCCCAAATTCGATAAATACAAAGGGAGTGGTGACCTGGTTAGCCATGTTAAAGAATTTTACATGGCTTTTCAAGAGGTTTCTTACAATGAAAACTTCCTTATGTGCCTCTTTCCCAAGAGTCTTGGAGGGTCTACCTTAGAATGGTTTTACAAGATCCCATGCGACACATTCAACACATTTGCAGAATTGTCTGAGCAGTTTGTGTCATAGTATGCACACAATGTGCAACATGAACTATCCCTCCTCGACCTCTGCAATGCAAAATAGAAGGGGGGAGAAAGTTTATCCAATTGCCTCCTAAGGTGGAAAAACCTATCAACATGATTACAATACAAATCTTCTAGAAAACATCCGACCAAAATATTCAATGACAAGCTTGCGACTTTACATTAAAAACACCCTAAAATGGACAAGCTTGCGACTTTACATTAAAAACACTAATTTTCATCTATTAATTAATGGTTTTTTAATCATTGATTAATCATCTATTTTCTTCTAAATTCATTCCCCAAATCATTTAATCAAATTCCCAAAATTAATTAAATAATTAATTTTGTTTAATTAATAAGCTTTAATTGATTAATTATCATTAAATTAATTTTTTAAACTCAATTTCCTATAGTTTAAATTCAAATATTTAAACTTACTAATTAAATTCTTCCAATTGAATTAATTTCAATTAAATTAATTTAATTTCATCAAATAAAGCAATTCTTAATAAAAAAGAATTCAATTATCTCACATGTTGAAAACAAATATTAAATAAATGAATTAAATATTCATTTATCTTCAAAGAGATAATTCCAATTAGATCACATGGGTTACTCCACCCATCTCTCCAGTTCACATGGGTAACTTCAGCCCCCTCTTCAGTTCAAAAAGGCAACTCATAATTAGCTCTTCAGTTAACCAAACTCTATCTCCTCTTTACCAAATAAAGAGGTGGAGTTTACTGAGGACCTCTCCTGTTCCTTTTGATCTCAACCGTTTA
>MU225494.1:203244-213567 GCA_018584345.1 Thuja plicata | reverse complement strand
CTCCCTTCCAAATCTTAGATCTTGAATTGGGATACAACATGTTACTAGGGAGACCTTGGATACATGAAATGCAAGTTGTACCATCAACATACCATCAATGCATCAAGTTCCCTCACCAGGGAGAGGAAATCATCATAGAGGGAGATCCCAACCCCTTCCAATATTGCAATGCGGTCCAAATTAGCACCGATAACTAGGTACCATCAAACCAAGATGCAAGCATCCCTTCCTCTTCAGATTCGAATCCCAAAGATGTTACATGGGCAGCGGGAAAGATAGTCGTTAACCAAGACGCAAGTATCTCCTCCCCTTCAAATTCAAATCTTAAAGATGTCACAGAGAAAGCAGGCAAGATATCCATCACGGACAAGGGATGTGGTGAATATAGATATGAAGAGGCTTTCACCATCATGCACATGCCTTAAAGCCCAAGAACTCACGGTATGGCACAACCTATTATTACAACAGAAACTCTGCAGCCCGTTCTATTTAGATGTCCACCCACAACCTTTGTCTGATGGGGAGACATAGCAGAAGAGAATCCTTTTGAGCAAGACATCAATACCTGGTTATACCGAGACTCCCCTAAGACAATCTGACCACCACTACCTTTGGCAAACTACGGTAACGGTTACACAATGATACAAAGATTTGGGTACGATGGTACAATCAAACTAGGGGCAAGGCAATAGGGCATATATGAATTGCCTCTCCCACCAACCCAAAGAAACACTAGAGGTTTGGGCTATGGACAACAAAGCACTAGTTTGGTCATCCAAGACATTCAAGTCAATCAAGAGCAAGTAGCAGAGATGCACCGGGAGCACAACACTGAGCATGTCTTAATAAGAAACATATTAGCGCAGTTGTTGCCCGCCAAAGAGGGAACCACACAATCTCAAATAAACCTACACATAGCAATCGACGATAACCAATGAAGTGACACATCGAATGAACATTCCATTGAGACAGACTCCTATGAGTATGAGTGGAGATCCCTCCATGATTCTAAACTGTCAATCCCTTATTTTTCCCCTTGAGCCGACATTATTATAAATCTAGTAGACCTATTTGAACAACTGGCCATTATTGAACAACCTTGTATAGACAAACATGTCATCTATCAGACCTCAAGTGGTGTGTCCTCATCATAGTCTAATTTTGTAGGCACCATATCCGCGGTCCCTTTTAGTCAACCTGAGCCAAACAGTAGTGAAAGTGTCTGTCTTGTACACCCTGAGCTTATAGCATGGGATCAACAAGGGCCACTTGATCTAGATGTATTCGAGAATGATGAGGCAATAGCTCATTTCATGGGACTGAGGGAAGGCATTCTGTCAAGAGATCACAAGGCAGGATTCTCCGTTAACTTCGACAGAGTAGCATATTTTGGGGAGGAAGCTCCTCTTTCCATTCCACAAAAGAAAAAAGAACAAAAGAGTAAAAAGATAAAAGAAGACTTATCTCCTAGCGAAAACCTCTCTGAGGCGCTAGAAGATGGAAAGACAAAACTCCTCCCCTTAACAGAGGAGAAATCAACATTGTTAGCCAAAGAGACAAAGGAAATCAACTTGGGGGATGACAAGAACCCAAAGAACATCTACTTGGCGAAATCTCTCACCCCTGAGGAGAGAGAATAGTTCATCAACTTCTTCAAGGAAAGAATGATCAATTTCACATGGTCTTACTCAGACATGCCAGGTTTAGATCCAGAGTTGGTGCTACACCATCTCCCACTGCTACCAAATGCCAAACCTGTCAAACAAAAGCTAAGAAAGATGCATCCTCATGTTGCATTGTTAGTCAAGGCCAAACTAAAAAAGCTTCTGGACACAAAATTTATTAGACCTATACCATATGCAGATTGGATATCTAATCAGGTACCAGTTACGAAGCATAGTGGTCAAATATGGATTTGCACAGACTTCCGAGATCTCAATATAGCATGTCCCAAAGATGACTTTCCTTTACCAAACATCGATATGATAGTGGACCTAACTGCAGGGCATGAAATGCTATCACTTATGGATGGCTTCTCAGGTTACAACCAAATAAGGATAGCACCAGAGGATCAAGACAAAATGGCTTTCGCATGTCCTTGGGGAACATACTGTTGGAATGTCATGCCATTTGGTCTAAAGAACGCTGGAGAAACATATCAGAGGGCAATAACAACCATATTTCATGATCTCATCCACAAGACAATGGAAGACTGTGTGGATGACATATTAGCCAAATCAATACTCTGAAAGGTTCATCTACAAGTTTTAGGACCCATCTTTGATAGAATGCAAGAATTCAAAGTTTGACTAAATGCAAAAAAGTGTGCATTCGGTGTCACAACGGGAAAATTACTAGGGTTCATAGTATCACACAGAGGAATTGAAGTGGATCCAATAAAGGTCAAGGCAATAATGGACATGCTTCCACCATCGAACCTGAGACAACTAAGAGGGTTACAAGGAAGGCTCCAATCGATCAGATGCTTCATAGCTCAACTGGCAGACAAGTGCCACCCATTCCAACATCTATTGCATAAAGACATCAAGTTCATATGGATAGAGCAATGCGAATAGGCATTTCAAATATTCAAAGACTACCTTCTTAAGTATCCTATATTGGTACCACCAGTACAAGGTATACCATTGCTTCTATATATCTCAGCGAATGAATCAACATTAGGTGTCCTCTTGGCACAGCATGATGACGTAGGAAAAGAGAGGGTCATTTACTATCTAAGCAGGACTTTGGTTGGATATGAGATAAAATATACGCCCATTGAGAAGTCATGCCTGGTAGTTGTTTTTTCTTCCCAGAAGCTCATACACTACATGTTGAGTCACCAAACAAAATTGGTCGCACATATTGATCCTCTCAAATACCTATTAAGAAAAGTAGCACTCACGAGAAGACTGGAAAAATGGGTAATGATCTTAAGCGAGTTTGACATTGAGTACGTAGATAGAAAGGCTATCAAAGGACAAGTGATTGCTGATCAAATAGCAGAGGCACCAATTCAAGACCACCGGCCTATTGTTTCAGACTTTCCTGACGAATCTATCATGACACTACAACCAGCGATCGAAGTATGGCAAATTTATTCTGATGGATCGTGTACAAACCATGGAGCGGGGGTAGGGATAGTTCTTATCACTCTGGATTATGATACAATTCTAAAGTCTTTCAGACTTAACTTCCAATGCACCAACAATATAGCAGAATATGAAGCATTGGTCACCGGTCTAAAGATAGTCATTCAATGGAGAATCAAGAATCTGAAAGTCTTTGGTGATTTGCAGTTGGTCATTAGTCAAGTTAGCAATGATTACACAACCAAAGATGAGAAGCTCATACCTTACAGAGCACAGAACAAAGCGATAGATGCGATGGCTACCATAGCATCACTGATTGATATGCCAGGTAACGATACCAAATTCCAGTTTCTAGTGGAGCAACTCTTGGTGCCATCACATCGGGAATCTATCACAGAATCAACATGTGTCCTTGTTGGTCTTGAATCCCCATGGTACCAAGATGTCTATAGCTATCTCCAAAACAATGTCTTACCCCCAAACTTGTCTAGGAACCAGAGAAAAGCCCTCATCCACCAAGCCTCTAGGTATACAATCCTCTCAACTACTCTATACAGATGAAGTCTCGATGGAACATTATTATGATGTCTCACTTCCATGGGATCCCAGAAAGCTTTGTACGAGGTACATGAAGGAATATGTGGAACCCATGGGGGTGGCAACAACTTAGCTAAGAAAATAATCCGCATGGGATACTATTGGCCTACAATAGAGATAGATGCACACAAGCATGTTCAAAGGTGTAGACAGTGCCAAATTCATGGAGAGGTCATTCATGCACCAGCACAGGAACTAAATCCCATTACATCACCGTTACCATTTTCAATGTGGGGATTTGACCTAGTGGGCAAAATAACACCTTCTTTAGCAAACGGACACAAGTACATCATAGTAGCAATGGAGTACTTCACCAAGTGGGTGGAAGATATTCCCCTCACTTACATCACTAGAAAGCAAATAGCGATGTTCATACTTAACCACATCAATTGTCGATATGGGATCCCCCAAACAATCCTGATAGATCATGGTACACCTTTCTAGAACAAGGATGTAGAAGACCTATGTGAACAGTTCCACATCAAACAAGGCTTCTCCTCATTTTACTACCCTCAAGGGAATGGCCAAGCCGAAGCTACAAATAAAACAATCTTGAAGATTTTGAAGAAAACAGTAAACGAATCAGGGCGAGACTAGCATCTATAGCTTAGTCTCGCATTATGGGCATACAGAACTAGTGTGAGAACACCAACAGGAGCAACTCCTTTCTCCTTAGTCTATGGAATAGAGGCGGTACTACCCCGTGAAGTGGAAATCCCATCCCTGAGGATATCATTGAAGAACCTGGTTTCTGACAAAGACTATAGAGTGGCACGGCTCAATGAGCTAGAATTAATAGATGAAAGAAGGCAACATTCCTTCGACCACTTACAAGGCTATCAGAATCGTCTTAGAAGGAATTATCACAAGAAGGTAAAGCCAAGAAAATTTGAGGTAGGAGACCTTGTCCTCATGGAAAATCAGAAGAATCAAGCAGAGCGAGTCAAACCTGGTAAGTTCGAGCCTATCTGGCTAGGACCTTTTGTTGTTGTCAACTCTACTCAGAGTGGGGCATTCATACTAGCAACACCAAAAGAAGATCAGCTCCCCGGCTACATCAACAACATGCACCTAAAAAGGTTCTACCCTTAAAGGTCTCTATGGTTAAGGCATTTATCTACAAATCCATAAAATACCAAAAAAATAAATAAAATACAAAAGTTACCTTGGTGAAAACCTGGCAATCAGGCACCTTGGCGACAACCAAAAAAAAGCAAAAAAGCAAAAAAAGTAAAGATAAAACAAAATCACTCTCTCAGTGAAAACTTGGCAATTAGGCACTATTGAGTAGGTACCTTGGTGAAAACTTGGCAAACAGGCGCCAAGTGTTCAAATCTAGCTTCATCATCAATGAGCTCCAAAAGCTTGAGCACACTTCAAAATGCAAGACTGACTATCCCAAGCAGTATCCAAAAGCATGAAACCCCTCTGAGCACCAAGCACTTACCCATGGTTAATACTAGTCCACCAGACTAGGGGCGATTCCAAATATCCTCAAAAAATCCTAAAAAGATAAAAAATTAAGAGAAAATCAATCTTCATCAAAAACATTCAAAAAATTGCAAAAATCCCAAAGTAATAAAACCAACTTGGTCATTAAGAAAGCAAGGGGCAAGCACACCCAGTCAATCAATTGTCACAATCATCGGCTTTGCTAATCAGCATTGGGCCCATCTGACACAGCTTGATCAGCTACCAAATTGATCAAATCAAATCTATCAATTAATATTGTCACAATCATGAGCTTTGCGAACACGCATTGGGCACATCTGACACAACTTGATCAACTGCCAATACGATCAGAGCAATCAAATCTATCAATCAATATTGTCACAATCATGAGCTTTGCGAACAAGCATTTGGCCCATCTGACACAGCTTAATCAGCTACCAACATGATCAAAGCAATCAAGCCAACCAAGCCTATACAAAGAGCCGAGCCAATCAAGAGAATCCAACTGCATCAAGGAACCACACAAAAATGTTGACTAGGTCAGTCAAGTAAGTCAGATGTCAGTCTATATTTCAGGGTTATGTTCTTACGCTACTCTAGGATCCACCATGTGAGGAGAGTAGCTATGATAGATCATGACTTATTTTCTTTGATTGTTGTCTGTTGAATGTTCACTTCAATTTTAGGGCCATGATGATTTAGGATAAATGCGGTAGGCGCTGTCACTTATCTGGCAGCCACGCAGTTCCACGATCTGAGATTAAACCTGGGAAAGAATTGGACATTCCTTCTCTTTTATTTTTCTTGTTTGCTTTATAGAATTAGGAGCTCACAACACTATTCAGATGGACTTTGAGTTTTCTTTGGAGTTCTATCTTGGTTTCTATGGTCTTTTCCTTTTATGTTGCAAACAAGAGCTCACGATGCTATCCAGATGGACTCTAGGGGCGTAGGAGTTCTATCTTGTTTGCTTGGCTTTCCCTTTTCAGAAATCAAAAGCTCACGATGCTATCCAAATAGAATCTAGGGGCGTAGGAGTTCTATCTTGGTTTCTTTGTTTTAGATTAACTCAGAGGACAAGCGGTATCCAGATGGTCAATATCTGGGTGCTTTTGGCTCTCTTTATTTTCAAACAGGGAACATAGTTGAATCCAGATGGTCAATATTTGGGTACACTATGGGTCTCTTTATATTCAATCTCTCTACTCCTTCTTCTATCAAGAGGTCATGGCAGTATCCAGGTGGTATGTGACCTGGATCATTCAACTCTCTTCCAAAATATCAGAAAATACAAAAAAGATGCAATGATGACAATTATTGGAAACAGGGGCAGCGACTTGGGACATTCATCCTTTCTATGAGATCATATCTATCCAAAAAATGCAAAAAAGAAAACTTTTCTATCATTACATTCTACTAAGATCAATCTCAGAGCACATCTATCCAAACTAACTTCTTTCTAACTAACACATGCATTACTCAGATATTTTGTGCATAGTAGATTTCATTCATTCATTTAAGTGCATAAAAAAAGTATAAAAAAAATGGTAGTTGCATAGATGATAAAGCATAAAACACCATGCATCTCATTTACACCATCCTGCATAACATGTCAGTATCATAGGAAAATAAAATCATCCATATACGAGTTTGCATAATAGAATCATATTGCATGTAAATCTCATCATCTAAACCACTAATCACATAGAATCATACATATAAACAAGTAAACCATTGCACATCATATCAAAACAAAGCTGCATCTCATGTAAATAAAAAATATCTAAGTACAAATGAAAGGTCACAAGTTTGAACAAAGAAGGTAATCAACATGTATATCATATATATCAGTGTATCAAGATACAAAAAATGGTACTACTCAGTGTATACAATGAATCACTACAAAAAATGGTATAAGGTGCATATCAACAAGAGCTACCCCCACCCTCACCAGGAGGAGCACGAGGGGGAGGCATATCTGAATCTGTCCTATGAGAGGACTTAGGAGCTCGGACACCACTACTCTGCGACCGCTGAGCCCTGCTAGATCTCTACGATGTTGTGTAACTAGGTACTCTCTGCGCAGCCAGAACTGCGCCCTCATAGTGCCGTCTCCAATACTCTATCTCCCTCTGAGCCTCTCGCCCAAATCTGTAATACCTATCCAAAATATCTCTCTGCGCAACATCCTATACACTGTCAATTAATGCGCGGACCTTGGCCCGAGCCTGTCGCTCTCTGGACTCAGCAGCTGTCACACGGGCCTCCAAAATGGTCGCACGGGCATTGGCTAAAGCAAGACGGGTCTGCAAATCCTGTACCTACTATGAGAGTCACTCAACCTCTGAGGGATCATTATCCATACCACCCATGGCTACATCCATATCTCCCTCCTCTGCCTCTCCACCCAGTCCCTCACCTCGCCTCCGCCTGAGCACCATAGAATCATCCCCACTCTTGGAGCTCTCCCTTGTGCTGCTCCTACTGCTGCCACTCTCCCCCGAAGACCCTGTCTCAGCACTCCGCTCGTCAAGAGCCTCCACGTCTATATCTGCAAGCTTAATATCCACATCCTCAATCACAACCCTATCCTCCTCCCTGGGAGCCAAAACTGTAGCAGTACGTCTGCGCACCCTTTGAACTAACTAGGGTGCCTCCTCCTCGAAAGCCTCCTCATCCTCCAAGATGGCACCCAACCCAACTCTAGACTAACCACCACTCCGGCCACCTCCCATCCTAACTCCACCTCCAGCACCCCCGAGACCAGGATCATCCCTTCCATCATCACCTCTCCCTCGTCCTCCGTCCCTCCCTCCATATCTCCCGCCTCTCCCTCGTCCACCATCTTGACCCCCATCCCTCCCTCCCCGTCCACCACCCCTCCCTCCATCACGGCCTCCCCTACCGCGCCATACCCGTCGAGCCCTCCTCATGATGGTCCTGGGAATAGGATGTGAAACATCTATCAAAGCAATAGGACGATGCTGCAACCAGTATGCATCAAACTGTGGTGTAGTGCCTGCAGAAAGAAAATCAACTATCAGTATCAGAGCAGATCAAGACATATAAAACCATTACAAGATATGATCATAACCAGAGAGCAGAAAGGAAGTACATAAGCATAACAAAAGTAAGACAAACCTGGATCCACAGTGGTAGAATGCCAGGTAGCAAACCTAAGAACTCTGTGCGAGCAACATCCAGTGACACTACAACACCCCAAACACGAGCATCCTTGGACCTCCGAGCAAAATAGGCATATGAGTCTGACACATCCTACTGCTCTCTAAACTACCATAACACCCTATCGGTGTTATGAAAATTGATCATATGAACATGATTACTCACATGGCCAATCAGGTACCTCCACTGTCGACAAAAGGGGAGATGGATGTCCTCTCCATCTCAAACAGGACAATCTCTGTAAGGTCTCCAAATAAAGTATGGAATCATATCTAGCTGCTATCTCCAGTATGAGAGATGACCCATATGGGTCTGAACAATCACACCATCATACATATATACATATGGCCTATCGGCCGAGAGAGCACGGGCACCAACAGGACGATAGACAACTATATGCTCCCATGCCCAAATCTGTAATAAAGTAGCACCACAACCAAGTGACTTACCATCAAGGTAAGCCACATACAATATATGGAAATACATGTGCACCAACATGTATGGGCCCCAAGAAAAGACGGTATGGTCTTAGACCATACTCTGAAGGATGCTACCAAACCCAACAGAAAAACCACATTGACGACGATCCGGGCATAGGATCCCACAAATCAAACTACCCAACAACGTGGATAGTCTATCTAGGCCTAATCTGAATCTTGACCAAGGAATATCATAACCTCCTGCAAGCCTGAGCTGATCCCGAGGCAGTCAAAAAATCTCAGTCAAAGCAATAATACCAAGGCGTGTGGAATACTCCACTAGCTCGCCCTGGATAGGGAGTTGGAGGATGCGATACACATCCTCCAAGGTCACGGTGCACTCCCCAGTGGGCAACCAGAAAGTGCACATCTCAAAGTGCCACCTCTCTACAAGAATAGAAATCAGACCCCTTGTTGGTCGTGATCTCATGCATGTAACATATCCAGTATAATCCCAGAGCACGCAGTACTGACCTCTCATCCTTAGACAACTGGATTCTATATACAAGTCCCACCGGTCTGGACTCCCGAAAGCGCAAGATATGCCCAGTGAACTGCACATAAAGTGAAATACAAAAAATTATCAGTTTCAGTTATTGAGGAAAGTAACAGAAGCTAAAAGAAGCAGATAACTGACAAAGACATCAAGCAGACAGTGTTAAAAAATCAATTGCAGTAATAAACAAAGTCAATTGCGATACTTTTATGCGATTATGGCAACTAAACTGCAAGAGCAGTAGACAAACTACAATTGCGGCATTTTATACATGCAAATGCGGCACTTTTATCAAATGCGGCATAAAACTGGCAATTGCAGCATTTAAATCGCAATTGCCGCAAAATCGCAGTCGATTGCGGCAAACAGTTAAATTTTTCAAAAAGGTACAAATTTTAAAAGCCAAAAATAACATAATTAACAACACGCAAAATAAGAAAACTCATCGAACGTCTAGAGCCAGGAGGTCGGTGGTACGAATGGATTCGATCATAAATGTGCACAACACAAGGAAGCCCCGCCATCGCTCGAAAACAAGAGAAAATAAAGCAGAAATCAAAAAGCAAAACTCACTAATGATCCAGAGCTCAAAATCACAAAGTGACAAATGAAGAGCTCTCTTAGCTACTTATAGGAGTTCTGGAAAACCCTAATTTCACCCAGGAGCTCCAAAATTTCTTCCCGGTCCCGGGAAACTTCGAAGGTCAATTACAGGGGAATTTTTAGGTATTTTTAAAATCCGTCAGCTAACAAATTCCACAAATTGCAGTTTCAACAAATTAACGCTCGTCTCGAGACTTTTCGCTCAAATTTGTTGAGGGGGCATAAATACACCTACTAAAGGCTGGGGCAAGCTGGGGCAAAATCAAAGAATCTTTGACACACTGTGACAAGTCGCATCGCATCAAAGAGGGGCAAATGTAGACACCCTAAAATGGACAGGCTTGCGACTTTACATTAAAAACACTAATTTTCATCTATTAATTAATAGTTTTTTAATCATTAATTAATCATCTATTTTCTT
>MU225494.1:153915-170952 GCA_018584345.1 Thuja plicata | reverse complement strand
GAGGATTTTAATAAATATAAATTTATCAAAAAGGGGATTTTGTGAAGAAAATGTATTTAAATAAAATACATTAGAATAGTGTTTAAACTATTGGGAAATGAAACTATTTAATTAAGTTGAATTAAATAGTTAGAGGAATAGGAGGGAAATTAATATTAATAATAATATTAATATTTTTGGACGTCTACACCTATCCCTTCATTTGCCCTCCTCTTTGCCAATAAATGGAACTCTTTTCCCTTCACAAATTATCCATTCTTGAAGTATTGTTATAATGTCATTTTGAGAACCAGAACATCAAACCATACCCTCATAATGCATATATCATCCCAAATCATGAAGCTTGAACAACATATTTGAGCACACATCCAAAATCTTGGACACATCCAAATATTAAGGAAAGCTTATTGGGTGTGGGAGGTTTGCATACTTTTGGTTTTATGATTTCCTTATTGTCTAATCATATATGCTTGTTTGATTATGTGCTTTGAGTGATTTTATTTATATTTGCATTCCTTTAGCCAAATTTTCTCTCATACAACTAGATCATCTGAATAAGACCTCAACATAAATCTTCATCTATGAACTATTCACATATCGCCCAATCACAAAGAAGCATTAGATACAACACTGCAATAAGCCTCTATTTCAAAAGATATATAGGTCGATGAATTTCAACCCATAGTAGGAAATATGTCCATGCAACATCATGTTTCCTTCACTGAGAAAGATATTCCTATCCATAAACCGTATCAAAATGATCCCTTACATCTTGAATTCTTTGTCAACCTCCATAAAATTAGATGAATCTTGATAGATGGTAGAGCAGGTTTGAATATTTTTACCCTAAAATTGGTAAAAGCATTGGACCACTCTGACAGTTGTGTAGATGTTACCAAGAAGATCATAATCGGAGCATATGATGATGAAGAAAGACCTTCCTGAGGTATCATTTGGCTTCCAATCAGACTGGGTCCAGCAACACAAGACACCTCCTTCCAAGTCCTAGACCTAGATCTTGGTTACAACATATTATTAGGACAAGATCCATTCCATGCAAGCGGTACCGTCTACTTATCATTAATGTTTGAAATTTCCTCATGATGGAGTTGAAATTACAGTGCCTAGTGATAGAGATTATTTTTTGTACTGTACAAATTTGAGAGGACCTACTTCCAATCAAGTACCTATAAATTAGGAGGCATCTATGGTCTCTTCATCTCAACACATAGATTGTACAAACCTGGCAAAATCAACTGAACTACCTACATTAGATCTCAAAATCCAAGTCGAAGAAAATAGATGTGGAGAATAATCCTATGAAGAATTATTTTAAGTGGTAAAGCTACCAATCTCACTCTGTACATATGGAAAGCCTAAATACCCTCTCTAAAGGAAGCAAAAGATAACACTTGTCTATGCACCAACAATGTTTATAGGATGGGGAGACATTCACGAAGAAGTCATAGAAGATAACTTATCTTCCTGGTTGCGTACAGATCAAGAACCCCCTGAGATCAACATTCCAGTACATGAATATGGATGGGGGTATACCATTGTCCAAAAACAAGGGTATAATGAACACTTTAGATTAGGCAAGAAGGACCAAGGAATTATTGAGCCAATTGTACCAACCCAAAATATAAAGCATCGCGACTTAGGTTATAAACCATTGGCAAAAGGCATTTTGAATGTCTCATTACCATATGATATTAATGCCTATTATGGAAAGGTATGTACTGAGAGGGGAGGGGTGAACCAGTACCCTTAAAAACTTTTCAAACAAATCTTTGTAATCACAAACTGTAATAATCGATTGTGTAGACTGCTTTCACCATACATGTAATGTCATTGCTAAAATGTAAATTCATGTAATCAAAACAATAAAACATTCATGAAACTTAAGTACACATAACACATGTATTTTGGTATTGCATAAAACCCCCGTTAGAAGGTAAAAACTATGGTGGGGATGAGACCCGCAAAGCTTCACTACTGCAGTAATAAAGTATCCAGTTAGAGCTTACAAATATTGATCACTTTTGGTGACCTTACCCTTTTAGGAGTAGCAATAAGATCGATTAGATCTACCTCGTGTCAGGATTTTGCAACATAATGTATGTGTGCACTCTCTTAAGAGATTTAGGCAAAGACGGTTAAGTCTACTCTATTAAGAGATTTTTGGTCTATTGCAATTGTTAGAGAGTAACATAATTTGTGATATGAGAAAATACAATCTGAATATTATGAATAACAGATCCTTTAAGTACAATAAACTTATCACCTTTTTGTGACTGATAATACCTTCTATACTGTTCAGTAGCCTTGTCTTTGTTCTAAAAAATGATTGCTTCAATGAAATCCTTGTGTAATAACCCTTGTCTAATCTTATGATATCCTTAGTACGGTGGCTACTTGATCATAATTCGAACATCATACTTGCCAAAATGACATCTTATCCTTACATATATCAAACCTCTTGACCTAATTAGGGTTTTACAATTTCTTAGAAAACCTAAGATCAACGGTGTACAAAATTTACCTTGATCATCTATACATATGAAACATAAACAATTAATGAGTGCATGCGTAATTAATGTCCTCCTCGATCATTGTAAACCTTTATCCAGCTCGACCAAAAATTGTTACCTAGATTGATTTGCCATTTCAAACTTTTATGTAACTATTGGCTTACTCAATAAATAGTGTCTCTCGATGTCCGGTGTATCTTAGTGCTCGGTATATACTGTTGCTCGGTAAGTATGTTACTCGGTGATCATTGTACTCGGTTAACTCTACACTTGGTGATCATTGTACTCAGTTAACTCTGCACTTGGTGATCATTACTGACTGGTCTGTCTTTGACTATGTTACCGAATGGCAATTTACATACTTGAATATGAATGACAACCTTTAAACTCATATGTAGTAACATTCTCCCCCTTTGACATTAGTATCAAAAACTTATATATGTAGTACATACATTACCTTATACATATTAACTCAGTGACTCCCCCTTTGTACATGCTCTTGGTATGCATAGACATAGTATACATATGTTTCCCCCTTTTTTTAAATTAATGACAAAAAGAAATAACTTACAACTTGTCAAAAATGTTGGTATGGGTTTTGTGAAGATTTTCCATGAGTTTCTCCCATTCCTCTATTAAGTGCTCGAGGGTCAACTGTTCCAAGTTCAGTTGAGCATGCATGTCATATATTCTTTTGGTTACTCATAAATCAGGGGTGGAAACTAAAGATTTTGCCTCTATCACATATTTCTGCATCACTGTTAAATATGGTAGTAACGCAATCTGAGGCTCGGTTACTTGATCTCTTATCCTGTTCTCTTCCTTCTACAATTCCAATCTTAACCACTATGTATGAATAACCTTCCAATAATACAATTGAAATGCATGTTGCTTGGTTGTGAGATGATTTGCACTATATTTTAGATCATCATCTAATTTCTTTATTATTTCACTAAGCTCGGTAGTGAAGTGATCTAGTGTGCATAACTTCTACAGAATTGTAATGGCTCGAGTAATAACAATTTCTAATGTTGTTACAAATTCTAAGAGTGTTACCTTGTTAACTACCACTACTCAGCTAATCTTTTCTATAAGCTTGTACATAATATTCTATTCTTCTCTTTGTTCTAACTTATGCTCGGCATCAACATTGGGACAATTTATTGCCTCAACGGGCAGTGCAAGTTAATCAATTATGGGGGTAGATTTACCAATGTGTGTATCAGGGAAAATTTTTAGTAAGATCTCCTTAGTTTCTTCTAACACCTATGCATTCTTGTGTTCTAGCCTCAGCTTGTCTTGAGTTGCTTTTCAGGTGCAAAGCTCTCCATATTCTCTTAGTGTTTCAGGATCAAGTATCCTTGGGTCACATTCGGGGATGTCAATGATCTCATCAAGTGTAACTAGACCCTTTCTTCCTTTCTTCTTTTTCTTCTTCTCATGGACACTAGATGTAGGAGATTGTGTCAATAAAAGTTGAGCCCTGTGCTTGGTATTTGGCTTTGGTTGCTCGGTTGGTGTGATGACTTATTTTGGTGGCTTAGTTACAAACCTTGTGTCAATATTAGAAGTGTCTATCATTGTCTCTATGTTTCCTTCAACCTTATCTACTGCATCAGTGATGTCTTTTGGTGCATCAACCTGTGTAGTAGCTCCACTATGCTCGGTTTCCTTACCAGTTTCATCACCCTTGTCTTCTTGTGTATCTATTACATGTTCAGGCGTAACCTTTGATGCTTCATTTTCAATATCAATAGCTTATACTAGTATGGGAAGATTACCTAGAACCATAGCTCAAGCGACCTCAGTAATAGAACCTAGAACTATTACTTCATCTTCCTTTGCTTTGTCATCTGGGTCACCTTCGGTGATATCATATATTATGAAATATGCATGTCCAAGATTTGTCAGTAGCTCAGGAATACCATCGAATACATTATCAACAGCTGCATCTTCAGCATTAGTTGTCTCAATACTCGGTCGATGTCTCTCGGTATTGACTATGGATGCAAGGTCCTCTATTTTCTTAGTTGGACATAACAAATTTTTCCAAATCACAGTACTTTCTTCATCAAATTCTTTCAATTTCCCTTAAAGTATATTGAGTGCTCTGGATTTCTTTGGAAATTTTTTTCATACTATTGCATTATGTCATCAATCTATTCAACTGTGTAATCAACCTTAAGTACGGTGAGTGATGCCTCTCTCATCTATTTCTCCATTGTCAATGCATAATTCCATCTACCTTATACCTTGTCATATAGTTCTTATGGTATGTATGTAGAAAATTCTACAGGAAATTTTCTAAAAGTAATCATCATACCTATCATTGCATCTTCCAATTTATCTTGATTCTCAGTTGTCAAGTTTGCATAAGCTTGTAGCTTCTAATTTCCTAACCTTCTAGTTGACCTTGTGGCTTTTGTTATTTCATTAATAGTCTATGGTACCTTATCCATTACAACCTTAAATTGATCAATGCTATCATCAGAATCATCCTTCTCATCTTTTTCTCTAACATACCTTTTCCTTTGTCTCGGTGTTGGGGTCTTGGTTGTAGCCTTAAACTTCCTCGTTTGATAAGTGTATTTTGGTGAGGGTCTATTTATTTTAGGGACTCCTTTCTTTAAAGGTGGTGATTGTGTTGTCACCGATCTTGTTTTTGTCATTGGTGGAGTCTCAGCCTTTGTGCCTTTTCCCTTCTTAGCCTTAGGTGCATCTTCTTATATGTCAGGTGTAGGTTCATCTAATTTGGTGCTCTCTATATATTTTTCTTCTCCTTCATTGATTGTAGGATGGTACTTGGTGTCATCAGTTGATCTTTCAAGTTCTTCATTAGTAATATAAAATTTTCTTTTCAATGTCTTGACAATTTTGGTCTTCTTTCTTCCCATTTTCTCTACTTGAAGTCCAATCTGCATTCTTGTCTTAGCTTCATCACATGTGCCAAATCTCAAGGCAGATATGTCAAAAAGTTCATTAAGTAATTTCTCTATAGCTTTAGAAGATAAATCTATGTCAATTTCATAATCCATAGGAGGTATCCATGCTATCCTAGGCTATACTTCTTTGATGAGAGTTGTGTCGGTGTTAACTACAAAATAGATATCTTCTTTATACTTCTCTACCAACTGGATTGGTATTCTTGTTCTTTTCTCCATTATCTCTTTGAAATTCATAAAATAATCATTCATAATGGGTTCAAAGTTTTCTCCTAGACTCTTAATGAGTTCACCGACTTGCATAGTGAGGTCGGTTGGTCTCCCAATTTACATTACTAACAGAGGGAAAGAATTTTTGTAGATTGAAAATGTACACATCAGTAGAGAACCAAACTTACATGTATTTGATCTTGCTAATCTGATTTCCCTCATGTTCTTCCAGATGTCTTTGCAATAACTCAGCTAGGTCAAGTTGCAAACCTTTCTTCACAATTTTGTATACGATGTCGACTGCTTGACATGCGATGCTATTAGGTCTGCTCGATTGAAATATTTTGTATATAATAACATAGGCACCAAATATTAATTCAAGATTGTTGATGGTGTTGATCCTTCGACCTCTACCATCCCACTCGGCTCATGTTATCTTCTCAATTTCTGCTTTGGGCGGGTGCCTTAGGGATTTTGTTTTTTTGGTTGTCAGATACCCAGTTACCGCATGTATAACATCTTTGCTTATCTTCTTCAATTCATCTAGCCATAGTTTCTCATCGTGTATTCGGCTTAATACAATGTGTATCCATTATGTCTTGAATTCCTTTAGGAAATATAGGGCATTAGCTAACCCTTTTACTTCTAGGTTCTTGTGATTGTCCTTCAGTTTCCCATTAGTGCTAAGCTCTTGATATGTTGCAATAAGCTCAAAATCACATATTTCACCAATTTTGCAATGGATGTATGCTCTTACATCATGAACCAGTAGAATCCTAGGCAGTATCGCAAAGAATGCACCTTTTTCATTAGGTTGAGCAACAACCTCTGGATGAAATTTGTAGTTAGGTTCTGTACATGTCGAATTCTTGATCAAAATTACCTTCTTTCTCTTGTCATTTTTTGCTTTCATGATTGGAGATGAAGATGCCATTGTGTATTGCAAACTAGGGCTTCCAACAAAAATCTCAAATAGCTCGGTAAGTACAAAATATTACTTGAAATAACCTTCAACTACTCGAAATATGCTTTGAATTGTTGTGAAATGCTTCGAAATGATCCACTGTGAATTCTCTTTGAATCTCTTTGCTTTGCTCTTTGATCGCTATGTGAAAAAATGAGTTCACTTCCCTCAAATTTATACCAAAATGCTTTAGCCAACACAATAAATTCTCATTAACAACAACTTGGTTGACAAAAAAATCACCCAGTTGACACTAAAGATACCTCAGCTCAGTGAGTACAACAGATGCTTGGTTGACTTAGCAACTCGGTTATCTCTTACATATTCACCGACTAGAATTCTTACTCGATATAGATTTAACCGGCTCAACTAGTTCAAAGTTATAAAAAATATAATACCACAGTGCATCTTAATTCATGCTAATTTGGCATTCATACAATTAATACAAGGAACTGATGTAAGATATAAATTTTCAAAACATAGTTCCATAACTTACTTATATTGCTTAGGCGGAGGTGGGGGAATCACCTAATCCATCAGATGAGGTGTCACCAACTGTTGTGCTTGGCCCAACCTTGTTATTTGATGCTCTCCTCCACATTGTATTCCTTATCCACATGATTTATTTGATTGTTTTTCTATTTTTTTGTATTTGTTACTCAGTTTCTGCAATCTTTTCTTAAGTGATTGACCTTCTAACAGTGTGTGCATGCCATTCTAGAGTTTGATCAATTTCTAGATTTTAGTTCTCCATTGTCTCATACAGTTAGCTGCAATATGTCCATACCTAACACATGTTGTGCAACTATCCCAAGTGTTATAATCCCAAGCATAAGCATTTCCTTGTCTTCTCGGTTGAATTTCTTTCTCTTGTTCTTTTAATTTCCAGATTCACTTCATATTAGTCCTGCATGCTTGTGATGTGTGATCATGCATGTTGCAAATATGACAATATTTTTCCATGTGGGGCTTCTTCTATGGTTTTTTCAGCTTAGATTTGCATTCTTGAGCTTAATTTCCATGCTTGTTACAGTTATAACAATTACCATTGAATTTACAAGAGTTTATAGAAATACCTTTTGCTTTGCTTCTGCAAGCGTTTGACGTGTGGCCTGGTTTTCCACAATGATGGCATGAGGGTTTGTTAGGCTTCAGGTTTTTGAATACATTTCTCTATTCATCTTGGTTTGATGATTCTTCATGCTTAGTTTACCCTAAACTAGTATTGTTGTTTAGTCTCCTTTGATTGTTCATAAATTCATCCATCCTCTTGGTACTTTCTTCAAATCTCTTAATCACCTCATTATGTTGTTGTAGAATCTTCACTTTATTTCTCATTTTTTCATTCTCTTCTTTTAATTCACCAATATCTTCCAATTTTCTAGCCATCTCAATATTCAATCGATTGGCCTCATGACTTATAGCAACCATCTGATTGGTGATCTCAAAGTAATGGTCAGTCAGTCTCATTGTCTCATATTCTTTTTCTTGTGGTTTTTTCAGTCATTTGTCTTTTGTCATCAACATCCATGTTTCTATCTTGTTCAACTTTCTTTGCATCATTCAAGACTTCAACCATTCTAATCATTTGTGTATCTTGACCAATCTGCAGTTCTTTCACTTGCTCAATAAGTTGTTGATTGCTTTCCAATAGCTTTGATATGATTCCTTCAGATGCATCAAATATCCTACCAGATTCAGTTCTAGATGTATCAAATGGGTCATGTATCTCTTCTTCCTAATAATCAATCTCATTACAACAAGATGCCATGTATTTTCTCTTAACCAACATCTCCTTTAGTTTCTCCTTGGCTTCTTTGTATTTTTCAATGTAGATTTGCAACTACAACTTCTGATTCTCAATAGTTTTATCAAGTGTATACCTTTCCATTGTAAGATATTTTCTCTTCAATGATTAACCTTCTAAATAATAGAACTAGCTCTGATACCAATTGTTGGAATTATGGAAAGGTGTGTACTGAGAGGGGAGGGGTGAATGAGTACCCTTAAAAAAAATCAAACAAATATTTGTAATCACAAACTATAATAACCGATTGTGTAGACTACTTTTACCATATATGTAATGTCATTGCTAAAATGTAAATGCATGTAATCAAAATATTAAAACATTCATGGAACTTAAGTACACATAACACATGTATTTTGGTATCGCAGAAAACCCCTGTTAAAAGGTAAAAACTACGGTGGGGATGAGACCCACAAAGCTTCACTACTGCAGTAATAAAGTAGCTTGTTAGAGCTTACAAATATTGATCACTTCTGGTGACCTTGCCCTATTAGGAGTAACAATAAGATAAATTAGATCTACCTCATGTGAGGATTTTGCAACATAATGTATGTGTGCACTCTGTTAAGAGATTTAGGCAAAGACAGTTAAGTCTACTCTGTTAAGAGATTTTGGGTCTATTACAATTGTTAAAGAGTAACAAAATTTGTGATCTGAACAAATACAATCTGAATATTTTAGATAATAGATCCTTTAAGTACAATAAACTTATTACCTTGTTGTGACTGATAATACCTTTTGTACTTTTTGATAACCTTGTCTCTGTTCTAAAAACTGATTGCTTCAACGAAATCCTTGTGTAATAACCCTTTTCTGATCTTCTGATGTCCTTAGTGTGGCGGCTACTTGATCATCATACTTGCAAAAATGACATCTTATCCTTACATATATCAAACCTCTTGACCTAATTAGGGTTTTACAATATCTTAGAAAACCTATGATCAATTGTGTACAAAATTTACCATGATCATTTATACATATGAAACATAAACAATTAATGAGTGCATGCATAATTAATGTTCTCCTCAATCATTGTAAACTGTTATCCATCTCAGCAAAAAGTTGTTACCTAGATTGATTTGTCATTTCAAACTTTTATGTAACTGCTAGTTTACTCAGTAAATATTGTCTCTCGGTGCTCGGTGTATCTCGGTGCTTTGTATTTACTATTTCTCGGTAAGTTTGTTACTCGGTGATCATTGTACTCAGTTAACTCTACACTCGGTGATCATTGTACTCAATTATCTCTGCACTCAGTGATCATTACTGACTGGTCTATCTTTGACTCTATTACTGACTAGCAATTTGCATACTTGAATACTAATAACAAACTTTAAACTCATATGGAGTAACAACATCGGTCTATGGGTGTCGAGCATATCAGATATCCACATTAGAAGGTGAGTCCCTATCAGATCCCATCAACAACTTGAATCTGTGCAAGTACTATTCATAATTGTCAGAATACACCCATTTCAAAAAGGCAAAAAATCATAAAAATTATTTTAAAAAAAAAGCAAAAAAATGGTTACCTTGGTGAAAACTTGGAAATCGCGCATCTTTGGTAACACAAAAATATAAATACAAGAGAAATAAATTCATCCTATGGTGAAAACCACTTCAGTGGCACCTTGGAAAAGTACCATGGTGAAAACTGGGCAATCCAACGCCATGTGTAGAGATTGTTTCTCTACCATCTATCATGACTCCAACATGGTATCACTTATTATTTTACTCATGTTCTGAAATAAAAACTCATCATGGCTTGATATTTCTCAATAGTCCTATTGGTGCTCAAATCAACATATTGGATTTCCTATGGACTTGCCAATCCAATGCTGGGAAACCCAAGTTATTTGGCCAACTAACAAGGTTTCAACCAAGACAAGGTTGAACCTTTTGCAATTTTGGCTTTGTAGAACCAAGGCTGGTAGGCCTATACCTTAGATTTGTCCTCCAGACCTCAAGGATTTTTATAGCACATAAATTATACTTCAAACTTCTTTCTCTCAAAATATGGCAAGGTACTTGAAAGAAATTTTAACTGAAAGCAGTGTGTCATAAAATGCTAACTGAAATACTTTAACTTATTAAGAGAATGTTTGTAGATATAAATATGAATTGAAAAGGACAGATGGATAGAATATCATAAAAACTATGAAAAATGAACTACATAACCATAATCCAATATGTATATAGACCAGTGCCTTATTCTATCATGGGCAATAGAGTCAAAATCATCCCAATCCTATGTACAACCTTAGAGACAGTTTACAAGAAACATATCACCTCAAAGGTGTTATGAAATCAGTATATAACTTAGGATAAATTCATAGTTGTCTCAATTTAATATCACTTTTCAAATGATAGACCGATTTATTGTGGCCACAATCAATTGAATTTAACCATGCAAGATGAAAAGACCAATTGACAATAGAAACTATGAACTTAATCAGGAGTATGCAACATCAAACTATCACTTTGAAGAAAACCTATAAGATTTTATCCAAGGGACTAATTGAAAATGAAAATGAGTCAATTCCCATAGATGAGAGAAAAAAGGGCACTTATCTTTATTGATTTTGGAAAAATGATACATTTAGATCCATGTTAAAGTTGTTGATCAAAACTATCCAATCTGACTATAGTAACCATGATCTTTCTATTCACGTGGTCTTGGTATCCTTGTTTATATGTAGTCCAAAGGATGAAAACAAGCCTCAGACTGATGTTCCTCTTGGTAACTAAAACCTAATCCCTAGATCAACAAATAAACATTATTTATAACAGAAGAATGATTAACATCCTTGTTTCAACAATCAGTTATCAAACAATAGTTTGTGATAATCAATGAATCAATAAGTCTTTTGTATTTGTCCTTCAATAATAATATCTATGCATGTGATCATTATGGTTCTTCAACCATATGATTATAAAAAATAATTTCTCCTGCTAATGGATATATTTCCTTGCATGTCGAATAGTTTAACCATGCTTATCAGGGATGTCGACTGTTGGAGATTTGCTTCTGTGCAAACAGTTGACTGTATGTTTTTCATTGACGACAACATATAGCATACAATAGTGAATGGTATTCACTTTTCAGTATGGATATGTGGAAGCCTTGCACAGTTGTTTTTTATATTTCAGACATAGTTACTATACCATGTACATACACATAGATTTAGATGTTCAGTAACAATTGAGTTATGTTACTCTGTTCACCATACACAGTTTCAAAAGATTGTTTTTAGAAAGCCAACAGTAATTTTATTGATTCTTTAGTTGCGTCTATCTATGGGATATGTGTGTTTAGATTAATGTTTAGTTATGAGTCTAAGTTAATTAACCAAAGGCGCTAATCATGTTTCATCCGAAGCATGACGTTTGGGTAATTTAGGTGGAGCTGACTATGTGAAGCGATGCGTCTATTCAGTTTGAGTTGCACGGTTCTAATTATGTTGCATGCTTGGTTTGGCCGGCTAAAGAAGAATTGAATGGATTCCTAAAGTTGACAAATATCATATATTTTGGAGAAGATACTAGTAGTAGTTCAATTTAAGATTACCAAGTGTGAATGATAAGAAAAGAGACAGAAAAAGGATAGAACAGAATGCTGATTGTTTTGGGACAGTAAAGTTATTTCATTCATCAAAGAAAGATCTATGTGAAGAAGCAGAGGGTATATACAATTCATTGGAACTGATCAAGACAATAGGTCTAATCAAACAGTTCATTATCAGATATAGTGTATATCTATTTTACTGAAGGTTGTAGCCTTCATCATATTAGCAGTGAGCTTTTGGATAGTGAGTCCTCACCCCTAACAGGGTTATTTGTAAAAGACTCCTAACAGGGTCCAACCCTTAACCAGGTCACTGTACATATTGCATTGTAAATAAAAAATCCTACTAGGGTTGTAAGATCTTCTAACAGGGATTATTATACTCAAGTACAGTTCTTTGTGGGTGCTAATTCCCACTAGGGTTTTTACCTAGTTTGGTTTCCCAGTAACCAAAATTGTGGTGTTCTATTTTGTGTTATCTTAAATGTGTATGTGTTTATGATATTTTGTAATTAATTGGAGAAAAGAACTTAAAATTTTTGATAACTGATTCACCCCCCCTTCTTAGTTATCCCTTGGGACTATTCCAACAATTGGTATCAGAGCCAAGTACCTTGGAGAGAAAGCTTAACAACTTAAGGTAGATCAAATGGCGTACTTCAGGAAAGAGAGTCTTAAGTTTGATGGAGAGAATTATCTTGACGGGAAGAAAAAAAATATAACACATCTTAAATGCGTTGGTTTTGAGATTTATGAAATTGCTACTTGTGCAATTGATGTTCCCACCTTGAAGGACCATGTAGAAGAAGATTCTACTAATAAACAAAAGGAAGTATTCACCCAAAATGCAATTGCCAAAGAAGACCTAATCAGTGCCCTATCTAACAGTGAATTTTCTGAGATTAAGAAGGCAGAAAAATCATATTCAATTTGGAAATACCTATAATACATGTTTGAAGGAGACATCCAAGCCAAGAATGTGCTCATAAAGACATGGAAGAAAAGATACAACAATTTAGAGATGCTACCTAAAGAAAACATCAAAGATTACAATCAGAGGATTAATGAAGCAGTCTCAAGAATAAGGAACAATGGTGGAGAAATTTTAGAGGATGATATAATGGAAAAATTAATGACCACATTGACAACAGATTATGAAATCAAGATGAACATCTTGGATGAAACCATGAAATTCTCAAAGGACTTCAAAAGAGAAACCTTGATTAGCAAAATATCTACATTTGAGATATCAAGATTGAAGATAAAACCTAAAATGGAAACAACTTTCAAAGCCTCAGTCCATGGTAAGAAATCCTTGAGCATATCTAGTAATAATGAGAAAGAAGAAGTTGATACAGAACTAGAAGAAATAATTGCTACGATTTCTAAGAAGGAAAGGAAAGGTAAAGGAAAATATTAAGGACAACTACCATTCAAATGTTTCTCATGCAACAAAGTTGGCCACTTTGCATCCAAGTGTCCTACAAGAGTCAAGAAGTACAGATCATATTACAAACCCAAATACACTAAGGAATGCTATCATGCTGAAGATGGTGTAACTGGTGATGATTTAGGAGAAGATGAAATTGGATTCATTACAATTAAAGATAATGAAAAAATGATTGAAACAATAGAAACTGAAGATGAAAAGAAAGCACAAGAATTGGCTTTAGTTTCATAAGCTGACATCATAACAGATTGGATCATAGACAACGAGTGTTCACATCACATGACAGGTGACAAAGATAGATTTGTACATATAGACAATTACAAAGGTGGCATGGTCAGATTTGGAGATAACACTCCCAAACCTATCATAGGCAGATGATCTATCACCTTAGATGGAAAGATCAAGACAAATGATGCTCTTTATGTTGATGGTTTGCTTCATAACTTACTAAGTGTTGGAAAATTGTTAGATAAAGGATATGTAGACACCTAAAATTTACCAGGTGTATCTCAAATATTCCAAATTATAAATCTCAGCCAAATGCTTCAAAATATCATCAAATGGACATTAAATCAAGGCAAATCAAATGGAAATTTATCAAATCAAAGGAAAAAAATTTAAATCAAATTAAATGATCAAATAATCATGAAATTGAATAATTAAATTCAAGCCTAAAGGGATTAATCAAATTATGCAATTGATTTTTCAATTGTATAGTTCAAATAAAAAAGGATCAAATCCAACCCAATCACCCTTCTGTGGCTAATTTAATTAAAAGATGGAGTTATTTAATTCCTAATATCTTTGAGATCAACAAAATTTCCCTCAATTTGAAAATGCCTCAAAGCTTTTGACTTAACCAAGCTTTGATCATGATCAACTCACTCTACCCCCTACCCTTGGGAAAATGCTATAAATACAAGCAATTTCCTTTGTATTTGGATCCAAGAATTCAAAAGCAAAAGCATCCTTATTATAGGCATATTGAGAGCATATGAGGAGCATTTGAGAGATTTCAGAATTTGCATAGCATTTCAGCATATCATATTTAGGAGCATTTGTTGTTTTCTAATATAATCTTGGAGCGTTTTTGAGCATTTTGAGCTTTCTAGCTAGATTTGAGCATTCTTTTTCATACATATCTCATTATAGGATTGTCCTTGAGAGAGATTAAGCCTTAGAGCTCTCTTAAAAAAGCTTGGATAGAGAACCATGAGATGATATAGACTTTAGCTCCAATTCTTAGATTAATTTGTTTTATCATTCCATAGAATTATTGCTTTCAATCTTAATTTCATGAAGGTGTATTTTCTTACACACATAATGGCGCCCACCGTGGGGCTCTAGGCCTCTGTATTAACATTTTTATTTTGACATTTGGTCTTTTTTCTTTGTTTTTGATGTTTATTCTTGCAGAAAATGGGAGAAGAGCTGCGTATACAATGCAAAGCGCCGCTTACCAATGCCAAAATGCCGCCTGCAAAGCCTGATTCATCTCCGTCTTCTTCTTTGTTGCCGCTTGTCAGATAAATTAGACCATCTATCAGATAAATTGGAATGCCTATTAGATAAAGTGCACCACTTGCTAACGTTCAAAAGCCGCTTACCAGCACTTTCTGACCGCCCTTTATCATTTCTGTGCCACTCAGTATCTTTATTTTACCGCCTGTTAAATTTTAAGAGCCGCGTAGTAATAGGAAAAAGCCACTTGTAAAGTTTAAAGTGACGCTTGTTAAAATTTGATATCCGTTGTTTAGCTGTTAAATGTTGCATTGTAACTTTTGCTTCAAATCAATTTTCGGTTGATTCTGTCACTTTTCTAACTCTCTGTGTTTTCTTTTGTTGCAGATGAAAAATCACCCCAAAGTGCAGAAACCAGAGAAGTGAATCACAAGGCCTAGCAAGGAGGTAAGAGCTAAGACCAAAAATGATAAGGAAGTTCATAATGCAATTTTTTTAGAAAGCTTATTTGAAGAAGAACACTTATATGATCATTATATTAAGGTATTTTTCGCTTATAAGAGAAAATTTCCTACTCTTTGAGTAAATTTGCATTCTTATGTCCTTAAAAGCTTTCATTAATAAATCTTTCATTGGAAAAGGCTTTTAGGAGTTTTTGTGTCTTGTAAAGGTTTTCAAGTTTTTCTTCACTTTGTTGTGCTTTGTGTTGACTAACTTTGTTGGAGGAGATGGAGTGGGAACGATCGCCACTAGGTGAGTAGAAAACAAGCAAAAAATTCAAAAATGCACCTATCCCTTTTGCTAGCTTTGAAATCAGGTATTCCACTCATCAAGCTTGCATTTGATTAAATTGTGGCATTCTTTGAATCTAGAATAATTAGACAATCTTTTATTTCCTCCAAATTGAACAAGCATTAGTCATATGCTCTTCAATTTTCGAAGTGAATCAAAAAGCCAAACGTGCAAAGCCAATTTGGTAGAAGGACTAAGATAGGCAAATTGAACCACACATTTCCTTTTTAAGAACCTCCTTGTCAAAAGGTTGAAAATGAACAAACTTGCTTAAAGTGTTTGGAATGAAAGGAAGACAATAGGGATATGCTCTTCACTCTTTGAGTGAATCAAATTCCCAAACTTGTTGGACCAAGTTCATTTTTTACTTTTATGCACATGTTAGCTAAAATAGAGCTTTAAAGGGCCCGCCTCCTGAGAATTGCCTTACGAGGACAGTGAGAGGGAACGACCCAAAGTGGGAGATACTTGCTTTTACTGCAATATCGTCCGACCCACTATAAAATAATGCACTTTTCCTTAATCAAAAAGTGACTAAAAATTGTACAAGCCATCCTCACTTCCTCTAGTAGTCCTTTGGGATTGCGCAAAATCATACTTTGTGTGTGTGGGAAGCCCTCAAAGGGGTAAAGGATCTTGACAAGGTTTAGACCGAAATAGGTTGAAACTCGATAAATTAGTAGACCTACCTTTTTTAGAGCCATGTTTAACAACCAAATTTGTTGAGGCTAGGGTAGACTGCTTGGAATATATTCTTGTATAAACCATGTTAAAACATCCGAGAACGTACACTTTAGTGTGGTTTTAGGGATATGGTGCAAATTTGATGTGTGTGTTGAGTTTTTACTTCATTTTCATGCAAGAATATTCTTTAATAGGTTTGATAAAAAACCTTCAAACTTTTAAAATCCAAAAAAATTGAAAATTTCAACTTTGATCAACAAAGAGCTGCCTACAAACAATTTTGGGCTGCCTACAAACAATTATGTGCTGCCTACAAACAATTCTGGGCCGCCTACAAGCAATTTTGTGTCGCCTACAAACAATTTTGTGCCACCTACAAATAATTTTGTGCCATCTACAAACTGCAGAGTGTCACGTAGAGTAATTCCAGTAACTGCTTACCAACATTTAAAGGCCGCCTACACACAGGCAAGTGCCACCCAAAAACAAAGAAGAACAAACAGGGGGCATTTCCCAAGGGTTTGGAAAGATTTTGAAATCATATTTGGATACCCTTTTCAGAGTTATTTCTATCCAGTGCAACAAATAGATCATATTCCTTCAAAAATTTATAATGATGAATCTATTTGAA
>MU225494.1:115429-151076 GCA_018584345.1 Thuja plicata | reverse complement strand
ATCATTGGCTTCCATTGCTTATCCAAAAACATGTTTTGCATTGCTATATCCTTTTTCCTTAGCTTGGGTAATCTTGAGGAGATGGTCCTACGGGTCACATTCGCATGCTTCATCCATCATGGCCTTTACATCTCTAATCCACCAGCTTCCAAATCCATCCTTCATGTCCTATATCTTGCTAGACATTGGGGACAAACCAATGTGATCTAGTTTGAGAGATGGTAAATTCTAAAAATTCTAAAAATTCTAAAAATAAAAAAATCATAAAAATCAAATATCTCTAAAAAATCCAAAAACATTAAAAAAAAATCTAAAAAATCCAAAAATCTTGCATAAAGTCTTTCAGCCACATTGTCACATACTCGGTTGAATTTGCCCACATGGTCTGATTTTTACTTGGGGGAAAACATCATGGATTTTGGTACCAAACGGATTCAATAGTGCAACACCTTGTTCACACATCAGAAGCAGATTTTCAGATTCAGAGGAGAGATATTTCAAAAATTTTGATGGATATCATTGTTTGACCCTAAACAGTTTGATTTGATAACATGATCCTTGAGCTTCATTACCTTATTTTATCAGGATTAAAAATTGAATAACCCTAAATGATCAGAATGTTTGGAATTCTTTTTGAAAATCTTGGTACATTGCAAAACACTTGGAATTTTTTATGAGTATTTCATTGAATTTTTTGAGTCATGTTCTTTTTAGCTAATTGAGGATGTTTCGACTAGATTGGCGATAATGGAGACATGATGTTTTCTTAGGCTTCTGTGTGACTGTTTTGAGGAATACTTTTTAACTTGTGTGAATTAGTCTAATGAAATGGTCATCAAAGAACCATCGAGGACATTCATATGGGAAGGAGGGTTAACCTTTGTTTGTTCATGCAAAAGGATACCTTGGTTATTTAAATCTTCCATATCTTAATACCAACATCCACTTGCAACATTGAATCTGATGAAACTGGTATTCATACTCCCATAGTTGGTCATTCAACTAGTGAGGGTTGTACTAGGTTCTTTAAATGAGGTTACCACATGAGATGAAAGTCATATTCATATTCTTATGGTCACAGTGGCACTAGTAAGGATTATATCGACTCCTAGTTCCACAATGCTCAATGATGAAAATATATCTCAGTTTGCATTTCTTTCGCAAACCTCAGGGACAATTAGTTGCATTGCATTGCATTCATGTTAGATTAATTGCATGTTTATGATATTTTCCTTAATCAAGGGGGTGGAAGTTAATCATGATTACATCATCAAAGTCCTAATCAATGTCCTCAAATGTCTAATCCATCAAATTGATCACATGCTACATCAAGGATATCATCAATATACATCTACTCACCTAGGGGCAATCTCACCATCTGAACAACTAGGGGAAAGCTAACTCTGTTTATCCCCTGCTTATTTCTACACCTGATTCATATCAAATGACCCTATCTATCAGCCTCCCACCATCAACCTTCCCATCCAATCCAATCCAATCCAATATCAATCAGTCAAATCATCTAATTGATCATCTAACGTCAATCGTTTATCCTATCATCCATTTGCTGATTTTGAGCACATCAAATTTCCTAACTCTAGATCTTGAGGAAGGAAATTCAATCCATTTGTTTATCTCTCTAGATCTTGAGAGCGAATTATCGGTTTATCCAATCAATCCATCAACCTACTTATCCGATTGACATCAATACAACATCAACCAATTGATTCTGACTGACATCAAGTGATATCCAATCATCATCACCTTATCTCAAACATCAACAACATTTTCTCAATCATTGCTATTATCATCAAATTCTCTTCACACTGGGGCATGTTTTGTTGCCAGGATCAACATCATTGTTTATCAGAAATGCAATCATCTTGGATCTCTCCTATCAACAATATTCATCAAAATCTTCACATCTAAGATCAATATGATTTCATTTCTGAGGGGGCATCATCATATCATCCAACTGGGATTCTGTAGCATACCTTATATCAAATTTGGGGCAATAAAATTTCAAACTTTATCAATTGGAGTTTCATATCAGAACATCATATCAGGGTTTCATATCAGGAATTTTCATGTCAGAGCATCATATCAGGGTTTCATATCAGAACATCATATCAGGGTTTCATAACAGAGTTTCATATCAGAGTTTTCATAGCAGGGTTCCATATCAGGATTTCATATCAGAGTTTCATATCAGATTTTCATATCAGTCAATCAACTCATCAACATCAAATCAACAATTAGGACAATCAAGATTTATTTGAATCAATGCGCTTCACACATCACTTCAAAGAGGGGCATTTGTAGACACCTAAAATTTACCAGGTGTATCTCAAATATTCCAAATTATAAATCTCATCCAAATGCTTCAAAATATCATCAAATGGACATTTATCAAATCAAAGGAACAAAATTCAAATCAAATTAAACGATCAAATAATCATGAAATCAAATAATTAAATTCAAGCCTAAAGGGATTAATCAAATTACGCAATTGATTTTTCAATTGTATAGTTCAAATAAAAAAGGATCAAATCCAACCCAATCACCCTTGTATGGCTAATTTAATTAAAAGATGGAGTTATTTAATTCCTAATATCTTTGAGATCAACAAACTTTCCCTCCATTTGAAAATGCCTCAAAGCTTTTGACTTAACCAAGCTTTGATCATGATCAACTCACTCTACCCCCTACCCTTGGGAAAATGTTATAAATACAAGCAATTTCCTTTGTATTTGGATCCAAGAATTCAAGAGCAAAAGCATCCTTATTATAGGCATATTGAGAGCATATGAGGAGCATTTGAGAGATTTCTTGCATAGCATTTTAGCATATCATATTTAGGAGCATTTGTTGTTTTCTAATATAATCTTGGAGCATTTTTTAGCATTTTGAGCATTCTAGCTAGATTTGAGCATTCTTTTTCATACATATCTCGTTCTAGGATTGTCCTTGAGAGAGATTAAGCCTGAGATCTCTCTTAACAAAGCTTGGATAGAGAACCATGAGATGATATAGATTTTAGCTTCAATTCTTAGATTAATTTGTTTTATCATTCCATAGAATTATTGCTTTCAATCTTAATTTCATGAAGGTGTATTTTCTTACACACAGGATATCAGTTGGAATTTAAAAACAACATATGCATTATTAAAAACAAAGAATGAGACATGATTGCATCAGGCACAAAGACCAAAGGTAATGTTTTCCAGCTTAACTCCGAAGTAAGTTGTTTTGTTGCAAAAGTGGATGAAAGTTGGCTTTGGCACAAAAGACTTTGTCATATCAATTTTGACAACATAGTGAAGATAAGTAATGTAAAGGCAGTAAGAGATCTTCCTAGTATTGCAAGACCAGTTGATACTATGTGCAGGGAATGTGTGATGGTAAAGCATGTGAGGAACTCATTCAAAAGCAAACAGAACTCTATAGAGAACAAACTAGATCTAATACATACAGACCTATGTGGACCTACTCAAACAAGATCATACTATGGTGAAAGGTATTTTATTTTGTTTTTTGATGATTTCTCCAGGATGATGTGGGTTGCGTTCTTGAAAGACAAATCTAAAGCTTTTGAGAAGTTCAAAATATTCAAAGCTAAAGTTGAAAATGAATCTGGATTAAATATAAAATGTCTAAGATCTGATAGAGGAGGATAATTCACCTCTGATAAGTTTCTTGAGTATTGCGAAGAAAATGGGATCAAAAGATAACTAAGTGCACCCAAAACCCCTAAAAAAAATGGAATTGCAGAAAGGAGGAACATGATAATACTTGACACAACGTGCACTATCATGATTAAAGGGAAAGTTGCACACACCTATTGGAGAGATACAGTTAATACAACAATCTATACTATCAACATAATTCAACTAAGACCAGGCACAGACAAAACACCTTATGAACTTTGGTTTGGTAATGTACCTACAGTAAAATACTTCATAATCTTTGGAAGAAAGTGCTACATCAAGAGAGATGATGGTGTTGGAAAATTTGATGCTATAAGAGATGAAGGTATTTTTCTTGGTTACTCTACTAAGAGCAAAGCTTACAGATGTTTTAATTTAAGGTTGAAGAAAATCATTGAGAGTGCACATGTGAAGATTGATGAGAAGTTCATGATTCAGGAGAGATATTATGAATATGCACCTATGATTGAAGATGAACCTAGACCTATCAATAATGATACAATTATTGAAGAAATGTTTGACTGTATTGATGTATCATGCAATAACCCTGAACCAAGTCAACAAGAATCACAGATTACAGATGAGAGTGTCACACCTAAAATATCAAAATAATCATCTAAATACCACTCTAAAGAAGATATCATTGGAGATTAGAGCAGTAAAATCTTGACAAGATCTAGAGAAAAAGGTTCAACTGTTGATGAAGAGGTATGCTTACTTTCACAGATTGAACCCCTAAGTGTTGAAGATGCATGTAATGATTCAGATTGGGAAAGTGCAATGCAAGAAGAATTAGATCAAATAATGAAAAATGACACATGGGAATTGGTCCCTAGACCTTGTGACAAGAACATGATTGGAACTAAGTGGATATTTAGAAACAAAATGAATGAAGATGGGACGGTGATAATAAATAAAGCAACATTGGTATGTAAAGGACATGCACAAAGAGAAGGAATTGACTATTCTGATACATTTTCCCTTGTGAGTAGACTGGAATCTATAAAGTTATTTTTAGCTTATGTAACATTCAAGAACTTCAAAGTATATCAGATAGATGTCAAGTTAGCTTTCCTGAATGGTGACTTGAAGGAAGAAGTCTACATAGAGCAGCCTGAAGGATTCAAAATTTTAGACAAACTAGACATGGTATGCAGACTAAAGAAAACCCTCTATAGACTTAAATAGGCCCCAAGAGCATGGTATGAGATACTTGATGGATACTTAACAAAGATTGGATTCAAAAAGGGAGCAGCAGATTGCAACCTATTCATCAGAGAGACACTTGAAGGTTTACTACTTGTTGCTACCTTTGTTGATGACATTATTTTTGGAGGTAATGACAAGCTTAGTGTAGAATTTGCAAATTAAATGTAGAGTGAATTTGAAATGAGCATGATTGGACCTATCAAATATTTTTTGGGATTAAATATAAAATAAACAGACAAAGGCATATTCGTAAATCAGTCTAAATATGTGAAGGAGATATTAAAGACTTTCAAGATGGAAGATTGCAAGCCAGTAAGCACCCCCATGACAATAGGAAGCAATCTTTCCAAGGATGATGATTCCATAGCAGTTGACAAGACACTATACAAGTCTATGATTGGAAAATTCATATATCTCACTCAATCTAGACCTGATATTTCTAATGCAGTTGGCATTGTTGGAAGATTTGCAGCTGAACCTAAATAAAATCACTTAATGGAAATAAAAATAATATTCAGATACTTAAAGGGAAATATAGACTATGGGTTATGGTATCCTAACTCAGAGAATGTACAACTTCATGTGTATATTAATGTTGATTGGGAAGGTTGTGTTGATGACAGAAAGAGTACCTTAGGAGGAGCAGTATTCCTTGGAGACAAATTGGTCACTTGGACAAGCAAGAAGAAAAATTGTATTTCTCAGTCAACAGCTGAGGCAGAATATGTAGCAGCAGCATTGAATTGTTCTAAAATTATTTGGATCAAACAGATGATAAAAGGCTTTGGAATTCAGATTGATCATCCTATTGTTATTCACTGTGATAATACTAGCACTATCAATATGTCAAAGAACCCTGTGATGCATGCAAAGACAAAACACATTGAAATAAAATATCATTTTCTAAGAGAAAAAGTTGCAGACAAAGAAGTAAAGTTGGATTATGTGAGCACTAAAGAACAATTAGCATATATTTTTATAAAGCCTTTATCAAAAGATACTTTTGAGTATCTCAGGGAGAAGCTAGGAGTAATTCCCTTTCCCAAGTCTGATTAGAATTTGCAGCAAGAGCATCCATCCTTGGTGACTAATGAATGGTTGACTACTCTAATTCTGGAGTAGTACCTATGCTTAATGGTATTTGGCACCCTTTTCCATTGATGTCAAAGGGGGAGTATATAGTAAGGGGGAGCATATACTCTGGGGGAGTATATAGTCATGAAAATAAAAACACAGTCAGAGGAGCTGCAGAAGTGAAGAGGAACCTTTGATGAGGATATTGAGAATATTGTAAAAAGAAGGAGGATACTTTGTGTTGATGGTGTTTTTCATATCATATGTTTCCATCAATGTCAAAGGGGGAGACTGTTGAAGTTTTTCTTCTGTGCAAATAGTTGACTGTATGTTTGTCATTGATGACAACATATAACATACAACAGTGAACGATATTCACTTTTTAGTATGGATATGTAGAATCCTTGCGCAATTGTTTTTATATTTCAGACATAGTTACTATACCATGTACATACATGTAGATTCAGATGTTCAGTAACAATTGAGTTATGTTACTCTGTTTACTAGACACAGTTTCAAAAGATTATTTTCAGAAAGCCGACAATAATTTTATTGATTCTTCAGTTGCATCTATCTATGGGACATGCATGTTCAGATTTATGTTTAGCTATGAGTCAAAGTTAATTAACCAAAGGCATTAATTGTGTTTCATCTGAAGCATGACGTTTGGATAATTTAGGTGCAGCCAACTATGTGAAGCAATGCATTTATTCAATTTGAGTTGCACGGTTCTAATTATGTTGCATGCTTGGTTTGGCTGACTAAAGAAGAATTGAAGGGATTCCTAAAGCCGACGAAGATCATATCTTTTGGAGAAGATACTTATTGTAGTTCATTTGAAGATCACCAAGTGTGAATGTAAGAAAAGAGACAGAAAAAGGACAGAATAGAATGCTAATTGTTTTGGGATAGTAAAGCCATTTCATTCATCAGATAAAGATCTATGTGAAGAAGCAGAGAGTATATACAATTCATTGGAACTGATCAAGACAGTAGGTATACTCAAACAATTCATTATCAAATATAGTGTATATCTATTTTACTGAAGGTTGTAGCCTTCATCATATTAGCAGTGAGCTTTTGGACAGTGAGTCCTCATCCCTAACAGGGTTATTTTTAAAAGACTCCTAACAGGGTCTGACCCTTAACCAGGTCACTATACTTATTGCATTGTAAATAACAACTCCTAACAGGGTTGTAAGATCTTCTAACAAGGATTATTATACTCAAGTACAATTCTTTGTGGGTGCTAATTCCCACCGGGGTTTTTACCTAGTTTGGTTTCCCCGTAACCAAAATTGTGGTGTTCTATTTTGTGTTATCTTAAATGTGTATGTGTTTATGATATTCTATAATTAATTGGAGAAAATATTTTAAACTTGTTGATAACTGATTCACCCCCCTCTTAGTTATCCCTTGGGACTATTCCAACAGTCGACATTGTTAACCACCCTCTGGTATCCTTCATCTTCATAAGAATCCTTTGCAATGTATCTGCATGTATCCTCTTCTTCCTTAACATTTCCTGAAGATCACATTGTTTTATCATCAAACAGATTCATAGTTTCCACCCTCAAAACCCTGCATGTAGTTGTTGACATATCAAATAGATTAAACACTTATTAATATAAAATTTATTAAAGAAAAATCCATGTTGACATCGTCGCCAAACCTTTATACATCTCTGTTGATTGAAAACACGTGGCATCACCGTGTAATGGCTTGAAGAGTAAGAGTCATGCATCTTTGCCTTTAGGCATCGTGCCCACCGTTGATGCTTCCCAGGTTTTAATAGACGATTATGTCTCTCATAGTTTGTGGGTCCAAGATTCCTATCAACATGTCATGATGCCTCAAGGTTAATAGTCACACATCTATAGCTTTATGGTATAACGCCCATCATCGATCCCCACCAACTTAACCAATGATTAACCCTTGATGCTATTGTTAACAATCGGTCACCTTTAAGGCTCGGTTAAAATATCACAGTCGATTATAACTCACATTCTAAATGATTAGGCTTTTAGTAGCTCATCTTTTAATCTAATCTTGTAATGTGACATGAAACCTTGCCATCCTATCCATCCAATTATGTGTTGCCACCTATATCCTCGTTGTCATACTGTCTCAACCTTGGTGGGTCCAGGACACGTGTTGTGATGGTGCATTGCCTTTGAGGTTAAAATTCCCACATCTCTACCTTTGAGTCATCGCATCGACTGTAGATCATGTCCAAACTTTAACCATGTGTCATCATTTTTACCGCTTGGACTTCAGTGGGACTGAGACACGCGTCAACACCACACAAAGGCTTAACGCTAAAGATCATCCATCATCTGCCTTTAGGCATAGCACCAACCGTCGATTTTTAGGAAAAGGCTATTCATTTAAGAAGATCTATGAAAAGGTAAAAATTGTTAAATAACTTGTGAAAACACTTACAACGGCTAGTTTATGAATTCAAAAACAATGCAGGCCGCAGAATGTAAGATTTAAAACATAGCAAATTTAATAGGATAAATTCATGAATTAATAAGATGAATGCACAAGTTAGAATATTTGCAATCATAAACTATAAATGAAAGGCATAAATAATGAAATAAAAGGATAAATTCAAATTATAAGGGCATGAAATATACTGGTCTAAATTGTTTAAACATGTCCTTATGTTTATAAATCCTGGGTTCCACCAGTGGCTCTTTCTGGGGATGTGTGTTCATACCTGGACACAACAAGATCCCAACAATCTTTGAAGAAGTAGACCATTAGAAGAACAAAGGAATATAATACATATCGCACAAACAGAGAAGAAAAACTTGCCTTTTGCACCTTTTAAGAGAAGAAGGGTTTAAGGTACTGATTATGTACAAAAATATCATGAGGACAACCTTCTATATCTTGTAAGAGATAAGAATTCTCACCTCCTTTACCAATGATGATAAAAGGACCTACCCATAGAGCATCAAATTTTCCATGTCTTCCTTTGTCTTGATCTTTTACATTCCATCTCAAACCTAAATCTCCTTCCTGAAAATTTCTTTCTGTGGTCTTCTTGTCAAACAAAACCTTCACTTTCTATTGTAATTCATGATTTCTCTCTTGAGTCTGATTCCTCATCTCATCTAATTCTGCAAGCTGGTGAAATCTGTCCTCCATTAAGTCCACCTTCTCCCACTATTTTCTATTCACAAATTTGTACACTAGTAATAGATTATTCAATGGTAAACAAGCTTTCTTTCTATAGACAAGTTCATATGGTGCATATCTAGTAGACTTCTTAATTGCAATTATGTCTACCCAAAGTGCAAGTGGTAAATTTGAATCCCATGATCTCTTGTTGTTGTTCAACATTCTTTTAGTGATCTTCATTATATTATTATTACTAGATTTTTCTTGGCCATTTCCTTGTAGGTGATAAGGGGATGAATAAGAAATCTTTATTCCATATTTCTCATGAAATTTAGTGAACTCTGTAGATCTGAAATACATAGCACTATCACAAACAATCTTATGACGAACACTAAATCTTGTCAATATATTTTCAGTCAAGAATTTGATCACCACTTTACTAGTAGCTTGTCTAGTAGGCATGGCTTCCACCCACTTAGTGAAGTAGTCAGTGGCCACCAAAATCCATTTATGTCCACCACTAGAAGCATCAATGATTTTCCCTATGAAATATATCCCCCACATTTGGAATGGTTCTTCAATAAACATGGGATTAAGAGGTAATGCACCATTATATTTGAGTTTTCATGAGAACTTTTGACATGCTTCACATCTCTGAATATAAGCATGGAAGTCTTTAAATAAATAAGGCCAATAGTATCTGACATTCAATATTTTATGGGTAGTGGTCTTTGCTGAAAGATGTTGCCCACATGCCCCATCATGAAAGTCCTTAATAATTTTCTTTGCTTGGTATACATCTAAACAAAAAAGAAGTATACCATCCATGTTTTTCCAATATAAATCTCCTTGTATTAAGACATATTTAGATGCCTACAATTTTATTGTTCTTTTCTGACTATTTGTAAGGCTTTCTGGACATTTCATGTGCTTTAAGAAATGTACTATGTTAGCATACCAAGGGAACCTTTCAATACTAGTCTGAGTCTCACTTAAATCCACGTGATTGACCTTTAATGCATCCATATTTGATTCTTCCACCAATATTTCTAATCCTTGTCCTCTAAAAAGTTTAGTGATCTAAATCTCTATGTCAAATTCGTAAATTTGATTCACCCATCTGCATCTTCTCCCAGTGACTTTTGAGTCTCTGAATATATCCTTTATTGCTGCATTAGGAACATAAGGCACCACTTTTGCTCTAGAAAAATAAGGCCTAAAGGATTTAACTACTTTCACAAGTGCATAAGCTTGTTTCTCATTAATGTCATAGTTTAACTCAGAGGCTTGAAGGGTCTATTAAAGAATGCTATTGGTTGTTCATACCCTTCATTATTATTTTGCAACAAGATAACAACAATGGTGTGGTATGATGCAAAAGAAAATAATTGAAATGGTTCATTATAATCTAGAGACTTGAGGATAGGGGCTTCATTGATTTACTTTTTAATATTTACAAATGATTCTAAAGCTTCATTAGTCCATTTCATGTGTGCACTCTTCTTCAACATCACATCAATTGGTTTAATTATTTTTGAAAAATTTAGGACAAACCTCCTCACAAAGTTTATTTGTCCAAAGAAGGATTGGAACTTTTTACACTCTTAGGAACCTCAATTTTATTTATTGCTTCAATCCTTTGAGGGTCTATTCTTACTCCATCTTTGGATACAATATGCCCTAAGAATTTTCCTCCAGTGATTGCAAAATAATATTTCTTTGGGTTCAATGATATTCCATATTTAAGGGCTCTTTTAAAGATTTGCTCCAAATGTTTGCAATTATCTTCTATCCTTTTTGAATAAGAAATTAGGTCATCCTAATAAATCACCATAATCACATCAATGAATTCCTCAAAGGCCACATCCATTTCTCTTTGGAAAGTATCCCCTACATTAGTGAGTCCAAAAGGCATTCTAGCGTATACATAAGTACCCCATGGTGTAGTAAATGTTGTTTTATATTGTTCCTCTTTTTTTACTTTCACCTGGTTATACCATGAGAAGCCATCCATCATTAATAATAATTCATTTCCTGTGACTTTTTTCAATAATTCTTCCATGTTTGATAATGCATAATTATCCTTTAATGATGATATATTTAGATTCCTAAATCTACACAAAGTCTGATATCAAAATTCTTTTTTCTGACAGGAACCAAATTGGAAACCCATGTTTAGTGTCTAATTGTCTTTATTATACCAACATCCCCCATCTTGATTAAGTCATCTTTCATCTTGGGAGCTAAATTAGGGTTTATTGGTCTTTTTCTTTTCCTGAATGGTTTGGCATTAGACTTAAAAGGTATCTCATGTTGGAAGAGGTCTTCTCGGTAAGCTTTAAGGTTATCATAGGACCAAGCAAATACATGTCTATACTTTCTCAATAATTTGATGATGTCTGCTCTGATTTTGGAAGTTAAACTTTTACCCACTAATACTTCTTTTGGAGATTCTCCATTTCCAAAATTTATCTTTTCTACTTCATCCATTGGGACATTAGTGTTTTTCTTTACCACCTTTGAATCTCTGTTATCAAAAAATCTCTCCATTTCTACAAGGCCTTTTGGAACCTTATTGGTTTTAATTTGAATGACCTCCTTTCCAAACAAAATTTCCTTCCCATCTTCTATTTCAACACGATCATTCAAGTCTATCAATTGATCTTCATACTCTTTCTCACATGCTAGAGATCTGATTGTGTCTCTATAATCCTCAAAGATTTGCCAATTGTTAATATTTTTAGGTATAAAAGGCGTAGTTTTAACTTCTACTTGGACTATATCTCTATAAGGAATGTCATTATGCTTTAATGCCAAATTAGCCAAAAAACCTGCAAGGATATTCTCTGATCTATCTATCTAGTTAATAGAAAAAGCACCGAAACATTCTATAGAATCCCATACTTAATTTCTATATCTTTTAAGATGAGGATGCTTAGCAACAAATTTATTTCTAACTTGAGAAATAATTAATTCAGATCCCAAAGACACTTACACTTTTGATTCCATGTTTATTAGCTATTTTCAAACCAAGTAATAGAGCTTCATACTTGGTAACATTGTTAGTACATTCAAAATATAATAAAAATGAATACTTGAATATTTTATTATCAAGGGAAAAGAAAATGACACTAGCTCCATTACCATCCCTACAACAAGCACCATCAAAATACATTTTCCAAATTGTTTTATCACTTAATTTTGCATGTAACCCAATAGGTTTAGTATTTTGCATTGCATCTTTTAAAATACTTACCTGAAAGTTATCCATATCAGAGTGACAAAAATGTGTAACCAGGCTTGGATCCACATCCTATATAATATAAGGACTTCAAGTTTCCCTATCAATTCTCACATCCCTGTCATTCACAGGACTAGAAGCATAAGAAAGATCTAATTAAATACTACCTCCTACTAAACTAGACCATTGTCTAGATAGAAGCATCCCATAATTCCCAGGGACTTCAACCACAGTAATATCCATTTTATATGACATTTGAGGACATGTAGGAAATTTAAATTCAACATTTTTTATTATGCCTAAAACAGGAACTGATCTATTATCCATAGCATAACATCTACCAAATTTGGTATCAACATTCATTCCTAGTTCTTTCATTACATCATTAGGCATAATGTTCACTGCTGCACTAGAGTTTATCTTACAATTCTTCACCAATCTATTGTTTATCAATAGTATAAGATAGAAAGGATCAGTTTGATTTCCATTTTTGTTTAAAGTAGTTCCTAAATAAATAGCTGATGGAACCTTTACTTCTTGGTTAAGATCTTCCTTATTACCTACATTAGACAATATTTTCAAAGCTTCATTTTTGCATTCAGGTATTTTAACTATTTCAAGAAAAGGAACATATATTTTAACTTGAGATAATACATTAGACATGAAAGAACATTCATTGGGAAGAGATTTATTGACCACTTTTTCTCTTGCTATTTTTGGAAACTTTTGAGGTTCTACATGTTTCTCTTGAGAAATGTTTTTGTGCTTCAATCTCTTTGGATTATTTCCTTGGTTAGGCTTCCCTTGATCTACATTAAGTTCTGTTCCTTAACTTGTAATTACTTTTTGCTTCTTCCATTGCAGCTATTGTGTGTTCTTTCTTCTCCTCTTCTATCAATTTTCTTAATCTTGGTGTCCTCTCCTGATAATCCCCATATTGGTACACTTTATTTAGGTCATCCTTGAAGTATTATTCATCTTAAGAGCTATAATCATCATATCCCCACATAGGATCTATCGATAAATTATTTACTATGGGTTGATGATGACCATTTTGATCTTCATCCTCTTTCCATTTTTGTGCCACAACACAATTCTCAGGATAATGTAGTAATATGTAGGCTTCACACCAAGGATAACTTTCCACAAGATGGTTGATTCTTCTCAATGGATCAGGAGTATGTAATTCTTTATCTACTGGTTTCCCATCCTTCCATGTTGTGTTATAAGGCATGTCCTGTAGTCTATATTTGTCATTTTTGTATGGTGGTAGATTACTCTGGTTGTACTTAAAGTTATCCTTTTCATTATTCATTTGGAGGCCTTTCACCATATTCATAAGCTTATCTAATTTATCTTCCTCCTTGTACTACTTAGGATATTTTGGATTGAACAACCGAGTGTCCTCCCTCTTAGAAATTATACCAGATGCCTTCCTATCATTCTCAATAGCTATGGACATTCTAAGAGCATGTGCTAAGTAGACGACTTATGAGATTTGATTTCGTAATTGGTTTTACTATCAAAAGCACGAATGTAGAAATTTATCCAAAAGGCATTAACAGGTTGAACATCTCTTGGAATCTTGTTTAAAACTTTGTTGAATCTTTTGTTGAATTCGGCCAAAGATTCATTCTGATTTTTCTTCATACTTGTCAATTCATGTGGTGTAAAAGAAGTGTCATTATGATCACCAAATTGTTCTATGGATTGATTAAAATATTCATACCAACTAGATATGGATCTACCTGGAAAACTTCAGAACCATTCTACTGCATCTTCTGTGAGATATTGAACAAAAATCTTCATGTATACATCCTCATTGAATTCATTAAAATCCTGGATAATATTCTTCAAATTCATACAATGCACTTCTGTTGATTTTGGTCCATTCCCTGAAAACTTTGGAATTTCATTTCTTAATTCATTTTTTATGTCATTAGGGTATCCCCTTATGCCATAAAAATCTAATTGTCTATATCTGTCAGAAACCATTGGAGCTCTATAGTTGTTTCCATTTTGAATGATTTTTCCATGCCTTGGATTCTGATGATTTGAATTTTGGAATCCTTGATTATTCATTCTTGGTCTAAAGTCTGGGTTGATATCACAATCTCTTGGTCCATAGTTCTGCCTCCTACTATTTTGATATCCATTATACATTCTTCCATCATTTTTATGCCCATGATGTTCATATTGGTCATATCTATTAGGATTCATTCTACTACCATGATTATGATGTTCTTCATTATTTAATTGTCCCCAATGACCACTTCTTTCATTCTCATTGTTGTTTTTCTCAAGCCTTCCTTTATTGTCTGGTTCAAACAAGGGATTAGTATGACCATTGTTGAAAATGTGCCCCCCATTATTTCTATGAGGAGATTTGTACATACCATTTCTATCATCCTTGGTCACTTCTTTATCTCTTGGTGATTTGATTATACTTCTTTGTATTCTCATCTTCCTTAATATCTCCCCTGGTTGCCTCTTAAGAGCCCTGACCATTTCTTCATCTTCCGAGCCTGCAATAGCTATTTCATGAAATATAGCATACCATTTCTTATCCTTTTCTTCTCATTCAGTCATCTTTTGATTTGTATCATGCTGAGACTCATTTTCTTCCATATCAACTCAGGAAAAAGGATTACAATTCTCATCATTATTCTCATGAATATGATGACTTGAATTAGGGAATTGCTCACAGGAAAACTCTTGATCATCCCTATCAGGGTATATCATGTATGATACATACAACATCGTCCTACTTGAATCCTTACCTCTCCTTAGGCTTTTGTGTAAATCTAATTAAAGTTGATCTGGATGCAAGGATCTTCTACCCCACATGTAATACTTAATATAAAATAATTCGTCCACTAAGATATAGTTGCATCAAATTTGTAGAGTCGCCACCTTCTTGCCAGAATGAAAATAATTAATGTTTTTTGAGTTCTTTCTCCCAACAGAGCCTATCTTTACCAGAAATTTTGAAATTTGTCTTCACAACAATATCCCCATTAGAGTTTCCAATCTGTTGGTTCTCAAATCAATAGACTGGATTTCCTATGGAATTGCCAATCTAATGCTGGTAAACCCAAGTGATTTGGCCAACTAACAAGATTTCAACCAAGACAAGGCTGAACCTTTTGCAATTCTTGCTCTGCAGAACCAAGGCTAGTGGGCCTATACCTTAGATTTATCCTCCAAATTGCAAGGCTTTTTATAGCACATAAAGTATACTTCAAACTTATTTCTCTCAAAATATGGCAAGGTACTTGAAAGAAATCTTAACTGAATGTAGTGTGTCATAAAATGCTAATTGAAATACTTTAACTTATTAAGAGAATGTTTGTAGATGTGAATATGAATTGAAAAGGATAGATGGATAGAATATCACAAAACGATGAACAATGAACTAAATAACCATAATCCAATATGTATATAGACTAATGCCTTATTTTATCATGGGCAATAGATTCAAAATCATTTCAATCCTATGTACAACCTTAGAGACAATTTACAAGAAACATATCACTTCAAAGGTGTTATGAAATCAGCATATAACTTAGGATAATTCATAGTTATCTCAATTGAATATCACTTTTCAAATGATAGACCTATTGATTGTGGCCACAATCAATTGAATTTAACCATGCAAGATGAAAGACCAATTAACAATAGACACTATGAACTTAATCAGAAGAATGCAACATCAAACTATCACTTTGAAGAAAACCTATTAGATTTTATCCAAGAGACTAATTTAAAATTAAAATGAGTCAATTCCCACAGATGAGAGGAAAAAGGGCACTTATCTTTATTGATTTTGGAAAAATCATACATTTAGATCCATGTTACAGTTGTTGATCAAAACTATCCAATCTGACTATAGTAACCATGATCCTTCTATTCACATGGTCTTGATATCCTTATTTATATGTAGTCCAAAGGATGCAAACAAGCCTCAGACCGATGTGCCTCTTGGTAACTAAAACCTAATCCCTAGATCAACAACTGAACATTATTTATAATAAAAAAATGATTAACATCCTTGTTTCAACAATCAGTTATCAACCAATTAGATTTTGTGATAATCAATGAATCATTAAGTCTCTTGTAGTTTTCCTTCAATAATAATATCTCTACATGTGATCATTATGGTGCTTCGACCATATGCTTATAAAAAATAATTGCTCCTGATAATGGATATATTTCCTTGCATGTTGAATAGTTTCACCATGTTTATCAGGGATATCGACATTGTTAACCACCCTCTAGTATCCTTCATCTTCATAAGAATCCTTCGCAATGTATCTGCATGTATCCTCTTCTTCCTTAACATTTCGTAAAGATCACATTGTTTTTTCATCAAATAGATTCATAGTCACCACCCTCGAAACCCTGCATGCAGTTGTCGACATATCTATTAAATAGATCAAACACTTATTAATATAAAATATATTAAAGAATAAATTATTAAAGAAAACTCCCTATCGATGTCATTTCCATGCCTTTATACATCTCTGTCGATAAAAAATACATGGCATCACCGCGTAATGGATTGAAGAGTAAGAGTCGTGCTACTTTTCCTTTAGGAATCACACCCACCGTCGATGCTTCCCAAGTTTTAACAAACGATTACATCTATCATAGTCTGTGGGTCTAGGATGTGTATCAACATGTCATGATGCATCAAGGTTAACAGTCACACATCTATAGCTTTGAGGCATAACACCCATCATCGATCCCCACCAAATTAATAACCGATTAACCCTTGATGCTATTGTTAATAGTCAGTCACCTTTAAGGTTCGGTTAAATTATCACAGTTGATTAAAACCACATGCTAAATGATGAGGCCTTTAGTATCTCTTCTTTTATTCCAGTCTTGTAATGTGATGTGAAACCCTTCCATCCTATCTGTCCAATTATGTGTTGACACCTATATCCTCATTGTCATACTGTCTTAGCCTTGTGGGTCTGGGCATGCATCGTGATGGCGTGTTTCCTTTGAGGTTAAAAGTCCCACATCTCTACCTTTGAGTCATCACGTCGACTATAGATCATGTCTAAACTTTAACGATGTGTCATCCTTTTTACCGCTTGGACTTCAGTGGGACCAGGACACGTGTCAACATCATGCAAATCCTTAACGATAAAGATCGTCCATCATCTGCCTTTAGGCATAGCACCAACCGTCAATTTTTAGGAAAAGGATATTCATTTAAGTGGATCTGTGAAAAGGTACAAGTTGTTAAATAACCTGCGAAAACACCTACAACGGCTCGTTTATGAATTCAAAAAAATGCAGGCCGCAGAATGTAAGATTTAAAACATAGCAAATTTAATAGGATAAATTCATTAATTAATAAGATGAATGCACAATTTAGCATATTTGCAATCATAAACTATAAATGAAAGGCATAAATAATGAAATAAAAGAATAAATTCAAATAATAAGGGCAGGAAATATACTTCCTTGAATTGTTTAAACATGTCCTTATGCTTATAAATCTCAGGTTCCACCAAGTCCTTGTCCTAAATGCCTCATATTCAACACAAAGTCAGTCTGCCATGGCCATTTCACAATAAAATACCCACTTTGTCTAGACTGGGTGCACCCAATGTCATGATCCATTAAGCAGTGAAAAAATTCCTATAAATTTGTAATTTTTTTTGAAAAAATACATAAAATTTGAAAAATGTCCTGAAAAAAAAGAGTCTAAAAAGTCTAAAAATCTTTTAAAAAGTTTAAAAACAATCAAAAAATTTAAAAATATTCATCTAGGGCGGCCATGTATGAGGTGTCTGTGACAAGGGTCTTCATTTATATGATATGTCACACATACCTCAACTCCAAACATACAAACCCTATGGCAGACCAAAAACATTTGTAAAAAGTCCTAAATTTTTTTGTCTTTAGACAACCAAAAAATTTGTAAAATCAAGAAAATCTGCAATAAATCTATTTTTGATATCAATTCAGTTCCTTTTCATTTCGGAACAAGAATTAAAAAATGTCATTTAGTAGATCTAAGCTTCAATAAAGCCAAGTCAAAATAGTCAAACTTATCAGCAGGTCCTCGGTCAGATTGATAAAATTGTATTATCTATCAATGAAGTCCCATAGCATAGTCTTTTGTCAAGATAATCATGTTATTTTAGACAAGGAAGGGAACACTCAAAAACAAACAAAGCAGTCTTATACGAGGTACCCTATACTTCATCTGATAGCATCGGAAAAATGTCAACAAATCAATGTCCAAACAACTACAAAATACAGACACAAAATCAGTATGGTTTCTTACTTGTTGAGTCCAGTTGGTCTTATTATGTGTTAATTTTTGCAAGTCATGTTCCTGTGCATCTCCATGATTTCACCTAAGCAATTAGATATGTCATGATGGTTCATGACTTATATTTTCTTGTTTGTTGTTTATGGGATGTTGACTGAGAAATCTTGAAATAGAATTTTGGGTGTTTGTGGTAAGAGTCTTCACAACCACATGCAATATCTAATTGTAGGGCTTGCAATAGATAAATCGGTTGTGATATGCCGCACATACCTCGCCTCTTAATGCCTGACCTAGATTTATCGACCCACATTCCTTGTCTATTCAAAGTGCTTGTTAGAATGCAAAAGCATAGTCATGCCTAAATATTTAATATCTAGGTATGATGATATTCAAGTTTTCTATAATAAAAGTGGCTCAATGATGAAAGATATTATTCAATTTAGTTGGAATTCAATTGTGGTTATTAAAAATGGAAACTCTTTGTTTACTGTATGTAAAGATAAAAGATTATGTGTGTGTGTGTGTGTGTGTGTGTAAACTATATGTAAAAATGTGTTTAAATGTTTATGTTGTTGTTGTGGATGTGGAAAGATAGGATTTCCTCCCCTTTACCTTAAATTCATAAAGGGAAGATCCAAATTGATTAACCCTAAAGAAAGGATCAATGCATAAGTGAATCAACCTATTAAGAATAAAGATAAAGAGAAAAATCCTAAATTCTATTTTATAGAAAAGAGTGTGTAAGGTTTAGGAAGATTAAAACTTTAATTGAAATGAATTGAAGACAAGTACTAACCTCAAAATGCAACAAATCTGAAGAATGTTGTTTTCGAGTGTCTGCACTGAGTTTCTGGAAATTCTGCAACTAGATCTAGAACAAAAATACAGAGACGGAGAAAACCTATAAATATTTTCTAGATCTGGTTCAAGTCTGATTTTGACCCAAAAATGAATGTCACCTCTGACCCAAAAAATGAATGTCACCTTTGACCCAAAAATTATTGTCGCCTTTGACCTACACAGTTCGATAGAAAATTTGTTTTCGGATCTGGAAAGTTTAATGAAAAGGGGATCTTGATCTGCACTCCAATTCATTGTTCTGAACTCGTCCCTGCAAGAAAAATAGTTTGTTTGTTGGGGAAGGGGTTTTCCTTAGTCAAACCCCGATTTAGGAATTAAACTTGAAATTAATAATTGAAATAGAGAATGCTAGCAAGTAGTATAAGTAGATATAACAATGAAGCTATGACAATAGATATGCAATTATACTTTGAATGTAAACAAGTATGTTAATATGAAACATTTTTTACTCAACATAAAAAACCATAAATGTAACTCAAAACCTCCATGATTGTATGCTTGGAATCCAACTTGAGGGAAGAATGAATGAATCTTGAAGATGCACAAATGATCTTGAAGGACGATCACACCATCATGTTGGATAGATCTAAGGTTTGGGATGATGAATCTTGAATGCTTGAACCAAATCCCTTCAAAGGCTTGAATGCTTGAATCCTTGATCTTCAATGGAGAACTTGGATGGTTGAAAGTATGTAGAACAATAGATGCTCAGTGATGATGATGATAATTTCTTGATAATCATTTAGGTGAAAATACTTGTGAAGTCTTATACGTGCTTAGAATTTGCTTAGATATCACTTATATATCACTTTGATATCTCTTAAATGAAAATGAGAGGAGTGATAGGCCATTTTAATGGGATACTTTAGATACCCTAGGAGAACTTTTGATAGGTATTTTGCCATGTTTTCTCTTATTTACTCCAAGACTTTATGCTTTAAAACTATTATTATGTGGTAGTCAACCACTGAACCTATGCTATGGACATATGCTTAATTAATACATTTTATCTAGATGAATATGCTTTGTTTATTACTATGGAATCATGATCATGTTTTATGGATGAATTAACTGATTGAGCAATAGATATTGAATATGTACTTAAAATGATTATTTTCCATGAATGCTTTTATCATAATAGTTTAAATGTATCACATCGAAGTAGAAACTATCATCTTGTTTAGGTAAGCACGTCCATGTGCTGGACACTTGACTCTGTCCTGCAGCAGACGCACACAGATGGAACATCGGCGTAGCAGTAGCGAAAGATTTCTGGTTAATCCAGGTGGAGATGGTTGAGCAAAGACTTGGAAAATGCAATAAGTTCCCTGATGAAAACTAGGATAGAGTGGGAAGTTAGATATGTTGTCCAAGCAGTTTTCCTCTTTTCTGGACCGATTCCATTTCCTGCTTTCTAGCTTTCCTTTCTGTTAGTTGTTTGTAATAAAAGTTCTGCCTTTTTCTTAGGGTGTGTTAAGTTTAGTAGTTAGATGTTTTCCTTTAAATAAAGCCCCGTTCCTATGTGAGAAGGAGGGCATTGTTATTATAGTTGCAATATAGTTCAATTCTATTGTTTTACTATTTATGAGAATCTTTGTACTCTATTATTCATTTTAATGAGAAAATGAAGTGTTGAGATTAATTTTGTGTAATTGAGTGTTTTGGGTACTCACCCAAGGGGGGCCACTTGGTGAGGAATCCATAGTTAGATTCATTTTAGTTTAGTTCACTTTCTTGCATTTTTGTCATTTCAATTCCTATGCTGAACAACTCCTGCAGCCAAAGCCACAGGACAGCTATCGCTTCCTGCAGCCAAGCAACAGAGTAACTAAGGAATTGTAGTTAGTTTGTGCACTCTTCCATTCTACTAGCAGCGTTTACTTCCATCATTTACTTTCAAGTATTTTATTTCACAAAAATATCTTAACTTTCTTTCGAGTATTCATTTCATGCAGCAATAGTGTAGTTTCCCTTTAAAAGCATTTACTTCCTACATCCAAAGAATAGTTTCTTTCCAACATTTTTTTCCTACAGTGATTATAGAATGATTGGTTGAGAAAGTGCTTGGTGCATATATTTTTCTGGCCCATTTCAAGTAACACGTCCTTGGGTTTGACATATTAAATGAGTTTCTTATAAAGAGGACGAAGTGCTTAGTTGGATGTCCAATGCCCGAGTTAAAGGATTATGCCTTGTTTCTGAACCTTTATAATAAGCGGTCATTTTTGGCATCATTGCCAGGGACGGTGCTGAGCCTGGTTCTTATTCAACCATTCCTAGGATTTTATTTCATACTTTCATTTCCCGCTTTAAGTATATTAACCCTCATCTTGACAAAACAAACCACTATTCACATCATTCCATACTATCTGCATGCATAATAGACGTAGAGACGCCCAAGGAAGGTACTTGCCAAATCAATCCAATAACCTATTTGAAGAAGAAAGCCAATTTTTTGACGCTATTGTTGAGCTTCCTAAAGCCCCTTCATCATCCTCATATTCTGAGGGTGACTTATGTGGGTTCTTCCAGGAACAACCAGAAGCCAATCTATTTTCTAAAGCCTTTGCCAACCTAGGACTCCTGATTCCTAGAGAAGAAAATCCTTGGTATTTATTCATCTACCAACCTCAAAACCCACCTCAAAATCCACCTTAGTAGCCAAGAAGGATGGCCAATCCTACTACATTTCCTTTTCCCATCTCCGATCAACATGATAATAACAACCTTAAGAATATTCCCTGTTCTGATCTTCTAAAATTTTATGGCCTTGTCATAGAGGACCCAGATACCTTCCTCTTTGAGTTTTATATCCTTAGTAGGAGCTATGACTACACTAGTGATGCCCACAAAATTAAGCTTTTTCCTGCAACACTTAAAGAGTTTGTATTGCGATGGTTTATGGGTTTAGGACAGGATGTTGTCCACAATTGGGATGAAATGAAAGATGCTTTCTTTACGAAATACAAGGAGTACTATCGAGGAAATGATATGAGAGGGGATGACATCTTTAAGATGTCATAGAAGGAGGATGAGATTCTTGAGGATTATGTCTCAAGGTTCATGTTCAGTTTACAGAAGAATACCCAGCATGAGCTTAATGAAGAATCTCAGAAGTTTCTCTTTTTGCGAGGCATTCATGACGAATGCACAGAGGCACTAGACTTGATGGCTAGAGGAGATATCACCTAGGCATCATGGGATGATATTTGGAATATCTACATTAATTACTCCAGAGCTATTGTTAAGAAAGGAAGGGGATATAGGCCCACCTTGGGAAAGACTAATGGTGTTGGTGCTTCACGGACAGAGATAACCAATCTCTTGTTTGATTTTAAGCAAGATATCATTAACAACATGGCCACTCAGCTGGACACCATGCAAGCTAAGAAGAAACATGAGGAAGCAGAGGCCATGCTAGCAAAATTTTTTCCACATTGTAGACAGAAGAAGAGAGATTTTAGATGCAAATTGGTTGCTAACATGGAGACTACACAAATGCCTACTGATCACAAATCAATTTAACTAGAGGACAAGTAGTTATTCTTCATTGCTCAGTGATGACCATGGGTGTAGAGACAAGGTATGCCTCATGACCCTCTTTCATTTAGTGGTCCTTTTTATAATAATCAATGACAACCCCCCATGAATTATCCAAATCCTCCTTGGAACAATTCCCAAAATCAGTGGCAGAATTACCCCAATCCATAGTGGCCAAACCCTCAAGGAGGTATGAAACAACCTCAAGGGGCATGACATCCACCATAGGGTAATTGGTAGCAAAAACCCACAGTGGTGAGGCGGCCAACAATGGCCAAATTAACCACAAGGACTTTTGCCACCACCTATGTAGCCTCCACATTAGCAAGCTCTTTTACCACCTCTTGTAGCCACTAACCTACCTCCTAATCCTACTCAGCTACCTACACATCCACAGTCGAATCCCAATAATCAACCTCCTATGCCTCAGAGAAATGTGTATGCTACAGACCCGTCACAGTATCCCATGCAATATCCTGCGTATTTCGTCAACCTTGATGATATTCACTTACGGTCTAGTACCACTCTGCCTACACTTGAGCATCTTGTAATCACTAAAATGCCTTCTGAGGAGCCCAATCAACCTAAAAATGTGTCTACTCTAGTAGCCCCTTCACCACCAGCTAAAGCCAATCAGCATACCATTCCCCCTTTTCCACAAAGGTTGTAGCATAGCAATCCAAAAACCACTGACGAAGCAGCTTTCAATATCCTTGACCAACTAAAGAATGTTAGCGTGAAAATTCCCCTTTTCTGGGAAATTAAAGATGTTCCCACCTATGGAAAATCCATCAAGGAAGCTTTCTTTAAAAATCTTGACCACAAGAAGAAGGATCCCCAGGCTATCCATGTCCTGGGAAAACTAGCGGACATCATGTTAGGGAAGCTTACCATCCCAAAATATTCTGACCCTGGCAGCCCTGTTGTCGAGGTCATTATTAATGGGACTACTATATAAAATGCCTTGATTGATCGTAGAGCTGCCATTAATGTCATGACCAAGGACATCATGCAACGCCTTGGTATCACCAACCTCCAAAATACACCTACTGTCTTGCATCTCACAGACAATTCGACTATAAATCCTGATGGAGTGGTGGAGGACATTGTGGTTAACCTTGAGTCTTGGTCCTACCCTATAGATTTCATGATCCTCTTGCCAAAAGCTGCCCTAGGAGGCTATACAATTATTCTGGGACATCCTTGTTTGGCTACCGTTGATGCCTATATCAGTTGTAGGTCAAGAGATATGACCATTTCTGATGGCCAGCACACCAAAACCTTGGCCTTGTATCCTCCTGATCAACCTTAGATGGAATTAGCCTCTCCCATATGGCCATATGTGGGAGAGGAAGCTAAATTTATTAATTCATTCTCCCAATTAATGATGTTAAAAAGGGATCCCTTCCTGCAGCTTCAGGAGGAAGATAAAGTAATCACCAACATCATGCATAACCAGTATGGATCAAACTTAGACCCTTTGGATAGTTCCTTCTAAAACCACTCCTTACATCCGTTGTACTCTGATTACCAATTATCTTCTCCTGCATCTAATCATCTCTATTGCCAAATGATTCCCTATGAGATCCAAGTGTCCTCATTGATAGATGCATCTATGGTTGAGCTCACTAAGCAACTGGAATTTTCCCCTGACCGCTGCTTAAACATTAATAGCAAACTTACTCCTCAACAACAAACATCGTTGACCAAGTTACTAAAGAACCATACTACAGATTTTGCTTGGGATTATGCTGATATGAAAGGTATGGATCCAAATTTATGCACTCATAGGATCTATCTAAAGGAAGATAAACCCCCAATAAGGCAATTTCAAAGGTGTGTCAACCCTTCCCTTCGTGAGATAGTTAAAGCCGAACTCCAAAAACTGCTTAAAGCTAGTTTCATATACCCTATCTCAAACAGCTAGTGGGTTTCCCCACTAGCCATAGTTCCTAAGAAAGGTGGTAAGTGGAGAGTGTGTGTGGATTAGAGAGAGCTTAACAATGCTACTAAAAAGGACCATTTCCCTCTTCCATTCATTGACCAGGTTATGGACTCTCTAGAAGGAAAGAAGTACTTTTCTTTCTTGGATGGGTATAGTGGATACAATCAAATATGGATTTTCCCAAAGGATCAGGAAAAGACCACATTCACTTGCCCATGGGGGACTTTTGCTTATTCAGTTTTACCATTTGGCCTTTACAATGCTCCTACTACTTTTCAATGAGCAGTTATCAACATTTTTGCTGACATTTCCCATGATTGTATGGAGATCTACATGGATGACTTCATAACTTATGGTAGAACTTTTGAGGAAGCGTTGACAAATTTGGAAAAATTCCTCACTAGGTGCGAAGAACACAACCTATCTCTGAACAATGAGAAATGTTTTATGATGATGCAGGAAGGAGTAGTGCTTGGTCACTATATATCTGCTCTTGGCATTCAGGTAGACCCAATCGAAATTGAAGTAATTGTGAATCTGCCTATCCCAGCCAAACAAAAAGATGTCAGAAGCTTTCTTGGTCACGTTGGGTATTACAAAAGATTCATAAAGGACTTCAGCAAGATGTCTAGTCGTATGTATTCACTGCTCACTAAAGATGCTGACTTTATCTGGACATTAGACTGTGATAAATCCTTCCTGCAGTTGAAGTCTGTTATGACTCAGGCACCAGTTCTCCGAGGTCCTAATTGGACCCTCCCATTCCACATACATACAAATGCCTCTGATCATTTTGTTGGAGCAGTTCTTGGACAAAATGAAGGTACTCTAGAACATGTTATTTATTTCATTAGAAAAACTCTGTAAGGTGCTGAGTTGAATTATACAGTCACTGAGAAGGAGCTATTGGTTGTTATCTATGCTCTGAACAAATTCTGCCTTTATGTCACTGGTTATCAAATATTTGTGCATACGGATCATGTAGCCATTAAATACCTAGCTAACAAACCTGCCGTCATAGGGAGGTTAGCTAGGTGGTTGTTGCTACTACAGGATTTTGACATTACCATCATAGATAAGCTAGGTAGATCAAATGTGGTGGCCAATTTTCTCTCACGCTTGTAGAATGTTGATGAACCTATAGGCATTGATGATAGTTTCCCTGATGACCACCTATTCTCCATTGTAGCTCAAGCTCCCTGGTATGCTAATATTGCTAACTATCTGGTTTCCCAAAAGGTACCTCCACACTTCTCCCCAAAGGAAAAGCAATTACTAATAGAGAAAAATTTCAACTTTTCATGGATTGCTGATTGTTTGTTGTAAACTAGCCCCAACCAAATATTGAGAAGGTATATTTGAGAGGACAAAACTTATGACATCCTATGGGCTTTTCATGATGAGCCCTATGGAGGACATTTTTCTGCCAAAAGGACAGCCATGAAGGTAATTAACACTGGTTACTACTGGCCATCCCTCTACAAGGATGCATCCAATTACACTAGGAAGCATGATCGATGTTAGAGGATGGGGTGACCTACTAAATCTAATGAAATGCCACTCTTTCCTCAAGTAGTGGTGACTCCATTTGATAAATGGGGAATCAATTTTGTTAGTCCCATCAGTCCTGCATCAGATGACAATTTGTACATCCTTGTATGTACTGATTATGTGACCAAGTGGGTGGAAGTTAGAGACATGAAGCATGCCAGGGATAACAAGGTTGCATAGTTTCTGTATGAGGATATATTCACGCACTATGGTGTACCCAGAGAGTCAGTCACTAATCAAGGAGCTCAATTTACCTCTACGTTGATTACTGCTCTGATGAATGAGTATAATATTCACCACCAGAAATCAAGCCCCTATCATCCACAGGTGAATGGTCAGGCAGAAATCACCAACAGGGAGATAGAAGCTATCCTCACCAAGACAGTTTAGTTACATAAGAGAGATTGGAGCAGTCGCCTCAAAAAGTAGTATGGGCCTATCAAACTACATAGAAAACAACAACATGGTTTACTCCTTTTGAGTTGTTATATGGAAAAATAATTGTGATGCTGATTGAGTTTGAACATAAGACTTTACACATGACATTACAGCTCAACATTGGTCTTATTGAAGCACAACACAATAGGATCCTGCTGCTTAACCAGCTGGATGAGATAAAGAAATTTGCCCTGTAGTACACTGAGTTGGTTCAGACACAACGAAAAAAGTGGCTTGATTCTCATATCCTTACCAAGCAATTTGCTCTTGGCAACTAGGCTCTTTTGTATGACTCTAGATTCAAAGAAACCCAAGGTAAGCTTACAACATGTTGGCTTGGCTCTTATGAGATTATATATGTTTATGCTAACGAAGCAGTTCAGTTATCCACCATCGACCCTGTACATTTCAAGTTACTGGTGAATGGTCATAGGCTTCGCCTCTACCATAAACCTGAGACAAAGGCCAATTTGCTGCAGTTGTTTGAGATTTCTCCTGCCCTAGCTAGACCTCCTACACATGAAGAACCTCTTGCAGCCAAAGAACTTCCTGCAACCGAAGAACCTCCTCCAGCTGAAGACTTTCCTGCAGAGGAAGGACCTCTTCCTACTGAGGGCATTCTTGCAGCCAACCGGAGTAATTATTTGCTTTGGTAATCTCTTTGACATTTTTCAACATGCAGTCATAATAAAATTTTTGTTTCCCATGAAAATCGCTTGTCCATAATAAAAATGTCATCCCATCACCTTTTCCATCACTTTTTCTACCATCATCACATTCACGTCACCTCATTATTGCGCCAACTCAAATTTTGGCTCTGCCTACATCATCAACTCTTTCTAGATTTGGGCATATCAAGGTATAATAATCCAAGGTACGTATTAATTTATTATTTCAAATTTTTTTTGCTTCATTTAATATCATTATGATACATTGTGATTAATATAGCGTTTCATCCACGATTTTGTCATACTTTTTTGCCACACAAGTGTGGACACTTGTCACCTATTTTGTAGGGGCAAAAAATAGGTTTTGTGTGTAATAAATGAAATATACCATCAACTCAAATATTATATCAGTTTCAAATTTGTTGTCATGATTACCATCCTTTGTCATTAATATTTTTTGCTACTAGAATTGTACTATGTTGTCATGTCAAAAATGATGATTTGACAATCCCTGCGTGTAACATTTCGAAGTCAGCCCTGTCTTTTTAAACTCAAACTTCCAACTTATATTTACAACACTTTCAAAAATTTATTTTGTGTCTTGTCTGTGATACCTAGAAAATCAGAAATTTTTATTCAACTTATGGGCACAGAAGTGGCATTTCAACATACATAATTAATAGTAGCAGTGGAATAAGAGAGTTTTTTAGAGTTTTTCAGAAATTGTTGAAGTTTGCAAATAACAGGATGGGTGGTTCTCCTATACGGAATGAACCAACAAACCACTTGGCATTGTTACAAGACCAGGACAATGTTTAGGTTTTTAACAGATTTGGGTGGCTGACCTACTTTATAAGGTTGAATGGTCATAATGAAGCCACAACACTGGAATTCTTGAGGACTTACAACAATGGTGTTGCATATATCAAAGGGTTGCGAGTAGAAGCTTTTGAAGCAAGAATTTTCAAAGTCTCTGGACTTCCTTCCACAAGAGAAGCATTTCTGCATGGGCATGATGCAGGCACAACTAGAGAAGAATTTTCTTTACCAACAGATGCTCTAGTAGATTACAACAAAGCGGGTGTTAAGTGGATATCTCTTCTAGGAGAGTATCCTCAGTTGGCAGTTCATATTATCAGGTACATTACCTATGAAGGTCATTTTTCCTTTCTACATGTAGTGCACTTCAAATTATTGAGTCATTTAAGACACAACTGTTTGGTAAATGTCCCCAATTTTCTTTATGCCCTTTTAAATTTAAGTGTTGAAGAGGTATGGAAGGGGCGGAAAAATGCAGTAACCCACCACAGATTAATCAAGATCTTGGTGGAAAGGTCACTACAGGATGTCTCTCCCATGTCCTGGGATGGATTCATTACAGCTCCTCATGTTTAGTTGTATGGAGAAGGGCCACGACCTGAAATTCATGAACAACAAGGGAATAACCCTGATAAGGATGAGGAATTTGTCAAGCAAGAAGAACCTTTTAGAAACCCTTCTCCTTCAGGAATTAATGAGGATAATATGGCATCCAACCATCCAAACCCTACCTTAGGGAGTGAAGAAATTGATGTTCCCATAGTTTCTCAGACCTTAAAAGCTGCACAAAAAGATAAAAAGGGTAAGGGTAAGGCCAAGATGAAAGAGTATATGAGTCAAGATGTTCCTGTTTCTATTGCTTCTCCCATAGCCACACTTGTCAAGAAAAGAAAAATTTCACAGAAGCATCCTACAGCTTCTGTTCATACTCCATTACGAAGAAGTATTTGTTTGAACACTACACAGACAGACAACAAGGATTCCCCTGTTACGGTTGACTCTTCTCATGTCTCCTTTGAGGATCCTTTAGAAGAACAACAACAAGCAGACAATCTGTTTGTAGAACAACTGGATATGATGGAAGAGGATCTTGCAGCTGCTGATATGGGTAAAGAGGTAGAGTGTATAATTCCAGAGTTAGCAGAACCCAAAGGAGCCGGAAAAGAATCTTCTTCTCGGCAAGAGGGCAATCATGAGGAAAAGGCCCTTGTTCCAGATAACATACTAGTTTTTGCAAAGAAAGAGGAAGGCCAAAAAGTAGCCAAGTTGGTCCCACATAGGAAGCCAGAAGAGGTAACTATTCATGCTATCTCAGTTGACTATTTTAATGAAATACAATATCAAAAGTCAATGTGCGAGTTAGAAAAGGCAAAATTGAGAAGGGAACTGGAGAGGAAACAACAACAAATTGAATTCCTACAGAGTAAAATAATTGACATCACAGACATAATTCCAAATTTAATAGAGTGCAGACCACCACCAAGGGTTTATACCCTACGCCTTAAGGAGAAATTCATACTGTTTAAGTTAATGAGAGTCCTTCAGGATCTCAACTCAGGCATAGGAACCCGACAAGAATTTGTAACCACATATAATACATCACCTGATTGTGTCCAAAATTTGTTATGCGAGTTATATATTCAAAATTATGTTGTTCCTTTTAACATTGATTAGAATCCCCTAATTTTTGTTGGTGATATTCATTTTTTTTCCCTCCATTCCTGGACCCAAAGTGAGATTAATTATGGAGAAAAATTGCATAGGTACATAATCCTTGAACAGTCCATTGCATTGCCTCTTCATCCTGAAAGCTGGTCACCTCAATGACTTTATTGTGATTGGATGCAAATTGTTTATGGCTTTCATGATTCTACACCCAGGAAAATAATTCTGGAAAGTTGTGAGGAAGTTTTCGAGGCATTTGAGAGATTGTCACTAGCAGATGGGGACAAAGAAGCTGAGGGATGAAGGCAGAGATGGGGGAGATTAACTATGGCACTCAAAAAGGTAGAACCACATAGTGTGATCAACCTATGAGCTGCAATGCAACTTGTTCACTTGTATATACACCTGGGAAGTCAGCCACGACCTAAAATATGGTTGCCTCTTACCTTTCAACCTCCTCTGCTTTTATGGCCGCTATACAACTATGTGGATAACAAATTGGATGAGCAACAAGAACTAAGCAGATGCGTGAAGATGGAGAGGACAAATGGATTTTACTGGTGAGTGGGCACCTCCATGATTGGAGAGACACAGGAAGGAGACCTCCAGGTTCTTGCAAAGATCCAAAATCTCTTAGTGCCTGAGGACTGACACTAGTCTTGGTAGGGGGAAAAATGATAGGCCATTTTAATGGCATAATTTAGATACCCTAGGAGAACTTTTGATAGGTCTTTTGCCATGTTTTCTCTTATTTACTCCAAGAATTTCTACTTTAAAACTATTAATATGTGGTATTCAACCACTGAACCTATGCTATGGACAAATGCTTACTTAATATGCTTTATCTGGATGAATATAATTTGTTTATTACTATGGAATCAAGATCATGGTTTTTGGATAAATTAACTGATTGAGCGATAGATAATGCATATGTAATTTAAATGATTATTTTCCATGAATGCTTTTATCCTAATAGTTTAAATGTAGCGCATCAAAGTAGAAATTGTCATCTTGTTCAGGTGAGCACGTCCATGTGCTGGACGCTTGACTCGGTCCTGCAGCAGACACACATAGATGAAAAATTGGTGTAGCAGTAGCGGAAGGTTTATGGTAAATCCAGGTGGAGATGGTTGGGTGAAGATTTGGAAAACACAATAATTTCCTTGATGAAATCTAGGAGAGAGTGGGAAGTTAGATCTGTTGTCCAAGTAGTTCTTTCCTCTTTTCTGGACCGATTCCATTTCCTGCTTTCTAGCTTTCCTTTCGTTTAGTTGTTTGTAATAAAAGTTCCACCTTTTCTTAGGGCATGTTGAGTTTAGCAGTTAGATGTTTTCCTTTAAATAAAGCCCCACCCCTACATGAAAAGGAGGGCATTGTTATTATAGTTGCAATATAGTTCGATTCTATTGTTTTACTATTTATGAGAATCTTTGTACTCTATTATTCATTTCAATGAGAAAATGAAGTGTTGAGATTAATTTTGTGTAATTGAGTGTTCTAGGTACTCACCCAAGGGGACCCACTTGGTGAGGAATCCATATTTAGATCTATTTTAGTTTATTTCACTTTCCTGCATTTTCGTCATTTCAATTCCTATGTTGAATAGCTCCTGCAGCCAAAGCCACATGACAACTATCACTTCCTATAGCCAAGCAGCAAAGTAACTAAGGCATTGTAGTTAGTTTGTGCACTCTTCCATTCTGCTAGCAGTATTCACTTCCATCATTTACTTTCAAGTATTTTCTTTCACAGAAATATCTTAAGTTTCTTTCGAGGATTCATTTCATGCAGCAATAGTATAGTTTCCCTTCAAAAGCATTTACTTCCTGTAGCCATAGAATAGTTTCTTTCCAACATTTGTTTCCTGGAACAATTATAGAGTGATTGGATGAGAAAGTGCTTTGTGCATATATTTTGTTGGTCTGTTTCAAGTAACACGTCCCTAGGTTTGACATATTAAATGAGTTTCTTATAAAGAGGATGAAGTGCTTAGTTGGATGTCCAATCCTTGAGTTAAAGGATTATGCCTAGTTTCTGAACCTTTATAACGATAGATCAAGGAGAATGTCTCCTTATATACAAATCTAGGGAACAATCTTCTAGAGAGGCTGACATAGGAGAATTAAATTCCAATTAGGCATATACCCCTAGAAGTGAACCTATATTAAATGTAATTTCAAGAGTCGTTACTTTGGAACCTGAAATAGTCGACCTGGAAGCGGGAAATGAACCTTTGAATGACCCCCGACAGCTGACAAACTTTCCAATTGGAAAGGGGGACCTAGGTCAAAATTGAGGTCGACCCTGACCTAGGTCAAGGTCAAGGTCAACTTTGACCTAGGTCAAGGTCGAGGTCGACCTTGACCCAAGGAGTTAGAACCCTTGGAAAATGTGCCAGGTGGGATAAATAGTATCCGGAGAGGGCCAATCAGGGTCCTAAATAGGCACAGAAGCTGGAGAGAGTGAAAAAATGAGAGGATAACATGATTATGGTAAAAAATAACCCCTAAGGAGGGCTAAACATTTTTAACATGGAAGTGCTTCCATTTTAAGATGATACATTAAGCCCCCACTTTAGTGGGAGTATGGAAATTGAACATACTCACGGTAAAGTTAGAAGAAAGATTCCAGTGGATCACAATGAGGTAGAACATCACTTAGTCAAGGACATGAGTCCCCAGGCCAAGGATTCTAACTCAACATACACACACAAGAGCACGAAAACAAAAAACAAACAAAATCCAAAAGACATAAAAGGAAAAGGGTTAGTACAAAACAGACCCAAATCAACTAGCAAAGGAAACCTTACTAAGAAATGCTTCCTATACTAATATCATATTTGAAAATCTATCATAAAATCATAAATGATTATATAAGAAGGACAAGAGCAATACTATATATAACATAGCTTCATGATCTAATCCTACTAGCATGAAAGCGAAAGAGAGAAAATATAGAGAGGGTGATTACCTCCCCTAGTAAGATGCCCATCTTACCATGAATCACCAAGGAGGGAGAGCCCAATAGGTTCACCCATAAATTTTTCTTTGTAATTGTAATGCGTCTTTTGATGAATTTTGGAATACCGATAGATCCACATTCTTGTATCACCATGGAATATAAAATGCGTGTCTCTTCAAGATTTAGCAACTTATGTGTGTTACCTTCCAAGGATTTAGCATATTGAAAATAGAAAATGTGTGTCTTCTTCAGTATTTAGCATCTTATGTGTGTTACCTTCCAAATATTTAGCAAAAATAAAAAATAAAAAAGTGTATCTCTTCAGGATTTAGCAACTTATGTGCGTTACCTTTTGAGGATTTAGCATGAAATAAACATAAAAAATGCATGTCTCTTCAGGATTTAGCAACTTATGTGCGTTACCTTCCAAAGATTTAACATATTGTAAAATGTAAACTATAGTATAAGGAGACCCTATATATGCCCCCTCCTTATCATGGCTACGTACTAGGCAGGATAAGGAAGAGAAAGAGGATACCTACTTCACAAGGTAAGTAGATATCTTGTTTAACAACAATGTACACTATATCCTTAGTGAAGAGTATTGACCCTTACATCTAAGAGCCTAGATAAAAATGAAAAGGAGATGTCACTTATGGAAAAAGGATCCTCAAAGAGGAAGAGATATTATCAACAAGATCCCCACTGTAGAGGAGTGCTTAGGATAAAATGTCATCTTCCAAAGAAAAGAAAATAGGGACCAAAGATTTGATCATCAAGCCCCCTACGATCAAGAGGAAGAGGAATATTGGAATGAAGGAAGAAAACTCTAACCCAAAGCAAGAGAAAGAGTTTATAAAGAACATAATTTTCAAAATAAAGAAGAGGTGATGACCTAGGACCATCGCCTTTCATATAAAAAGGGTGTCCATAATCAAAACATAAATCTTTATAAGGAAATAGTGTTGCAAAATAAACAAATGCTACTAAGCTAAGGAAAGTAAATCCTTAGATAGAGAGGAAGAAGGAACATCTTTCCCCCTAGGGATGAAAGCAAGGGATACCAAACACACAGATATCTTTGCAAAACAAATGTTTTTAGAAAAGATATCATGGAAACTAGGGGAGAGTTATGGATGATTATATGCAAAAGAATAATATAGAATATCATAATAAAAAACCATAGGGAAAATATATTAGAAAGAATACTGATTAATCTAAAAAACAAGATACATGCTAAGAGCATAATGGATCCTAGAAGATTGGAAGGAAATACCTCTTGCCCCCCAGTTAAGAGACAAGAGGAGAAAAATGATCTAATTTATAGAAGAATGAGGGGAATGCCCTATATCAAAATTATGAAGAAATTGTAATACCGCACGGGAATGAGATATAATTCCAAAAGTAGCTCTTTCTCTAACATATAGCTTGAAATGCACACAATCAGCAAGTAAATGTGTATTACTGTTGTGAAAATGACATTTGTATTTAGAGAGAGCATCTTTCAGCATATGTTTAAAGATTTCTTTCTTAGAATTCATTAACTGAACATACACTTTCTTAGCCACATATTGAGGAGTATCAGGGTGATCTAAGGAAGGTGTTGGAAGAAGAAAATGAAGAGGAGGGCGATGGTTAAAATCAACTACCTTGATTTGAGAAGGAAGGAATCCTATACCATGCATATCTTGTTTAAAGGATAAATGAATCGGGTTTTTAATGCCATGTTCATTAACACCAAGCCCTAAACCCTTATAGCCTTGTTTATCCATCATATTATATCCTGTAGTATACATATCTTGTAAAGCTTCTACAGGAGATGATTGGTTATGGTGGTCATGAGAAAATTTTGTGTAAGGCGGAATGATAGGTTTAGAAGGAGTTTCCTTCAGCTTCCCTTTAATATCATCATGAATCAAATAAGAAGGGGAAGGTAAATGAAAGAATTCTTGCACATCTGCATCATGAACCCTAGTTTGAGCCCCATCATAAGTGTGGGAAGAACTAGGAAAAATAGGAACGAGAATATTAGAAATTGGATTAGGAATGATAGGATTAAGATTAGGAAGACTAGGAAATGGGGTATCATCTACCAAGTTCGTCACATTATCCAGAAGAGCAATGAGTCCTCCACATAATTTCTTAATGAAAGTTTTGAAAGTAGGAAGGCTAGTATTAGTCAATCTCATAATAGCATAGGAAAGTGAAACATGAAAAGTGACAAACATAATGAAATGTATGATACTCTCATAAACATCATAAGTATTATAAATAGATGCTAAGAGAAGAATAATGAGGAAAATAACCACACACCAAAGCATCTTAAAGATCTTCACAGTGAATGAAATGCAAGAAATATTTTTATATTTTTATGAGTATATAGATTTTTGTGTTTTAAAATGCAAGAACATAAAATAAAACTAATCTAATATGTATACACAAGATAGTTTGTAAGGAAAAGAGGGAAATCATCTAACACCAAAAAGAAAGACTTGTCTATCACGGGTTCACCAAAATGTAAAGATAAAAGATTTTATATATATA
>MU225494.1:102510-115379 GCA_018584345.1 Thuja plicata | reverse complement strand
TATATATATATATATATATATATATATATATATGGGTATGTGTAAACTATATGTAAAAAATGTGTTTATATGTTTATGTTGTTGTTATGGATGTGGGAAGATAGGATTTACTCCCCTTTACCCTAAATTCATAAAGGGAAGATCCAAATTGATTAACCCTAAAGAAAGGATCAATGCATAAGTGAATCAACCTATTAAGAATAAAGATAAAGAGCAAAACCCTAAATTTTGTTTTATAGAAAAGAGTGTGTAATAGGTTTAGGAAGATTAAAACTTTAATTGAAATAAATTGAATACAAGTACTAACCTCAAAATGCAACATATCTGAAGAATGTTGTTTTTGGGTGTCTACATTGAGTTTATAAAAATTTTGCAACCAAATTTGGAACAGAAACGCAAAGATGAAGAAAACCCAGAATTCTTTTCCAGATCTGGTTCAGGTCCAATTTTAACCCAAAAATGAATGTTGCCTTTGACCCAGAAATGAATTTCGCCTTTGACCCAAAAATGAATGTCGTCTTTGACTTGCACAGTCTGACAGAAAATTTGTTTCTAGATCCTGAAAGTTTGCCAAAAAGGGTACCCAAATCTGCTCTCCAATTCATTGTTCCAAACCTGTGCCTACAAGAAAAATGGTTTGTTTGTTGGGGAAGGGGTTTGCCTTAGTCAAACCTCGATTTATGAATTAACCTTGAAATCAATAATTGAAATATATAATGCTAGCAAGTAGTAGAAGTAGATCTAACAATGAAGCTATGACAATAGATATGCAATTATACTTTGAATGTAAACAAGTATGTTGATATAAAAGCTTTTTGAATCAACATAAAAACCCATAAATGTAACTCAAAACCTCCATAACTGTATGCTTAGAATCCACCTTGAGGGAAGAATGAATGAATCTTGAAGATGCACAAAGGATCTTGAAGGAAGATCACACCATCATGTTGGATATATCTAAGGTTTGGAATGATGAATCTTGAATGCTTAAACCAAATCCCTTCAAAGGCTTGAATGCTTGAATCCTTGATCTTCAATGGAGAACTTGGATGCTTGAAAGTATGTAGAACAATAGATGCTTGATGATTATGATGATAATTTCTTGAGAATCACTTAAGTGAAAATGCTTGAGAAGTCTTAGATAATCTATAATTCTCTTAGATATCACTTATATATCGCATAGATATCACTTAGACATCGCTTAGATATCACTTTGATATCGCTTAGATGAAAATGAGAGGAGAATGCCTTCTCATATACAAATCTAGGGCACAATCTTTGAGAGAGGCAAACATAGGAGAATTAAATTCCAATTAGGCCTATACCTCTAGAAGTGGACCTATATTAAATATAATTTCAATATTTGTTACTTTGGAACTCGAAACAGTAGACCCAGAAGCGGAAGATAAACTTTTGAATGACCCACGACAGCCGACAAACTTTTCAATTGGAAAGGGGGACTTGGATCAAAATCGAGGTCAACCCTGACCTAGGTCAAGGTTGAGGTCAACTTTGACCTAGGTCAAGTTTGAGGTCGACCTTGACCCAGGGAGTCATAACCCCTGGAAAATGTGCCAGGTGGGATAAATAGTGTCTAGAGAGGCCCAATCAGGGTCCTAAACAGGCACAAAAGCAGGAGAGGGTGCAGAAACAAGAGGACAACATGATGATGGTAAAAAACACCCCCTAAGAATGGCTAAACATTATTAACATGTAAAAGCTTCCATTTTAAGATGATACACTTTAATCTAATGGTTTCAATCAAGGATTCAGTGTCATTCTCTCCCCTCTTAACTTTCTATCGATAAATTCTAAAATTATATTGGTTAGTCTTATATAGGGCATTTCTTCCCTAAAACTAGATGTTTTTGCTAGCCTTATACATGATGGGTCCTTCCTAAAAGAAGATATGATTCTTATCAACAATCACTATGGCCAATGATGATCAAACAGTCATCATGACCTATCAATATTCTCCACTTCTAACTAAGTATTCTTTTCTTGCATCATTTCATCTAACTTTCATCATCTTCTTTCAAGAGATTAGTAATGCCTTTCTTACATAAATAATCTCTCAAGGGGGAATCATTTACCTCGTTGTCACCTTTTTCCCACTGGGGCACACTGGGGCATTATTTTTATCAAATTATTCTTTGAAACAATGCCTAAAAAGTATTGTATCAAAGAGGGGAAAAATGTAGACACCTAAAAGTGACATTTTGCTCTAATGCAATGACATTGCTAATATTACTCTTTAATTTATTTAATAATCTTTATTATTTAATAAATTATGTCTTTCTACCGTATTCTAAGTCTCCAGTCAATTCAGTCTTCTTATCCATGCAATAAGTTAAGTCTCTAGTCAATTCAGTCTTCTTATCCATGCAATAAGTTAACTCATCCATACCATTTGTTAACTCACTAGTCTATTCAAGTCATCTCTCCAATATTTTTGGGGATGGGTCAATCAATCCCCTCATCATGGCAGTCAAGTAGAGTTGAAGTCCTACTCACTCTAAGTTCAACGCCCCAATCACAACCAATCAGTCCTTCAATCATGGATTCTTGGTTGAAACCCATAAAATCTTATAAATAGAGAGCCAAACATATGATTTGGGTAACCAAAATTGTTTTGAATTCTTATGTCGACATACAATTGAGCACTCATTTTTGAGATCCCACAATTCATAAAGAAGGAGAATAACAAGGAAGGACTACATGGTTTGCATATTTATTTTGTTTGAAATAATTTTATAACATTAATCATTTATGCTTTCTATTTCTCTTGCTTTCTTTCTTGATATTGGGAATACTAATTTATTTTATAATCTCTTTGTGGTTGAGATTTCAGTGTTATTGCAGGATTCTATTATACCAAATTACAACGACTATGTATGCATTATCATAAGTAAACTTAAGTAAAGTGTAATTAAGAATATTTAATTACATCAACACCCCCCTTAAGTGCAACTTAGGGGCACTTAGGGGAATGCTCTTAAATTGATAATGCAATATGGGTCCCCGCTACTAGGCCATTTTAGGTACCCATGTATAATATGCAAGAGAAAATGCAATGCAATCTATCATAAAGTGAAGAAAGGGAGAAAACCTCATGGGACAAAATTCCCCTCCCCCTCTCCCATCCAAAAGAAAAGAGAGATAAATAACACACAAGTTTCATGAATGGATGGATTGAGGACTCAATACCCCCTAAGACTACATATATAAGGAATTTATCATCAATTGTTCCCCCATAGGAAGGAAATAAGGAGACATGATAGCCTCCACACCCATAATGAACATTATTCTGCAAGGATGGTGAGTGCTTGAAGGCAAAACATAGTCCAATGCCTAAAAACAACATATCTCCCCTTAGGAAGAAGATAGACCAAGTAAAGATGCAAGAATGCTTCCCATTCGTGATAGTAACTAGGAAGAGGAATCCAAATAAAGTATGATGATGTTGTATCCTTTGAATAGGAAGTAGGAAGAGAGACAAAGTAGAACACCCTAAATGTGGAGAGTACACCAATGGTAGATGCTCCAAGATCAATGTAGGAAATGCTCTATGAAAACTATATAATGTTACTCCCCTTAGGAAGAAATGAAACCATAGGTGTATAAATGAATCCTCCCCAATCTTTAGGAAGAAACCTCAAGATGTATGGTGTCTCTGAAAACTTAATAGGATTCTCTAACACATAAGCATGATGAAACTGAACCAAGCAATGGGACATATCAAGTGAAGGAATAGCCTCATAAATGCCAATCTCCAAAGACTCAAATGTCTCCTCTAAAGATAAAGATGCCTCATCTAAATAATGTATCAAAGGATCCACAATCATGTCAAACTCAAAAAAAGGATCGAGTGGAGAATGAAGAAGAGGGCTAGAGTGTTCTCTCACAAAAACTAAAGAAGGATTGTCTGCATCAAAGAGGAGATGTATGTCAACAATATTATCTCCCAAATCTAATATATAGGACTCCACAAAAAAATATGCAATGTCTATCAAGAATTCATCCCATGAAATTGTTTTTGGAAGATAAATAATACCATGTTACACTGGATCACAAGCATCCAAGACTGTAGGGATACAAGCATCATCAAGAGAAACAGTAGAAGTGAACTTAACTGGAGAATTAGGAGTTCAAAGTGGAGTTACTAGATCATCATAACTCTCCAGTTCTATTAATCTTCTAATCCACTCCAAGGTATCATCATGAAAGAGAATATTATCTACATCATCAAGTGGAATGAAGCAATCTGCAACTGGATCATTTGGGAATGGAAGAACATTTGCATCTCCAAAGCACTCCTAAATAATGGCCCAATATGTGTGTGGGCACCTAATACCTTTAATCTTTGGTCTGATATCATGGAAACATGAGTTGAGGCTATTAGCAACAAATGTTATTATACGGTCATTCTTTGTATGCCAAACTATTTTTTCAACTTGGACTTTGGATTAGGATTGATTCAATAAAGATGAGGTAATAAATTAAGCCATCTACAATGTGTGATGACTCCTTTTTCCCATGACTCATAATTACCCCTAGTAAAAGTTATTATAGTAGGATGTCTTGTATATCCCATGATTACATCCATGATGGCACTTCACACATTACAAAATGATATCAACAAATCATGACACCCTCCCATAATTCACTCAATCAAAGAACCCCCCCCCCCCCCAAAAAAAAATAAAAATAAATAAATAAATAAATAAAAATTGATGATTTTGACACTTTATATATAGTGTGTGTACAATTGCCACTTTCAAAACAAGGTAAAGTGGACTTTTGATTTAAATGATTAAAACTAACAAATAAGACTATAGAATAATTGGACAAATAAGACACAAGATCACTCAAGGATACAATAAATTACAAGTGCAAAAAATAGGTCTTACTAGACTGAATACTAAAAGTGATTTGTCCACTCACTATGGATACAATCTGGTAGAAAAACTGAAAAGTAGACAAAAAATTATGCACATAAAAAAATGACACCTAAAAATGTGTTTGTATGAGCCTAAATAGAGCCTTGGAAGTTGCATAAATTAGGATTGGATAGGTATGGTCATGAAAAATTAGCCCAAATTTTTTATAAAGTATCAAAAAAGGAGTCTATATGACCAAGTTATGAGAATTCAAAGTTCACCTCCAAAATCAAAACTACCAATGAAGGGAGGGTAAAAAATGTTCAAAAATATGATGACACAGTGAAAATGTCAAAGAAACAACACCATTAAATTTGACGGCCATCACTGCACTGCAATAGAAAACCTTTGCTTACTTTAGTAGTGGTTTGTCTGATTTGATGTCACATGTCTGCTCAGCTGGATGGCCTTGTGCAAGGATTGGACCTTGAAGTCTAATGTGGCACAAAATGAAGCAGTGACATCACATGATACTCATGCAAATTGATGACTTTCATTTGACCCTTCCAATGTCTATGCTCTTGAGTATATCTAGAGTAGTATGTTTTCCCCTATAAACATTTTAAAACTCCAACGCGCCATAAATGTGGAAGAAATACAATAAAATGCCAAATACCAAAAAAAATTCCACACGCACATTGCATGAAACTTATACACTCACATGCACGAATCACAAGGTATTATTGATGGTTCCATTGGAAATTTTGTCGTTTGGACGATATGCCCAGAAACTGTCAAAAAATGTTGGAGACATGAATGTCTTATGACAGAGAGTTTCTAGAGAAGAGAATTTCTCCAGTATTGAGTGGAGCATATTGGAATGAAGTAGAAATTTTAGAAAGTAGATGTTGGATGTCGATAAATGAGTCTACAGACATCGGAGATCATGGTGTCACTGAAAGGTTCCTAGAAGAGCCTTCCTTCTTGCATTGATAAGAGATTGTGAGATGTCATTGGTCGCTGAGAAAACTTGTGGGTTCCCATTAATCGTGGACTGTTGGGATGTCACCAGAGGTCTATGGATCATAGACTATGGGGAGGCATTCATAGAAGGAGCCACAAAAATTAGAGTTATCTGGATATGTTGCTCACGAATGTTGTGAGGAAATAGTGTCAACTTTGTGGTGCTTTCACACATGGTTGATGGGAAGTAGTTGGATGGTCCATGAGCAGGGCTTAGAAGGGAACAATGGTGAATGCTCATGGTCATGCCACTTAGAAGGATGCAATGATTATGAGGCTATTTAGTCTTACATCTCTTATGTGAAAAAAAGTAGTCTTTAAAATCAATTCCGCCCAAATATTAAATAAGGAAGCTTGTCATGGATATTGTCAGGCAGTTGATTGTTGGTTCTTTGCAGGATTTGATCATAATCTCTAAATTTTGTGAAGTATAGATCTGACAGGTTGATTTCTATCTTACATCTATAGAATATTCTAACAAAAAATAGTATACCAAGGGTCTGAAACCCCAACAAATTTTGCAAGGAAAATGCCAAAATATATAATTACAGATATGAATACTAAAGTGAAAAATAAAAACCTTTTTTTTTCTTTTTTTTTTTTTTACAAAAAAAAAAATGTACCATCTATAGATCGGGATATATAAGCTCAATTTGCATTTTTTTTTCTTTAGATTAGACTTTCGCCCAAAATAGATGAATTTATAGTAAAAATCATCGAAACAACCTCCTGAACACAATGGTGAGGTCCGATATTTCTATAGATGTTCACACAAAATGTTGCTCCCTAATTTTAATAGAAGCCCTACAATAATCAAAGCAAAAACTCTCTCAAGGCTATGCAATGAACACTCTAATGGATTTGATACCATATAATAATTTTCCTAAGGCAGTGAAAGAATATGCCAAGATTTAGAAGTCCAATGAATAGAAAAAAAGAGAGACAAATGATATGATCAATTAATTAATTGGATTCAATAATGATCAATAATACATCAATAATCAATTGAATACAATGTATATGTGCTTGAATATATAAGTAATGCATGATAACTAGGAGATGAGCAAGAGATAACCTATTAGCCAGACTAGGTAGAATCACATGTCCACCAAAGGTGAATCATCTTTCATTGTACAATGAAGTATGTGTAATAATGTGCAATAATGAGAGGATAATGATGTGATAAGAGCACTACGAAGGGATCTCACACATAAAGTGGAAATGAGATAAGAAGTATCACCACCTAAAGTATAATTTATCCTACACCATGTGCTAAAATAAGATGCAAACTCCCAAGTGTCTATTATGCAAACTACTATGTATGCATTATCCTAAGTAAGCTTAAGTAAAGTGTAATTAAGAATATTTAATTACAACAACAGGTAAATTATGTTACCGTAAGACACACACACACACACACACACACACATATATTATATTACATTTTGGCGAACCTGCTTATGACAAGTCTTTCTTTTGTGGTGTTAGATTTACATTTCATATTAGATCTTGCATGCATATTAGATTAGCCTTCTTTTATGTTCTTGCATTTAAATTTTCTTAGTTTAATTAGTTCATTTACATTACATTGGTGTATGAGCTCTACTACCTTTAGTCCTACTTATAATATCCCGGTTAGGAGAAGTCGCTGACTTATGGGTTCTTTTGATCCTCAATCTTCCTCTCCTTTGCATAGGATCCTGGATGACAATTTGATCACTCATGATTCTAGTCCTTCTATGGAGCATAACTCTTCTCACTCATCTCATGATGAGGGTGATTCTTTAAGAGTTCCTCCTAAAAAAGTTCAAAAACTTTCGACTAAACTTGATAAAATGGGAAATTGGCTTATTCAAGAAAACCATAATCAAGATTCTATTCAAGCTATAAAGGTTCTTAAGAAAGTCCTTCGTGATAGTGATCAAGGTGTTAATATCCTGCATTATATCACTCATCTTGTGCATTTAAATGTTAAACCTTTAGCTCAAGAAGCTCAAGATCTAGGATTTACTCCTCCTGTCACTAGTGTGGAACCTTCTTCCATTCCTTTACCTAGAATTCCTACTGTACGCCTCCTTCTTTCGTGATCTGTGGATTCCCAAGCTTTCCAAAGTCAAGGGTTAGTAGTAAAGGTTTCCCAAGTGATATAAATCAAGTACACAATAACTACTGTATCATCTTAAAATGGAAGCACTTCCATGTTAAGAGCATTTATCCCTCCTTAGGGGACGTTTTTGACCTCTACCATATCATCATCCTATTTCTGCATCATCTCATGCTTCTGTGCTGGTTCAGGACCCTGATTGGGCCTCTCCGGGCACCTCCTACCCCACCTAGCATATTTTCTAGGGTTTCTGACCCCCTGGGTCAGGGTCAACCTCGACCCTAACCTGGGTCCCCCTTTCAAATCAGGAAACTTGTCAGCTGCCGGGGCTCATCAAAAATTCAGTTTTCCCACTTCCGGGTCGGCTGTTTCAAGTTTCAAAGCGTTGATTCCTAAATTATATTTAATATATGTCCTTTTCTAGGGGCATGGGTCTAATTAGAATTTAATTATCCTATGTAGGCCTCCTTAGAAGATTGTGCCCTAATTTCATATAAAAGGAAGCATTTCTCTCTCATTTTCTCTAACTCTTCTAAGTGCAAAAAAGCTCTAATCAAGATTTTGTCAAAAAGAAAAAAAAGTTCAAGCATCCATTTTCGAGTTCTCAAGGTGTTCAAGTCTTCTCCTCAAGCCTTCAAGTTCTCCATTGAAGATCAAGGATTCAAGCTCTCAAGCCTTTGAAGGGATTAGGTGCAAACATTAAAGATTCATCATCAAAACCCTAGATCTAGTCATCATGGTGGTGTGATCTTCCTTCAAGATTCTTAGTGTATCTTCAAGACTCTCCCATCATATCTTCAAAGTGGATTTCAAGCATACAATCATGGAGGTTTATGGTTCATATTGAATGCTTTCATACTTACATACTTGCATACATTCGAATTTCAATTACATATCTATTGAATATCATAGCTTCATTGTTAGATTCAATTCTACTACATGTTAGCATTTTGTACTTTATTGATTTCAAGGTTAATTCCTAAATTGGGGTTTGACTAAGGCTCCCCCACAACAAAACAATCTCCTTTTTCTTGCAGGTATAGGTACAGAGCAGTCAATTTGAACCCAGATCTGGATACTCTTTTTGGAAAACTTTCAGGATTCGCGAACAAAGTCACTTTTAGATCTGTGTAGGTTAGCGTTGACATTTGTGGGTCAAGGTTGACCTTTTTCATAAGATGAAATTGGAACATAAAATGATTTTTGGGTTTTGTTCATCTCTGTGTTTTGGTTCGGTATCAATTGTCAGTTTTTCCAGAAACAGTCTACATACCTCAGAAAATTGCATTCTTTGATCTGTAATATTTCAAGGTTAGTGCATTTCTCAGATCTTTTCAATTACAGTCATATATCATTTCTATACATATAATTAACAGAATTTAAGGTATCTCCTTTATTATTCTCCTTTCCAAATAATTGATTCATTTGTGCATTAACCCTTCTCTTGGGTTGATCAACTTGGATCTTCCATTTGTGCATTTGGGAATAAAAGGGGAACATCTTATCTTCTCCTTAATCACAAGTGGAATACTTAATTAATACAATTCAATTAAGGTTAAGGAATTCAATACATTCTATGAAAATCAATCTATCATTCTATCTTCTTAATAAGCAAATCCATCAAATCAACCCCCCAACACATATATGCATGCACACACCATATCTTCATATCTTACATTTTAGTGACATCTATTTCATATGTTACAACTACTAAAATGAATAACCTGAAACATAATCAATAAAATGTACAAGCAAGAGAAAAGAAAAGAAATAAATGCAAACCCCATGATGCTTGAAGCTTCTATTGTTTCTTTCTACTCCTTCCGAAACACTGTTCTTGATGCTCAGTATTGGCGGGGCAGCGTCTATGACTCGAGAAGTGTCGAGAATTTGCTAATTGAAATGTGTGTGTGATCGCAAGATGGCTTGAATGCTAGAACCAAACTAACATAGTAATGGCGCATGAGAGCTTGAAATCTTGGATCCTTCAAATGGTTATGAAGGGTTTATTATATAGGAATTGGAGATGAAATGAACGGTTGAGATCAATCCCAGAGATAGGGAGATGAACGATTGAGATCAAAGGGAACTGGAGAAGCCATCAGTAAACTTCACCTCTTCAATTTGTAAAGAGGACATAGAGTTTGGTTGACTGAAGAGCTAATAGTGAGTTACCTTTTTGAACTGAAGAGGTGGGTGAAGTTACCCATGTGGACTGATTGGAGTTATCTCTTTGAAGATAAATGAATATTTAATTTATTTATTTAATTAATATTTTCAACATGTGAGATAATTGAATTCTTTTTGATTTAGAATTGCTTTATTGAATGAAATTAAATTAATTTAATTGGAATAATTTAATTAGTAAGTTTAAATATTTGAATTTAAACTATAGGTAATTGAATTTAATTAATTAATTAATGGTAATTAATCAATTAAGGTTAATTAATTAAATAAAATTAATTTTGGGAATTCGATTAGAGGATTTGGGGAATGAATTTAGAGGAAAATAGATGATTAATTAATGATTAAAAAACCATTTATTAATAGATGAAAATTAGTGTTTTTAATGTAAAGTCGCAAGCCTGTCCATTTTTGGGTCTCTACATTTGGCCCTCTTTGATGCGATGTGACTTGTCGCAATGTGTCAAAGATTCTCTGATTTTGCCCTAGCTTGCCCCGGCAGTAGTAGGTGTATTTATGCCCCCTCAACAAATTTGAGCGAAAAGTCGCGACATGAGCGTTGATTTGTTGAAACTGCAATTTCTGATACTGGGTAGCTGACGGATTTGAAAAAATGATTCATTATGCCCCTGTTATTGACCATCAAAGTTTTCGGAGACCGGGGAGAAATTTCAGAGCTCCTAGTGAAATTAGGGTTTTTTGGAACCCTTATAAATAGCCAAAAGAGCCATTCATTTGTCACATTGCGAATTTGGATCTCTCAATTTCTTGGTGAGTCTGCTTTCAATTTTTGTCTTATTTTCTCCTGTTTTCTTGTGATGGCGGGTCTTCCTAGCGTGACTCGCATATCTGACCAAGTCCGAACATACCGCAGACCAGCTAGCTCAGGATGACTGGTGACTTTCATCACCTTGCGTGTCATTAATGCTTTCATTTATTACTTTTAAAAATGGTACTTTTTTGAAAGATTGCAATGTGTGCCGAATCGGTTGCGGTTTTGCCGCAATTGCGGTTTAAATGTTGCAATTGCTGGTTTGAAACCGCAATTGATAAGTGTATCGTACTTGTTTAGGTTGAATGCCGCAACTGAAGTTTTTTATGCCGCACTTGATATTTGTGTTCCGCAATCGCCTAAAAGTACCGCAGTTACATTGTTTTATTACCACAATCATTTTTTCAGCACTGTTTGCCTGATGTCTTTGTCTGATATCTACTTTTTCTTGCTTTTGTTACTTGCCTTAACGACTGAAACTGATAATTTTCTGATTCATTTTTGTGTACAGTTCACTGGGCAGATTCTGTGGTGTCGAGAGTCTAGGTCGGCGGTCCTTGTATACAGATTTTAGTTGATAGAGGATGAGAGGTCAGTTCTTCAAGATCTTGGTTTGTACTGGCTTTGTTATATGCCTGAGATCACGACCAATAGGGGTCTGATCTCCGCTCTTGTAGAGCCGTGGCATTCTGAGACATGCACTTTCTGGTTACCGACCAGAGAGTGTACTGTCACTTTGGAGGATGTGTATCACATCCTCCAGCTTCTGATCTAGAGTGAGCTTGTGGAGTATTCCACCCACACTGGTATTATTTCATTGACCGAGCTTTCTGGATTGCCCCGGGATGAGCTTGGGTTGGCTGGTGATTATGATATTCCCTAGTCCGAATTTAGTTTGGGCCTTGATAGGGTGTCCACTTTACTAGACAGTTTGATATGTGGCATTTTATGCCCCGATCGTCGACATCATGGTTTTTCTATTGGCTTCGGTACCGTGTTACAAAGTATGGTCAGGGATCATACCATATTCACTTGGGGTCCATGCATGTTGGCGCACATGCATTTTCATATGTTTTATGCGGCTTACCTTGATGGTAAGTCGCTCGGCTGTGGTGTGACCTTGCTGCAAATATGGGTATGGGAGCATATTGTTGTGTGTCATCCTATTGGTTCCCGTGCTCTTCCAGCTGATAGGCCCTATGTCTTTATGTATGATGGAGCTATTGTTCAAACTCATATGGGTCATTTGACATACTGGCGGCAATAGTTGGACATGATTCCTTACTTCATTTGGAGGCCTTATAGAGATTGTCTAGTCTGGGATGGAGAGGACATCCATCTTCCCTTTTGCTGCCAGCGAAGGTACTTGATTAGACGTGTTACTGATCATATTCATATGATTGACTTTCACAGCACCGACAGGGTGTTGTGCTAGTTCGGAGAGCAGCAGGACGTATCTGATTCTTATGCATACTTTGCTCGAAGGTTGAGGGACTCTGCTGTATGGGGTGGTGTAGTATCACTTAATGCTGCCCACAATGAGTTTTTAGGCTTACTTCCTATGGCATGGACCTAGCGCTCGGCTAATGTAGATGCAAGTTTGTCTTATTTTCTGATTGCTCATGTACTTCCTTTCTGCTCTCTGATACTTTCTCATATCTCGATTATACTTATTTCCTTATCTGTGCTGGTACTGATATTTGAATTTGTCTTTTGCAGGCACTACACCTCAGTTTGATGCACATTGGGTGCAGGCTCAACCTGTTGCACTTACAAATGTCTCGCATCCTGTTGCGAGGACCATTATTAGGAGGGCTCGACGGGTATGACATGGTAGGGGAGGCCGTGATGGAGGGAGAGGTGGTGGAAGGGGAGGTAGGGATAGGGGGAGAGATGGTAGTAGGAG
>MU225494.1:90529-102503 GCA_018584345.1 Thuja plicata | reverse complement strand
GAGGACGGGGTAGGGGAGATGATGGAGGTGATGATCCTGGTCCCGGGGGTGTTGGTGGCGGGGTTAGGACTAGAGGTGGCCGGAGTGGGAGTCAGACTAGTGCTCCTAGAGTTGGGTTGGGTACTATTTTGGAGGATGAGGAGGCCATGGAGGAGGAGGCACCCCAGTTGGTGCGGAGAGTTCGTCGGTGGACAGTGGCTGTTCTGGCTCCTAGAGAGGAGGAAAGAGTAGTCATTGAGGAGGTTAATATTGAGATTGGTTATATAGACGTGGAGGCTCTAGATGAGCAGAGTGCGGAGACTAGTTCCTCTACTGGTAGTGGTAGCACTGGCAGTAGTACAAGGGAGATCTCAAAGAGTGCTGATGATTCCTGGGTTGTTAGGAGGAGAGGAGGTGAGGGTTTGGGAGACAGGGCAGAGGAGGGGGAGATGGATGTGGCCATGGGAGGCATGGAGGATGATCCCTTAGAGTTGGAGCACCTTACTCAGCAAGTACAAGACCTTCAGGCCAGGATTGCTTTATCTGATGCACATGCCACTATTTTGGAGGCCCGGGTTACAATGGCTGAGTCCAGAGAGTGACAGGCTTGAGCTAAGGTTCATTATTTTATTGATAGTGTACAGGATGTTTCACACTGAGATATTCTAGATAGATACTATAGATATGGCCACGATGCATAGAGAGAAATTGACTACTAGAGGTGACATTATGAGGGTGTAGTTCCTGCAGTGCAGAGGGTGCCTAGTTATACAGCATCCCAGAGATCAAGCAGAGCCCAGTGATCCCAGAGTAGTGGTATTGGAGGTCCTAGTTCATCCTGGAGACCATCTTCTAATATGCCACCCCCTCATCCACCTCCTAGCGAGGGTGGGGATAGCTCATGTTGACCTGATTTATGTATCATGTACCATTTTTGTTGTGATGCCATTTGATATACTCTGAGTATCATCCATTTTTTGTATCTGGACACACTGATATTTATTGATATACATGTTTGATTACCTTCCTTTGTTCAGACTTGCGACCAATCATTATACTCAGATAGTTTGATTTATATGAGATGCAGCTAGTGTTTTTGATATGATGTGCAATGGTTTGCCTACTATATGTATGATTCTACATGATTTGGTCTTTTAGATGTGAGTTTGTAAATGCAAAATGATTCCTATTATGCAGATTCGTATGTGGATGATTTACTTTTCCTATGATACTACCATGTATATGCAGGATGGTGGAAATGAAATGCATGTTTATATGAGATGCTTATGGATGCATGTGATTTTATGATTTATCATGTATGCAACTACCATGTTTTTTCTTTTTTTGATGTACTTAATGGAATGAATGCAATCTATTATGCGCAAAATATCTGAGTAATGCATGTGTTAGTTAGAAAGAAGTTAGTTTGGATAGATGTGCTCTGAGACTGATCTAATAGAATGGAATGATAGAAAGGATGATCTTTTTGTATTTTTTTGGATAGATATGATTTGATAGAAATGACGAGTGTCCCAAGTCGCTGCCCCTGTTTCCAATATTTGTCATTATTGCATCTTTTCTTTTTTGTCTTTTTTGAAATTATGAAGAGTGTCGAATGATCCAGATCACATACCACCTGGATACCACCATGACCTCTTGATAGCGGAAGGAGTAGAGAGATTGAATAGAAAGAGAACCTAGTGCACCCAAATATTGACCATCTGGGTTCAACTATGTTCCCTGTTTGAAAAAGAAATGTTAGAGTAGTTTTAGTATAGCTAATAATTAATTCATTTAATTATTAGTCTATTATACTCTATGCTTAAGTTATACTTAGGCAGCTTATAATTCTTTAGGGTTTTCTCCTTTAGGGTTTCGGTATCCTTTTATAAGGACTCACCGCTTTACTTTTCATTAAGGAGAAGGAGATTGTATTTTGTAATTCAGTTTTTGATAATAGAAGTTTTTTTCTTTCAACATGGATTTCATGTCTCTGGCTTTTTGGCCGCCATAGCTCTCTGTTCTTCTTTCTTCTCTTCTGTTCTTGCTTCTTCATGTGACAGTCTTGCATGCAGGTGTTCTTGGGTGGATTTGTCTTTCTCAAATCTAACATGGTATCAGAGTCATTCTGCAACTGGTTGTTTGTGTTTCATTGAAGCATACCAGACACAGAGGGTTTTAGAGGTTTTTCAATATTTTTTGTGGTGTTTTAGGGGCAAGCTTTGGTTATGGTCACTTTGGGCTCAAACGGACATTGCCATTGAGCTCAGAGCACCCCAAAATCGTAGAAATGACATAAAATTTATCCATTTTGGACTACTGGACTCTGAAGCAAAAAAATTTTGGTTTCCAGTGCCGTACGGGCACAGAAACTGAGAATTTTTTTTTAAAAAAAACCTATTTTTTAAGGTTTTTTCTACTGCAGCCAATACAAATTTGTTTTGGCCACCGCCGCGCCACCGCAGGGCCACCGGCAGCTCCTCCGGCGCCCCTGCCCACTCCGCGCCCCCGGCCGCTCTGCCTCCCGCGGCCCCTGCCGCCTCTCGTCCCTCCGCCGGCCTGCTCCGCGGCCCCCGCCGCCCCGCCGGCTCCCACTGCGGCCCCGCCGCTCCACGGCCCCCGCCGCCCGCCGGCTCCCACTGCGGCCCTGCCGCTACGTGGCCCCCGCTGTCCGTAGCGCTGCTCCGCCGGCCCCCGCCGCCCTCTGCGGCCCCCGCCGCCCGGTGGCACCTTTTCTTGCACCCGCGAGCCCCTTTGTTTTACGCGACGGTCACATGGGTGACCAGGGGCTCCACCCCAGCCCCCTGCGCACGCCATGCGCCCAGGGGCTAGTCCCTTCTTAGCCCCTGGGGCTTAAAACCAGGCCTTTAGGGCATTTTTGAGCCCTTATCACCTTTTTGGCTCTATCTAGAGCATACGGAGGTCTTTTTTGGACTTCGTTATATCGTCAGAAAGCTCTTTCCAACTATGGTGATTAGGAATTTTGGGTCTGCTATTTTGACAGCATTTTTTTGCTGTTGAAGTTCGATGTTTGTTTTTTCCTTCCGGGAGCCATATCTGACTCATCCAGACTCCATTTTTGGCAAACTAGATATCGTCGAAAAGCTCGTTCAGTGAACTATTCAGTTGCAGGGATTTTTTTCTAGATTTTTCTCTAGGTTTTCTCTCCTCTGAGTTTGGTAGTTTTTTGCACTCTGGTGGATTGCTTGGGTTTACAGGTCCTGGGATCTCTTCTACTGTACTTCTAGCTCACTCTTCTTTCTGACTTCTGAGCTTGTTGTATCTCTTCTGTTGCATCCTTTTTCTGTAAATGCACTGCGATAAAGTGCCTACTTCTGTATATCTGGGATCTTGTACACCTTGTATGGTTTTTATACTCGCACCCTGTTATAAAGTTCCATGGGGGGTTATGATGATTATGTCATTTTAGGCGCATCCACCTTTGTCAAGTGAGCGTACCTTCCATGACATTAGCCCATGCTGTGTGTTGATGACACCGCCCTTTATCCTGTGTTTATACTTCTGTTGCACTGTTGGTGTTCCTGGTTCTTCTTCTGCAGATATTTCTGGCATTGCATTTCAGTGTTCCTGTCACCTCTCCCTTTTCAGCATTATGGGGGGGTTCACCTGTTGGTTCTATTGCTTCCTGGTTCAATTGATCAGCTCTTCAGACATTGTCTTCTTTTCCTGGTCATGCACTTCAGTGGGGGTTCCAGCAGTCTCTTCTGACAGAGTTTTCAGCTACATGCTTCGGAGATGATTCTTGCTCTTTCTTGTTCCTCTCTTTGGGACTTTCCCTAGATTGAAGGCTTAGTTTCCTTCATCTAGTTTATTTCTTGTACTTGGGTACCTGATTAGGCCTTGTTGCCAGGACCCATCTTTCCTGCTTTCTGTAGTAGTCTTTAGCTGTTTTGCTTCTCCCTAAGTTACACTTAAGGGGGGGTGTTAGAGTAGTCTTAGTATAGCTAATAATTAATTCATTTAATTATTAGTCTATTATACTCTATGCTTAAGTTATACTTAGGTAGCTTATAATTCTTTAGGGTTTTCTCCTTTAGGGTTTCGGTATCCTTTTATAAGGACTCACCGCTTTACTTTTTATTAAGGGGAAGGAGATTGTATTTTGTAATTCAGTTGTTGATAATAGAAGCTTTTTTCTTTCAACATGGATTTTATGTCTCTGGCTTTTTGGCCGCCATATCTCTCTGTTCTTCTGTCTTCTCTTCTGTTGTTGCTTCTTCATGTGACAGTCTTGCATGCAGGTGTTCTTGGGTGGATTTGTCTTTCTCAAATCTAACAAGAAAGAGAGCCAAAAACATCCAGATATTGACCATCTGGATATCGCTTGTCCTCTGAATTAATCTAACACAAAGAAACCAAGATAGAACTCCTATGCACCCAAATTCCATCTAGATAACACTGTGAGCTCTTGATTTCTGAAAGGGAAAGCCAAGCAAACAAGATAGAACTCCTACACCCCTAGAGTCCATCTGGATAGTATCGTAAGCTCTTGTTTGCAACATAAAGGGAAAGACCATAGAAACCAAGATAGAACTCCAAAGCACTCAGAATCCATCTAAATAGTGCTACAAGCTCTCGATTCTATAAACCAAACAAGCAAAGAGAAGGAATGTCCAATTCTTTCCCAGGTTTAAGCTCAGATCATGGAACTGCGTGGCTACCAGATAAGTGACAGTGCCTACTGCATTTATCCTAAATCATCATGGCCCTGAAATTTAAGTGAACATTCAATAGATAGTAATCAAAGAAAATAAGTCATGATCTATCATAGCTACTCTCCTCACATGGTGGATCCTGGTGTAGCGTAAGAACATAACTACAAAATATAGACTAACATCTGACCAACTTGACTGACCTAGTCAACTTTTTTGGATGGTTCCTTGATGCAGTTGGATTCCCTTGATTGGCTCGACTCTTTGGATAGGCTTGATTGGCTTGATTGCTTGAATGTGTCTGGTTTCAGTAATAGATTACTCATATAAGACTGACCTATCTGGTTTGAGCGTACCCATCACTGTGTAAGACGATTGATGTGTTTTGATTGATTGATTGCCTTTGATCATGTTGGCAGCTGATCAAGCTGTGTCAGATGGGCCCAACGCTGGTTCACAAAGCTCATGATTATGACAATTGATAGATTGATTTGATCATTTTGGCAGTTGATCAAGTTGTGTCAGATGGGCCCAATGTTGATTCGCAAAGCTCACGATTGTGACAATTGATAGATTGGGCAGTTTCCAGTTGCTTGCTGATTGATCTGATAGGTTGATAAAGCTGTGTCAGATGAGCCCAATGCTGATTCATAAAGCTCATGATTGTGACATTGATCGACTGGGCGTGATCACCCTTTGCTCTCTTGATAACCGAGTTGGTTTTATTGCTTGGGATTTTACAAATTTTTGAATATTTTTTATGAACATTGATTTTCTCTTGATTTTTGATCTTTTTAGGATTTTTTTGATGAATTTCTGATTTTTTTGGATTTTTTCCCTTTTTCAGGACATTTTGAATCGCCCCCTAGTCTGGTGGACCACTATTAACCATGGGTAAGTGCTTGGTGCTCAGAGGGGAATTTGCTTCTGGATATAGCTTGGGTAGTCAGTCTTGCATTTGAAGTGTGCTTAAGCTTTTGGAGTTCATTGATGGTGAAGCTGAATTTGAACACTCGACGCTTATTTGCTAGGTTTTCACCAAGGTACCTACTCAATAGTTCCTAATTGCCAGGTTTTCACTAAGAGAGAGACTTTGTTTCTCTTTGATTTTCTTGCTTTTTTTATTTTTTTATTTTATTTTTTTTGTCGCCAAGGCGCTTGCTTGCTAGGTTTTCACCAAGGTAACTTTTGTATTTTCTAATTTTTTTTGATATTTTTTGGATATGTAGATAGGTGCCTTAACCATAAAGACCTCAAGGGTATAACCTCTTGAGGTTCATGTTGTGTTATGTAGTTGGGGAGTTGATCTCCTTCTGGTGTTGCTAGTATGAATGCTCCACTCTGAGTAGAGCCGATAATGACAAATGGTCCTAGCCAGTTAGGCTCGAACTTTCTGGGTTTGACTCGCTCTGCTTAATTCTTCTTATTTTCCATGAGGACAAGGTCTCCTACCTCAAATGTTCATGGCTTCACCTTTTTGTGATAGTTTCTTCTAAGGTGATTTTGATAGCCTTGTAAGTGGTCGAAGGCATGTTGCCTTCTTTCATCTAGTAACTCTAGTTCACTGAGCCTTGCTACTCTATAGTCTTCATCTGAAACTAGGTTCTTTAAAGATATCCTTAGGGATGGGATTTCTACTTCAAGGGGTAATACTACCTCTGATCCATAGAATAGGGAGAAAGGAGTGGCTCTTGTAGGTGTTCTCACACTAGTTCTGTATGCCCATAATGCGGGACTAAGCTGTAAATGCCAGTCTCACCCTGATTCGTTCACTATTTTCTTTAGGATTTTCAAGATTGTCTTATTTGTAGCTTTAGCTTGGTTATTCCCTTGAGGATAATAAAAGGAAGAGAACCCTTGTTTTATATGGAACTATTCGCATAGCTCTTCAACATCCTTGTTCTGGAAAGGTGTACCATGATCTGTCAGGATTGTTTGAGGGATCCCGTATCGATAGATAATGTGGTTAAGTATGAACATTGCTATTTGATTTCGAGTGATGTAAGTGAGGGGAAATGCTTCCACCCACTTGGTGAAGTACTCTATTGCAGCTATGATGTATTTGTGTCCATTTGCTGAAGAAGGTGTAATTTTTCCAACTAGGTCAAATCCCCACATGGAAAATAGCAATGGTGATGTGATGGGATTTAGCTCCTCAGCTGGTGCATGGATGAGGTCTCCATGAATCTGGCACTGTCTACACCTTTTTACATGTTTGTGTGAATCTATCTCTATTGTGGGCCAATAGTATCCCATGCAGATGATTTTCTTAGCTAAGTTGTTGCCACCTCCGTGGGTTCCACAAATTCCTTCATGTACCTCGTACAAAGCTTTTTGGGATTCCATGGAAGTGAGACATCGTAGTAGCGTTCCATCTAGACTTTGTCTATATAAAGTAGTTGAGAGGATGGTATACCTAGAGGCTTGGAGGATGAGGGACTTTCTCTAGTTCCTAGACAAGTTGGGAGGTAAGACACTATTTTGGAGATAGTTATAGACATCTTGGTACCATGGGGATTCAGCACCAACAAGGACGCATGCTGATTCTATGATGGACGCCTGATGTGATGGAACCAAGAGTTGTTCCACTAGAAACTAAATTTTTTTTTTGTTGCCTAGCATATCAATCAGTGATGCTATGGTAGCCATCACATCTGTAGCTTTGTTCTATGTTTGTGGGGCTTCTCTGAAGAATATGTAATGGAACTTGGTGCGTAGCCTTTCCATCTGTGCTTTGTATGGTATGAGTTTCTCATATTTGGTTGTATAATCATTGTTGACTTGACTGATAACCAACTGCGAATCACCAAAGACTTTAAGGTTCTTGATTCTCCATTGAATTGCTATCTTTAGACCGATGACCAGTGCTTCATATTCAGCTATGTTGTTGGTGCATGGGAAATTGAGTCTGAAAGACTTTGGAATTGTATCATGATCTAGAGTGATAAGCACTATCCCCGCCCTCGCACCATGGTTTATGCATGACCCATCAAAATATAGTTGCCATACCTCGATCACTGGTTGTAATGTCATGATAGATTCGTCAGGAAAGTCAGAAATAATAGGTTGATGGTCCTGAATGGGTGCCTCCGCTAGTTGATCCGCTATCACTTATCCTTTGATAGCCTTTATGTCTACGTACTCAATGTCAAACTCGCTCAAGATCATTACCCACTTCGCCAGTCGTCCAGAGAGCGCTGCTTTGCTTAGGAGGTACTTTAAAGGATCAATATGTGCGATTAACTTTGTTTGGTAACTCAACATATAATGTCTTAGCTTCTGGGAAGCGAAAATAACTGCAAGGCATGACTTCTCAATTGGCGTATAGTTTAGCTCATATCCCACCAATATTTTGCTTAGATAGAAGATAGCCCTCTCTTTACCTGTGTCATCATGTTGTGCCAAGAGTACACCTAACGTTGCCTCCGTCGCTGAGATATATAGAAGCAATGGTCTACCTTGGACTGGTGGTACCAATATAGGAGACTTGAGAAGGTAGTCCTTGAATATTTGAAATGCCTATTCGCATTTCTCTATCCATATGAATTTGATGTCTTTGTGCAATAGATGTTGGAATGGGTGGCACTTGTCTGCTAGCTGAGCTATGAAGCGCCTGATTGATTGGAGCCTTCCTTGTAACCCTCTTAGTTGTCTCAGGTTCGATGGTGGAGGCATGTCCAATATTGCTTTGACTTTCGTTGGGTCCACTTCGATTCCTCTATGTGACACTATGAACCCCAGTAACTTTCCTCCTGTGACACCGAATGCAAACTTCTTTGGGTTGAGATGGACCTTGAATTCCTACATTCTGCCAAAGATTGGTCCCAAAACTTGTAGATGATCCTTTCGAAGTATTGACTTGGCTAGTATGTGGTCCACATAGTCTTCCATTATTTTGTGGATGAGATCATGAAATATAGTTGTCATAGCCCTTTGATATGTCGCTTCGACATTCTTTAGACCAAATGACATGACATTTCAATAATATGTCCCCCAAGGACATGTGAAAGTTGTTTTGTGTTGGTTCTTTGGTGCAATCCTTATTTGATTATACCCTGAAAAGCCATCCATGCGTGATAGCATTTGATGTCCAGTAGTTAGATCTACTATCATATCAATGTTGGGTAAAGGAAAGTCATCTTTGGGACAAGCTATGTTGAGATCCCTGAAGTCTGTGCAAATTCGTATCTGACCACTATGCTTTGTAACTGGTACCAAGTTAGATATCCAATCCGCGTATGGTATAGGTCTAATGAATTTAGCATCCAAGAGCTTTTTCAACTCTTCTTTGACTAGCAATGCAACATGGGGATGCATCTTTCTTAGCTTTTGCTTGACAGGTTTGGCATTGGGTAGCAATGGGAGATGGTGTAGTACTAGCTATGGATCTAACCCTGGCATATTCGAGTAGGACCATGTGAAATTGATCATCCTTGCCTTGAAGAAACTAATGAACTGTTCTCGCTCCTCAGGGGTGAGTGATTTTGCCAAGTATATGTTCTTTGGGTTCATGTCATCTCCCAAATTGACTTCCTCTGTTTCTTCTGCTAGTAATGTTGACTTCTCTTCTATCAAGGGGAGGAGTTCCTTCTTTCCATCTTCTAGCACCTCAGTGAGGTTTTCACTAGAAGATACGTCTTTTTTTAGCTTTTTATCATTCTTTTGTTCTGTTTTCTTTTTTGGACTGGAAAGAGGAGCTTCCTCCCTGAAATATGCCACTTTGTCGAGGTTAATGGAGAAGCCTTCCTTGTGGTCTCCTGATGGAATGCCTTCCCTAAGTCCCATGAAATGAGCTATAGCCTCATTGTTCTCGAAGACATCTAAATCAGGCGGTCCTTGTTGATCCCACTCTATGAGCTTAAGGTGTATAAGGTAGATACTTTCACGGTTGTTTGGCTTTGGTTGACTGAAAGGGACTACATATATGGTTCCTACAAAACTAGACTGTGATGTGGATGCACCACTTGAGGTTTGATAAATGGCATGTTTGTCTATGCAGGGCTGTTCGGTAATGGTTAGTTGGTCAAATAAGTCTGCTAGATTTATGATAGTGTCTGACTGAGGGAAATAATCTTGGATCGATGATTCAGAGTTGTGAAGGGATCTCAACTCATACTCATGGGAGTTAGTCTCAATAGAATGCTTGTTAGATGTCTCACTTCCTTGGTTATCATCGATTGCTATGTGGAGGTCTATTCGGGTTTGTGTAGTTCCCTCTTCGGCGAGCAACAACTATGCTAATATGTTTCCTATCAAGACATGTTCTGTGTTGTGCCCCCGGTGCATCTCTACTATTTGTTCCTGATTGACTTGAATGTCTTGGATCATAGGACTAGTGCTTCGTTGTCCATAGCCTAACCCTCTTGTGTTTCTCTGGGTTGGTGGGAGAGATAATTCCATTATGCCTTGTTGTCTTTCCCCAAGCCCAATCGTACCATCATACCCAAATATTTGTATCATTGTGTAACCATTACCATAGTTTGACAGGGGTAGTGGTGGTCAGATTGTCTCTGGTTGGTCTTGGTATAACCAGGTATTGATGTCTTGTTCAAATGACTTTTCTTTTGCTATGTCTCCCCATCGGACAAAGGTTGTGGGTGGACATCTGAATAGAACAGGTTGTGGAGTTTCTATTGTAATGAAAGGTTGTGGCATGCCATAAGTTTTGAGGCTTTGAGGCATGTGTGTGATGGTGAAATCCTCTTCATATCTGTATTCACCACAACCCTTGTCAGTAATGTATATCTTGCCTGCTTTCCATGTGATATCTTTAAGATCTGAATCTGAAGAGGAGGGAATACTTGTGTCCTGGTTAATGACTATCTTTCCTGTTGTCTGTGTGACATCCTTGGGATTCAAATTTGAAGAGGATGGGATGCTTGCATCTTAGTTTTATGGTACCTGGTTATCAGTGTTGATTTGGACCGCATTATAATATTGGAAAGGATTGGGATCTCCCTCTATGATCATCTCCTCTCCCTAGTGTGGGAACTTGATGCATTGATGGTATGTTGAAGGTAAAACTTGCATTTCATGTATCCAAGGTCTCCCTAATAGCATGTTGTATCCCAACTCAAGGTCTAAGATTTGGAAGGGAGTGTTTTTTACCACAGGACCAATACGAACAGGTAGAATGATAATACCTTTAGAGGACCTTTCCTCTTCATCATAAGCTCTGATATTTATCCTCCTTGTGACATCAATGCTTGATTTTGAATATCCTAGTTTCTTGATTAACTTTAGAGTACAGATGTTTAACCCAACTCCACCATCAACAAGGACCCTACGGAAAGCGCTCTTGTGGACCTGGACAAGTAAGTGCAAGGGATCATTATGCAGGGGTTTATGCGGCGGCACATCACGGTCTGTGAATGTGACATGTTTTTTTGTAGCTATATGGTTGACCATCATTTGGATGCTCTTGGGTGTTATGTCCCTTTGGACAACTGCATTATTAAGGGCTTGGTCAAGTGTCATTTTATGCTGCTGAGATATGCACAATAGGTTAAACATGGAGATCTGGGAAGGTGTGCACTTTAGTTGGTCCACTATTCTTATCTGTGGATCTGAGTTTGCTATAGGATTGGTCGATATAGTAGATGGGGATGGTACTCCTTGCAAGACAACTCTAGCATGATACATTGTTACAACACAATTGTTACCATGGTCTTTGATAGTGATTGTAGCCACATGACTATCTGAAGGATTGAGGCAATTGATAACATTATCACTGTTGGCATAAGTATAGTTAACTTGTTTTGCTTGTCCACCAGACCCGGAGGCTTTTCCCTTATTTTGATCATGAAGGTATCATTGAAAATAGTGTGATCAGTTGTGCCTTTGGCTTGGGTATTCATCACATCGATGACCCCTGTGTTAATTAGATCTTGGATAGCGTGTTTCAATCGGTAACTGTTAGCTGTTTTGTGCCCTTTCACTCGATGAAACTCACAAAAATCTTTGTCATTATACCACCTCGGTTTGTTTTCATCTTGTTCAAAGTCCCTGATTTCTAGGAGAGTAATAGTGTTTGATTGTATCAACTTGCACAAAGCAGATTCTATCGGCTCTCCTAATGGTGTGAAATCTCGTTGCTGGAATTGAAACTGTGGTATGCGTTGATTCTGTTATTGACTATTTGACACAGTGACCACTTGTACAGGGGGAGGTTGGTTTTGGGTGTATGCTTGTTGATTGGGCCCTATGGGTTTTTGGTTGGCCACAGGTGCGCCTTGCAGTGACACCTTGGGTTGTGCATAGTTGACTGTCTTCACATCAATGACACCATCGCTAGTGACATTTTTGTTTTTGTTCCACCACTT